>KZ061808.1:89001-337026 GCA_002091835.1 Anopheles maculatus
TCTCAGATGAAGCGCGCGACGTTGAGTGAAATCTACGGTTACATCACCTCGCGGTTTCCGTACTACGAGAAGAACAAGAAAGGCTGGCAGAACTCGATTCGTCACAATCTCAGCCTGAACGAGTGCTTCGTCAAGATTCCGCGCGAGGGCGGTGGCGAACGGAAGGGTAACTACTGGACGCTGGACCCACAGTACGAGGACATGTTCGAGAACGGAAATTACAAGCGTCGCCGGCGGATGAAGCGTCCCTACCGGACTGGGCATTATTCGAAAATGTTCGGCGATTCGTACGTGACCAATCCGGGCAACTTTGGTCATCGACCGGTGTTTGCACAGAATCCATATCAGACGTATCCACGATACGATGCCGGGTTAGTAGCGTCTTCCGTCTGTTTGGTTTGGCCTGTTCGTTATAGATGAGTTCTGTTTTTCCCCCATTTACAGTGCGCCCTGGATGCCGACGACACAGCTCAGCAGCTACACGTCCTGTTCAACCCGCTCGAACTACTCGTACTCAACACCGGTGAGTAGGGCAGGGCAAACTCTTTCCGTAGACGATCGTATGTCAACCTTTCTTTATCTAGTATAATTTTTCACAGCTCCAGCAAACGGTACAGCCTGTCACGATCAACACGTACGGATCGCTGTCAAACAATTTGGGTACGTTCGATTTGAGGATGACACTGGTGGAGCTTTGCGACTAATTGTCCGTTACATTGCTTCTCGTTTTCCACAGATACTTTCGCCGTTTCGGGCAGTACAACGCCTCCCTGCGCACGTCGGTTTGAGCCTCACTATCCCTATTGGGACACAACCTGTAAGTACAGCTACATCCTACGCCTATGTCATCCCGTTCTGATCAGTGGTAAATGAAAATATGGCTTTGTGTTTTGCTTTCTTTTCTCGCTTCTCACAAACAGTACCTCTTCCGGTAGTTAAAGACGAACCCTCGAATCAGATGAGCGTTACCTCGTCCCAACAGAACACCTACCAGAAGACTTACCTATCTCAACCCTAACGGCTAATGGTTAACGTCGGTGACGTGCTTAGCGTTCCGGACCAGGCTGATGGTGTACCGGGCGAATCGGAATCGAGTAGCGACAGCTTTATGCGTAACCTATGGCAACTGTCATCGTACCATCGGCGGCGGATGCTGCTGAGCGAATCTTTGGACAGCTTCTAAAGCGAACTTCCAGGCGATCGTGATCTTGATCGAATAAACGGATATGAAAAAAAAGGTAGACAAATCAACTAAGTAAGCAGTAAAGTAATGTATTCAATGTCGGCTATGTACATTTGCCTTGTTCTTTAAGTTAGCCTTGTTTGTTCTGAACAATTCGTAAGGAAATCAACGCAGCCCATTTCCGAAACGGGAATGTAACGAAGCATCCTTACGACATTGGTTTTACGACCATTGGTTCGTACATTATGAATTTGAGCTTTTTATTTATTAAATAACGAAAGACGCTAACTTTCAGGAACAGGAAGCTTATCACTTTACCAAACGATACAAAAAACTGAACATGCTACAAGAACTTGGGGCAATTGGAGTTCAAGAAATGAAGGAAGTATAAAATTTACCGTCCAAAATTACTAATGCTTGTTCGAAATTGAAGTCTTAAAGGTCTTACTAAGCAGGGGTTTAAACATGTTAGCTACATAAATGCTTAGTTATTAGTATGGTTAGTTCTGCTTCTGTACAGACAATGTGAATGTGAACGTGTTAAATAAAGCATAATGTATAGTAAAATACTGTCAAACAAATAAACAAATAATGCATTTGCGTTTCATTGGATGGACCGTCCTTGACTTCAAGCAATATCTATATATCACCGCTCCTCCAAGCAGCTCACAAGGTGTAACAAATATTTCAACGATTTAACGCATCAATTGCCGAACACTTCACGACGGCTGTGGCGTCGGAGGCAGTACGGGCGATTAATTTCCGTAGACATGATTATTAATCATAAAGCTGTCGGCTGGCTGTCGTCGGCAATTTTTGTCATACTTTCCATCTTCCCTCGGCATCACATCATATCCACCTTCACAGGGATCACATATCCGATGCGCTGCTTCCGATCTGCCGTGCTCTGGGGGGCACGGGCACAAGATCACCCAACGTCTTTACCAAACGGCGCGCAAACGTAAGCGTAACTTTTGCAAGTAGCTGATGAAATGAGAACTGCGCACCCCAGCATTCCCGCAGTATACCCACACACACACACCCATCCCTGGTGACTCTCATCTCCGAAAGGGTTCGGATTCAGGGATTCGGAGATGAAAAATTGCTCTTTAAGCGCTTTTGATCGTGACTGCAGAGGATCGTGTTGGAACGCACATGCAGCAGCGGCTGTGTATACTTAATGAAGCCAATTGACACCTCTCCCCCGACACCACCCGGCCGGCTTCACCCAACACCAAAACCCAATCGATCGTGTTCGCTTCCCACAGACGCAGAGCATAATATTTATGACGATTCAGAACCTCGCTCGAATCGACGCAATTGGACACCGGACGAGCCGCAGCAACGAGAGGATGAGGGTGCTGCTGCTGCTGCTGCAACTGCAACGGGATAATGCACCGAGGATGCTGTTTGGACGGATTCATGCTTAAGTCATGATTTATGCGCAAATGGGTTTTTCTCCCGTGGATCAAGTTTCACCTACCGGGTGAGATTTCGAATGACCCTTTCGCGATGAAGACGTTTGGTTCAGTTTATGTGTGTGTGTGGTGCGAGAAATAATTTTATTTCATGTGAGTTTTTTTTGTGTGTGTATGTGTCGTTTTTCCATCTTCATCCTTACGCAGAAGGGCTCCCGCTTACACAGAAGGCAGCTAATGAATCTTTGCAGCTGAACTAATTTATCAATTAGGCAGGCAAGATATTTCACACCATAATTTCCTTGAATCATTGTTGCAAGTGTGAATGCGATTGATGCACGGCCTCCCCCTGTTTTTAAGTGGGCAAAGGAAGGGCAATTTATTAATGTTTCTATTGTGTGAAAATGCAGTTAGTATAAATATTGATAATAGCTTCTTAAATACCGTAAAAAAGGGTAACGTTTCCCTATGTGCATTATTGTAAGTTTGGATTTTAGAACAATAGCAAAATTAGTAATTTTTTAATAAAAGTTCTTCTCCAGATCAAATTGCTTTTTTTATAAAAAAAATATAAGTGATAATCATAATAGTTTAAAATGTATATAAAAATATAAAATATAGAAAATAGTAAAGAATTTGTGTCATTCACACTTTTACTAAGTCTCGTAAACTGTCTCAAATTTTCATTTTCTTCGTGATAATTCGCTTATCATAATAGATATTCTTTGGAGAAGCAAAACACGTTACACTTTTTATATTTATTTCCTCAAATTTTACCAACTAATTAAACATAATAATTACACCATCTTTAAGAGGAGCATTTTATTGGAAGGAAACCGAAGCAAAAAAGAAATCTGACAGCGGTGGGATTCGAACCCACGCCATTTCTGACTGGTGCCTAAAACCAGCGCCTTAGACCGCTCGGCCACGCTGCCCTCCGGGACTGCGCAGAATTTGTTACCGCACACATCATTTGCTGCCTTACGACAAGCAAACGCCACACACGACGAATATTGAACGATGCTTACGCAATCGAACTGTTATGGGGAACTGTTATCAGTTATCGGTATTGTGCTACACGCTTTAGTTATTCTGTTGTTGAACTGTTATATTATTAAAATAATAAGTTTTCTATTACATCCCGTAATCCCATAAAGCTCATATTGCATAATAAATTTCTTCTAAAAAGACAGTACAACCAGTAACCAGATAATTCCACCTTTCCAAAATGAAACATCACTAATTAAGCTTCATCATATATTGTTTTGAAGAAAAATGTTTCTTCCCAACCGGAAATGAGCTCAAACTCGAGCTGACTCGGCATGTGTTTCTCCATTAGTCAAGCTTCTGAGGTGGATTTTTGTGGATTGCTTCGTTTCTTCACGAGACAAGACTTCGGTGAGCTCTGTCTATCTGTTGATCTAACCGATAATCACGTCCATATCACAGAGGTTTTTTTTCTCCTATTCTTCTCAACCTTCCCGAGCCAACTGTGGCCGTGTGCGTCTTGAAGTGTTTTTCTACAAACCCTCGCAGCAGTTCGAATTAACCCTCGCATGATGGATGACAATGTGACAAATATTTAATAATATTTAAGTTGTTTGGTATTTTTACCCTCCGAAACAGAAAAGCAAAATAAACAAATTAGCTTTCGGTTCCCCCTTTCGTTGTTCCGCTGCACGCCGCGGGTGTGTGTGCGTGTTGCACCATTTTTGGTGTATTTTTCAGGTTCATTTCTGGCCGCCGTATCGGTGTAGCGGTGTAGCGATACGTTCAAGGGCAGTCCCGATGTTCAGTGTACCGCTGAAGATGAATTATCGGCACCAGCTCACGCATCCTATAGAAACTTGGGAAAGATCCCGCACTCTTAAGAATGACACTTCTCGGAGCAATTCCCCAAGGAAAAGTCGTCCAAATGGAACTCCATCATGAGAACCCATAGGCAAATGATGTACGATGCACTTTGGCCGATGCACCGAACGGCGGAACAAAAAGACACTTTAGCAGTTTTTCTTGCCACGCCGGGTCCAGTGACGACAGCGTTTAACGCGCGCGAACACGTGTTTTCATAAATGCATGTAATTTATTTTCGTCCACTGTGCCTCGAGGCTAATGTCTTGCCAGCGTGGCAAGTCGAAACGGAACTGGGCGAGGAATGGGGGACGTGTTTTCGGTTTAACCAAAAATGTTCTCAACCGGGAAACGGTTTTCCCGCGCAGAATAATAATAAACCTTGATGGTGTTCTGACGCTAGTCCTGATTACACCTGAAAGTTTGTAAGTCACGTTTGTTTTATAGGATATGACTAAGATTTTTAACATGTTTCTATATATTTCCAAATTCGTGCTAAGGTTTTTCGACCTTACGAGTCAGTTCCTCGAAGTTTCAGTTGATTACTTTCCCGGTCCTGCCACACGGTGTACCACAGCGAACTGGCAGACAGCAACGTGATCTTGACCGATCGAGGTCCGATCGGTAAATGTCCGGGTGAAGTTAAGAAATGGCAAAAAAAAACTGCGACACGAGCGTACAATGAAACGATGATAACCTTTCCACTGGAAAGCTTCAATCAGGGCAAATCTCTAAGGACGCTCCGTCACCGTTCGGGTACGGATGAGCGATGCCCGCCCGTGGACTCGGAGATCTGGACGTCAAATGGCGCTGGGTGGGTTCCTTTTGCTTAGATTCCAATTTCGTGTGCGGTACGGTGCGACTGATAAGCTGACGAAGTGTAGCTGCCGTGCATGAGTGTAATCTTTTATCGCACCGACATCTCCGAGATTAACTGTACTGAGATCTGCTTTGAAGCTGGCGCTCTATTTCCGAAGCAATGTGATGTGAAGGATGAAGCATTTTAAAGGAATCATTGCATCATGTACTAGAAAAACTTGTAACATAGTTTTAACAAAAGAATATTTACTTTCGCAAAAGTAAGCTTATTGTGTGCTTTGCTTCAAATAAAACACAGATTAATTGTGCTGACGATGTCAGCAATTGCCTAGAGCGAGGCTAATTAAAATAATTACTAGCTCAATCCGCTCACTCTGTGCATGTAATCATATCAATCGTAGCAATCGGACTGTCGCCACGACAGTGTTTTACAAGAAAGGATACCGGAAACCCATCTCAGAGCTTCGACTTACTATAAACAAATCAGTCATCGTGAAGGTTGCAAGCATTTAATTACCCTCGACGAGCGAGTGTGACTGAGTGTGGACGCAGAAGCAAGCTGAGAAGGGCTTGAAGAGTGGAAATACATACAGTGAAGCAGTAAAATGCTCCTTGAACCGTTCGGTAAGTGCGATTTCTACGCTCGCATCTAATCTACAGTTGGAATCAAATTTACAAAACATCGCAGAATCTCGCATGGCGATCATTTCCAGTGTCCTGTGTCGATCAAAACAAGTGCACGGCGAACAGACACAAGATCCAGTCCGCGTTGGAGTAAGTGCAAGCGAATCCTTTAGACGTATGGGGGGAAACTTGCTGTAAAACAGAAATTGTTGGGAAGAAGAAACTACTTTACTGATAACAAACATTAGAGTCAGATGAACTAGTAGGCATATGATAAGACATATAGACATGAGATGAAGATTGTTTGATTTATGGTTTGTTCGATTAGATCTGATAAAGCCGTTTGACGTGCAGCCGATCAAGGGTAAACCAGTAGTAAATCCACCATCCTTCAAGAGGTTCATCGACTAAAAATTGAAAATATCGATTTCAAGACAAATAATGTGTATTTTTTTCCAAAACGAATCGTTCTTTCATTAATCTTCAATATTTTTCGTCCAGGTAAGAGAAAAGGTTTCACATTGCAAAAAATAAATATTTCAAGTTCTTGTTAAACGACAAAAAAAGGAGGTCACTCAATGTAGTTCGAGATCAGCAGCACAATTTATCAAATTAATCCTAGTTTCAATGTTCTGCTGTGTTAAAAATGAAATATTTCAGGCACTTCCTTGAAAACAACACCACAAATCCCTTGACATGACTCTCTTGCCAAGGAACATCAACTTCAAATGATCGTGAAAAAAGAAAACATTTGTCCATCTAGTTTTGTATAATCCTTACCGCTTGCTTAATGGTGTATCATTAATAATTTTGTCTCGTAGAAACAAAGCTGGATTATCTTCCGTTTTGCGCGAAAGATACATGAAATACATTAATTTATACCCATGGCAAGGTTACCCAACTTACCACTACAACTGACTTTCCAAATGCGCCAAACATACTCTTCTCTTAAACCATGCTTAAAGTTCCGATGCATGCTTAGCCACTCCATCGCACTTATCACAGCACAGTCACAACAAATTCTAGCCGGTTTCGCGTCCGAATGGCGGCGTGTGTGTGTGACAGACACGCATGCCAAAACACGTGCAAACCAAAATATTGGTACCTAAGCCTGTCACCAACCAGTCAATGCTTTGACTAAATTATGCTTGACTAAGCGGCCTCCATCATCAACATCATCATCATCGCCACCATCACCATCGTTCGTACTTACAGCGCACATCGACATAGGTCCCGCTCATCTCAGTTTCGGTTCGGCAGCCTCAGCCTCCGAGTGCCGGGACCGAAAAGCGTTTGTTTTGTAAATAATCTCTATTTTGTTTAATAAACTTTTTTGGCATGTTTACTAAGTTGATTGGATGTAGTGCTTGGGTTGTCACCAACGGTCGACCTAGGTTGATGCGTTGGTTAACTACACTAGCTTAAATCGCTTTTGGTTAGGTAAGTTAAAGATAATCCTGTTGCGATATTTTGTATAATCACTTCACTGTCCAAACTATTGTTTTTCTTTCCTGTGTCCAGCTTAATCACTCCAGAAAATATTGTCAAAGTGTAGTGTGTACTTCGTGAAGCCTGATTAAAATTTACAAGTTGTTGTTTGCTACTATTACAAAAAAAGAACAACACAAAAATTAAACAACTTAATCACTTTCACCTTTGCTATTCTTATCCACAACCTAACAACCTTTCGCTTGCTTACAAAACATTCTCGTAATCCGGCTTGTTTACTACACCCATTGAAAAGTTGAACAAAAATATGTAATTATTATTATTTTGTTTCTTTCACAGCTCATTTGAGCGTAGTACCACACACACACACACACACACACACCCAAACACCGCGGGATTCGTACGGCGAGATTGTGCTATGTTACTGGTACCGTGTTTGTGTGCATGTGCTGTAAATGTCTACATATTTTGAAAAACATAAAATCCGCACAAGCCAAACCAATTCCAAATCCCAACTTCCCGACATCACAGAACACAGCTCCCGTCACGGCACACCCGGCCCCCCCCTGATGAGATTCTACTGAATGGTGTGCGATGGTTGGCGGTAGCTCCCTGACAAATGTTTGTTAAATATTTCAGCTTTATTTTTTGTTTACTACTAAGCTGCGCCCGCCAGCATCACACTTTGGCGGTAGTGTGGTTAGTGTTTGTTTAACGACTCTTTTTTTTGTCGTGTTTTCATTATTTGGAAGATTATTTGCTTTTGTCAACCGTTCCTTCTTTCCGTTGGGTAAGGTTATGGCTGGACCAATGGATGGCAAACAGACTGCAAATGGATTGTGGATTGTGATTGAGTATAGCCAAAAAAAAAACATTGGATTCCTGGTTTTTGGCTCGGAAATGAACAGGAACAGAATATAGTATCATGATTGTGACCTGGTAAACTGTTGATCTCAATAATTGTTGACGTGGTAGAATAGAAACTCATATAATAGTTATAAGAATATAAAGCTTTTTTGAGGTTGGAGGTTAAACAATTATGGAAAGCTTCTTTACACTTTGGAAAGTTATCAGCGTTCGCGTATTGCCTGAAGAGATCTTGAAGTTGATCTCAGTTGAGTGCTATCGTTAACATCAAAGATCAATGCAACCCAGGTCTTAATTATAGTGGCCAGTGGCGGATTTATGTCCTTCGGGGCCCAAAGGTGGTTGGAGGTGGTTGGAGTATGTGCAATGCCCGAATTGTCTGTAAAACGGGGCCCCTTTCAAGATGTGTTTTACTGGTTCTTCTTAAGTTCTGGCGGATTTCTAGTCCGCCCACCGTTTTATCCGCCACCGTTTCAGTGTTCTTGGGAAGTTCGAGTTGATCTGTAAACTCGGCCCCTATGAGTTCGCCCCTTCTCGCCATTTTAGCCTTCATAAGTCCGTTATTACTACAAAATCTTTAAAATCCATTCCCGTTCATTCCATTCCATCACACAACCGTCAAATAGCTAGAAATTTCAAATCTGCTCGAATTACAACTCAACCACCGCCAACTGCTCGAACGGTCAGCTGGGAATTGTGTGGGGCGATTTGCCGTGCTGTCACGCAAACGTCAGCAAACGAAAAATAAAATAAAACACATATTGTCGCCGGCGTGAAAACGTGAGAGCCCGTAGCTGCCTTTTTGTGGAAATATTAACTTAAAAACTGTGTTGCACCTGAATTGGTGGATTCCTACGCGTCTTCAACCTGTGGGTGACCGATCGTTCCAAACGGATGGTGGTGCATTCCATTCGTAAATGTCCACTCAGCTTTTTCTCAACTTCCTCAGTAGATTAGTGCCTAGAGGTAGCAGATCCGGAACTGTGCGACGACACGTTGTCTCCCTTGTCCCTCCCACTGGTGTTAGCATTCGATTTATCAGCGGCAGTTCATCCGTACGAAAATTAGTGATACATCCACAGCCCATCCCTAACGCGAGAGAACCCCGACGTCCGTACACGGTAACAGCGAGCCAGACCGACCCATCCAGAAAACCGTTCAATTGGGGATCGAATAAAAAGCATCGTGACGTGAAGCTTCGTCTCCAGCTGTTGGAAAACATGACTGACCCAAAGATCGAGGAACAACTGGCGCCGTTGCGCGAAGCGGTAAAAGAGCAGGTATGCAAATCCGATGATGCAATGTACCATCTTCCTTTCACTAAACGCTTCATTTACCTGTTTTCGTAGGGAGACTTGGTGCGCAAGCTTAAAAGTGAAGGTGCTCCGGAAATCGACGTGAAAAAAGCGGTCAATGAGCTTAAGGCGCGCAAGAAAGTGCTGGAAGATCGTGAACTAAGCCTCGCACCCCAGGTGGCCAGCTTCGATCGGGCCCGTATGGAAGACTTGCTGAAGCGACGATTCTTTTACGATCAAAGCTTTGCCATCTACGGTGGCATTACCGGCCAGTACGATTTCGGTCCGATGGGCTGTGCGTTGAAATCGAACATGATCAACACGTGGCGTCAGTTTTTCGTGCTCGAAGAGCAGATGCTCGAGGTGGACTGTTCGATCCTAACGCCTGAACCGGTGCTGAAGGCGTCCGGCCATGTGGATCGCTTTGCCGATCTTATGACGAAGGACGTGAAAAATGGTGAATGTTTCCGGTTGGATCATTTGATTAAGAATCATCTGGAAAAGCTGGCAGCGGCTAAGGATGCAACGGCCGAGCTGAAGGACGAATGCGTGGATATCGTCATCAAGCTGGATGGTATGACGAAAGACGAGATGGCAGCAATTCTGCGCAAGTTCGACATGAAATCGCCCATCACTGGCAACGATCTCACGGAACCGATCGAGTTCAACCTTATGTTCGGCACGCAGATCGGTCCAACCGGTTTGGTGAAAGGTTTCCTACGTCCGGAAACGGCACAGGGTATTTTCGTTAACTTTAAGCGTCTGTTAGAGTTTAATCAAGGCCGGCTACCGTTTGCTGCCGCTCAGATCGGTAACAGCTTCCGGAATGAGATTTCTCCCCGCTCGGGGTTGATTCGTGTGCGAGAGTTTACGATGTGCGAAATCGAACATTTCTGTGATCCACAGGCGAAAAATCATCCCAAGTTTGAGAATGTGGCCGATACCGTAATGACTCTTTACTCGGCCTGCAACCAGATGGATGGTAAGAGTGCCCAGCAGGTTCGCATTGGTGATGCTGTTGCAAGTGGATTGGTAGCGAACGAAACGCTCGGTTACTTTATGGCGCGCATTCAGATGTTCCTGCACCGGATCGGCATTTTGCCCGATCGGCTCCGGTTCCGTCAGCATATGGGCAACGAGATGGCACATTATGCTTGCGATTGCTGGGATGCGGAATGTTTGACGAGTTACGGATGGATCGAGTGTGTCGGTTGTGCCGATCGGTCCGCGTACGATTTGACCCAACACACGAACGCTACGGGTGTGAAGTTGGTTGCCGAGAAGAAGCTGCCCGCACCGAAAACCATTGAGGTGACGGAAGCGGTACCGAACAAGGCCGCTATCGGAAAGGCATTCAAAAAGGAGGCCAAGGCTATTACAGATGCGCTGGCAAAGCTTTCCCTAGCGGAGGTTGAAAGTATTGGCAAAAGTCTGGGTGAAAACGGAGAACACATGCTGCCCGTTAATGGAACGGATGTAAAGCTGACCAACGATCTGATCACGGTTAAAACTACCTCCAAAACGGTTCACGTGGAGGAGATTACTCCCAGCGTGATTGAGCCTTCGTTTGGCATTGGGCGCATAATGTACTCGCTGCTGGAGCACAGCTTCCGGATGCGCGAAGGGGACGAGCAGCGCAGTTACTTCTCGCTGCCACCGGTGGTGGCTCCGCTCAAATGTTCGGTGCTTCCGTTAAGCAACAATACCGAGTTTGCACCGTTCGTTAAGAAGATTTGTAAGTGTTGGGGAAGCTTATAGTGATGAGAGGAGTTGTGTCAATCAATCGAAATGTTTCCCCTTTTTCAGCTATGGCCCTTACATCGGTCGACGTGTCCCACAAGGTGGACGATTCTAGTGGATCGATCGGTCGTCGGTATGCGCGCACGGATGAGATTGCCATTCCGTACGGTATTACGATCGATTTCGATACGCTCAAGGAACCGCACACGGTGACACTCCGGGAGCGAGATTCAATGAAACAAGTTCGCATTTCCGTATGTATCTCTAAATCCTCCTCCTGCTTCCTAGCTTATAAGAGGACCTCTTTAACCATTTTTTCCTTATTTTTTCTCCACATCTAGTTGGATGAGGTAGCGAACACGATTCGTGATCTGGCTACTGGACGTACCAGTTGGACCGAGGTGGAACAGAAGTATCCGCGCTTCGAGCAGCAGGAAGCGTCGGCCAAGTAAAGCTTTAAGCATTGATTGAATATGGGCATTTAGTAACACGAAAATGACACGCAAACGCTTGATAAGAGTTTTGCCTTTCGCGTCCAGTGGGGTGTGAATATGGATTATTTAATTTAAAAGATCACACTTAATTGTTTTAAGCCAAGGTTTCTATTTCGTTCATGCAGTCAGTATGTGTGCGCGCCGCAAGAAATTAAACTCAAAATAAAGATTCTTTTTTCGAAATATCTCATTTGACCGTGGATTTGATTTTATTTTTTCAGCTTTGTTTTTTTTACTAGATGAAAGAATTTGCAAAATAAAATTCTCTCTTCAAAAATGTGGTGTGTACTGTTTTGGAAAGGGAAACGAAATGATATAAAAAAGTGTTTCCCATACCGGGAATCGAACCCGGGCCTTCCGGGTGAGAGCCGGATATCCTAACCACTAGACAATATGGGACTGTCGAGAGACGAGCTTTTCACGCGCTATTTCAACCAAACAACCGATTGTCAATGTTCTTGTTTTCTATGATTTACACTTAAATTTGATGAATTCTAATATTATCTAATAATTTTAATCTGCAATAATTTTTTTGTTCTAATTGAATTAAAAAAAAAAATAATACTTTTAATCTATACTGTAAAAAGAAAAAGCATTACTGTATGCGGAATAAATCCAGCTTAGTTCAGAATAAATATAAAACACGTTTTTTTTCTAATCATTTAAATATATTTGTGCGTTCAGTTTAAATATAAAAATAGTTCAAAAATACACCATTACAGTCTTTCAGACTTTCACCGTTAACCATAAAATGGAAAAATGTTAAAAACACAATTAAATTGTGTGCGCTCCTTATTACCCCACTACCGAACTCACCCGGATCGATCATTCCAACTCCCTGATTACTTGCTCAGCCACGATCGATTTCTGCACGTCGGTTACACCGCCATAGATTTCAGTAATGCGAGCATCTCGATAGTATCGCTCAGCCGGCAGATTTTTTACGTATCCCATACCGCCCAGAATTTGTTGACATCCGTGTGCCGCATATGTTGCCGTTTCACCGGCTACCCATTTTGCCATCGAGCAAGCCTTGGTGGCTCGTAGTCCACGGTCCAGTTCACCGGCAGCTTTACGCACAAGCAGGCGAGCCATTTCGATCTTCGTTGCTATTTCAGCAATTCTCGTACGAACTGCAGGAAGGTCGATCAAGGTACCACCAAACGCCGTACGCTGTTTGGCATACTGTACGGCCGTTTCGAGCGCGGCTTGACTTATTCCAAGTGCCTGTGATGCGATGCCTATTCGCGCACGATCGAGTTGTTCCATAGCGATACGCATTCCGCCACCAACGGTACCGAGCACGTTTCCTTCGGGGACACGTACATTTTCCAGTATCAAATCGCAGGTTGATGTACCACGAATGCCCAGCTTGTCTTCCGGACGTCCACGATGAAGTCCAGCTAAATTGCCTTTGTCAAAATCGACCAAAAATGCAGTGATGCCTTTATACTTTAAGGCCGGATCTACGGTGGCAAAAATGATCCCTGCCACTGCTTCAATGCCCGATGTAACCCACGCTTTCGTTCCGCTTAATATCCAGCTTCCATCAGCATCCTTCACAGCTCTGGTAGACATTGCGGCCACATCGGAACCCGCATCAGCCTCACTGAGCGCAAAAGCTCCAATGGTTTGCTTTCCATATTTGTTGAAAAATCGTTCCTGCTGCTCATCCGTTCCCAGCCGGTGCAACAGGTTGGCGTACAGGCAGTTGTGAATGGATACTATGGAACCGGTGCTACCGCATCCCCTCGAAAGTTCTTCCACCACGAGCGATAGCGAGAGTATATCCAGACCAGTTCCGCCATACTTGGGAGATACGGTAACCCGCATCAATCCTAACTGCGCCAGCTTGGCAATAGCCTCTGCGGGAAAGGTACCGTTACGATCGATGGCGCTTGCTATTGGTTTTAATTCTCGTTCGCTAAATTGGCGACATAGTTGCTGGACTTCTTGGTGCTCTTTCGACAGCTCGCATACACTGAACGATCGTATCAGCGAGGAGCGTATGTTGATGACTAGAAGAATAACAAAAAAAAAACTGCTTATCTTAACACAACAAATGGAAAATAGATAAACTCACCAGTGCAAAGTTTTCGGAACATTATTTAACACGTTCGTTCGCAGGAGAGTATGGAGGGTCTTAATTATTCTTGAAACACTAGAAGAAAGTTTGTACCAGCTACCTTAACCGATGACGGGTTTTGCATATTTGATTAAAATGTAAATAATTTTCTATTCAGTTGCACCGGAAGTATTTCTGGCACTCGCGGTGGCGTAGTTGGTTTGTTTACGTAAATACGTACGATGGCGATTCTTAGCTTCTAAAGCATTTCTTACTGTAATTTCTAAGCATATACAGCATCACTTTTAGCGACTGTACATTGCACACTTTTTAAAACGGAACAGAAAATGTTTTAAAACTAAAATAATTAACATTCGACTGCTCGTGTTTTGAAACCGCACACCCAAAAGCACCAACACAACTCAGTGTCAAACGAAAAAAAAAAGGAATAACAAGAGCCGTGGCAGAAATGTTGTTGACAAATTTGTTGCTGGTCCAACGAAACCAATTTTCGATAGAAAGAAAAGGAGCTCACAAAGAGTTCATAATAAATGAATGTTTGACTATGATTACAATAATGCCGATACAGTCCATAAAGTAAAGGACATACGACTTGCGACGGACTTGTGCCCAAACAGACGACGTTGAAGGATAATCTTCCAGGGATGTTGATGCAATGAGATGTGGTTGGTAAAGGATCATCACATTTTGGTAGGCGTAAAACACCCTTTGAGGGCGGCGTACCGAATATCACCTTTAGCATTCAATGAATTATAAGAATTATTACGAGAAACTGCAAATTAATACCTAGAAAACGAATAAATAAGGTTAGCCCATACATAATCTACGAGATTGTAATTTTACTTTCAATTACGTACCATCCTGAAGGCGACGCGTTACTAAATCTTGTGAGCTTCAAAGACACGAATCACAGAATACCAATTACCACCAAAAAACAACTCTACGCATCAAAAAACCACTGAAAATCACGTAAAGTTAGCGATGATAACCTTTTTTTGCTACTCTCGAGATTTATTTACAAATTTGAATTAGACAGCTCTGATTGGAAGACAGCATTTTGACAGCTGTCAGAGGGATTTTTTTTACCAACACGCTGCTGTCACTCGATCGCACATGTGCTTCGTTTACCACAAAAGTGTGTACGAAACAGTTGCGTTTCTCGATTTTTCTATGTAATATAGTGTTCTGATCGTAAATATTGTACCATGGCTAAGAAAAACAAGTTAAAGGCACCTACGGTAATCAATACGAAAGTGAAAAACGGACATGGTAAGCACCAATAACCCCTCTATTGCTGGTGCAATGCGCGAACCGTACGCGGGGGAGCACCTTTGCAAGCCGGGACGCGCCTTTGCGTTAATCTTACTTATGTTAAATCGGTTTTAACTGGTTTTCAGCTTCAGTAGAAGACTTGGAAGATAATTATATGGCAGAAGAAACCGCACCAAAAGGCAAACATGCGCTAAAGAAAAAGAAAAATGCTGTCCAACAAGAGATGAAGGAAGACAGCGAGGAAGTTGGTCGAGGTAAGCAACCGGAACCGCGACCAGGACTAGTATGTTTGCATACAACGTTCATATAATCGAACTATTTATTTGCAGGTGTAAAACGACCTAAAGATGATTCAGATAGTGAGGAAGAAGGTTCTGAAAATGAGGCACAGGAGGAGGAGAACAGCGATGATAACGCCCAACCGGAGAACGGAACGGAACCAGCAGAACCGCAGATCGTTAACAGTGCGTACGAGATTCTGCTAGGCAATCAAGAGTTTAAATCGCTCGTTGGCAAAGTTTCGGACAACACGATAAAGGCCATCGCCGATATGGGTTTCACCAAGATGACGGAAATTCAGGCCAAATCGATCCCGCCACTGCTGGAGGGAAGAGATTTGATTGGATCGGCAAAAACTGGAAGTGGAAAAACATTGGCCTTTCTCATACCGGCGGTAGAGTTGATTCATAAGCTTCGCTTTAAGCCACGTAACGGGGCAGGTGTCATAATCATTTCACCAACGCGCGAACTGGCAATGCAGATCTTCGGTGTGCTGAAGGAACTGATGACGTACCATTGCCAGACGTACGGTCTGTTGATGGGAGGAGCGAGTCGACATACGGAGAATGAAAAGCTGGAAAAGGGTATCAACATCATCGTGGCGACACCGGGCCGATTGTTGGATCATCTTAAGACGACACCGAACTTCCTGTTCAAGAACTTGCAGTGCTTGATCATTGATGAGTGCGATCGCATCTTGGAGATTGGGTTCGAGGAGGATCTTAAACAGATTATTAGCATTTTGCCGAGTAAGTAGCATGATTGAACTGAAGATGCGAGATTAAGTGCGATCTAAACGGATTGTTAATGTTTGCAGAAAAACGGCAAACGGTTCTGTTTTCGGCCACACAATCGTCCCGCATGGATGAGTTGGGGAAGCTGGCCCTAAAAGCGGAACCGATTTACGTCGGTGTGGATGACAACAAGAAGGAGGCCACAGTTACGGGACTGGAGCAAGGATACATTGTGTGTCCTTCGGAGAGGCGCCTGCTCGTGCTGTTCACCTTTTTGAAGAAAAACCGCAAGAAGAAGGTGATGGTGTTCTTTTCGTCCTGTCTGTCGGTAAAGTTCCATCACGAACTGTTCAATTACATCGATCTGCCGGTGATGTCAATTCATGTAAGTTTTATTGACCGAAAAGCAAGGCGAATGGTTTTGTTTCAATTTGTCCATATCTCTCTCCCTGCAGGGCAAACAAAAGCAAGCGAAACGTACCTCGGTATTCTTCCAGTTCTGTAACGCAGAAACGGGCATTCTGCTCTGCACGGACGTCGCTGCACGTGGGCTCGATATTCCCGCCGTCGATTGGATCGTCCAGTACGATCCGCCGAACGATACGAAGGAATACATCCACCGTGTAGGACGTACGGCTCGAGGCGAGGATCTGTGCGGTCATGCGCTGCTGATCCTGCGTCCAGAAGAGCTTGGCTTCCTGAAATATCTGAAGCAGGCTAAGGTGCCGTTGAATGAGTTTGAATTTTCCTGGAGCAAAATAGCGGACATTCAGCTACAGTTGGAGAATCTAATGTCGAAGAACTATTTCCTGAATCAGTCCGGTAAGCTAGCCTTCAAGACGTACGTCCGCGCGTACGAAGGGCACCACATGAAGGACGTGTTCAACATCGGCAACTTGGACTTGGTACAGGTGGCCAAAAACTTTGGCTTCACGCAACCTCCGTACGTAGATTTTGGAAAGAGCTTCAAGATACACAACTCCGAACGGAGACCGGGTAGCCGCGGGTTGGGCCATTTCAAAACGCTCAACAAGGAGAAAAAGGATAAACTGAACATTAAGCACATTACCGACAGGAAGCAGTTAAAGAAGATTAAGTATGAATGAACGGTAGTAGCGTGAAATAAAGTACATTTTATTGATCGGTTCCCAGCCACAACATGGGAACAAAATTATAATACTCAACTTTGTCGTCTTCCCTCTGAGAGAGAATGTGACGGAAGGAATATGCGTGAACCGAACGTAAACATCACAGATCGTAAGGAGCAAAAGGAACGAAACTTAACGGTGTGCTGACTAGTGGTAACGGAACGATTTGCTCAGTGTAGTGTCGTGTACGACCGTTGCAGTTCTGCGGGCCCTGCAGTCGTCGAGTTCGTCGAGGCTCCTGGAGGGTTGTTGTTTATGCTACTGTTGGAATTTCGTGCCTGCGACATCATGTGCTCTACCCGATTGGTCGTTTCTCGCACCACCCCGGATATGTCGGTAAGGTCCGGTAAATCGAGGGTAATGTGGGCCGACAGTCTCTTGTACACGGAGCTGTTGGTATCTTTCTTGGGTCGTCTAGATTCCACGTACTTTAGCTGCTGTTTGAGAAAGATGGCATTTTTCAGTAGTTCTTGAACGTTTTTCAACGATGTATCGGCTGCCTCGATATCCTTAACGGCGCTGTTAGGGGAACAACAGGATTGATTAGGGTGGTGCTATCATTTATTAACCGAAAAGGTATTCCCACTACCAACCTTATCGCGTACTCCATATCGTAACACTTGCCCTGTAGATCCTGCTGTAACTGAACCACTTCTGCACGGCGGTCTACTATGAGCGGAATGACCTTACGGACATGTTCCTGGATGCGGTAGAACGCAAGGCTAGGCTCATTAGCGATTATGTGCATGTTTTCGGATATTTTTTCAGTCGCTACAAAAGAGTAAATTGAAAACCTTTAATGTGACGCCATTGAACATTCGGGGAACTGTTGAAACCGTACTTTTCTTCACTTTGGCCTGCAGTTCAGGATCGTTAACGGTGGACACTTTTTGATTCATTGTAAAGTATGGTAAATTGCACCGAAAGTTTACAGTAAACAGAAAAGATTGTTTTTGGTGTAATTGACAGCAGCGAGAAGGTTGAATGAAGTTGTAAATAAACAAATCACACTGGGCGTTCTTTCGGTCGTCGACAAACTAATATAAAAATTGATTTTTTTTTTCGTAAACCAAAAAAAATATTTAAAAATTTGTTAAATGGATTTCAAATAAGGCTCATTCGGTTACTTTATATTTCTTCTCAAAAACAAATATAAATGCTTGCAGGCTTCGTTGTTTTGCTGCTACTACATTATATGTTAAACCTTAATCACTGCCTTTCCAGTATTATCACCGCGCAGCATTTTTATGAAAGATTCCGGAGCCTGTTCGAAGCCCTCGTACACAGTCTCCAACGGTACCAGCTTATTCTGTTTAATCCACTCGTGCATCTGGCCGATGCCCTCCATCCACCTGTCCAACCATCGAAACACAACGAATCCTTCCTGTCGAAGCTGCTTTGTGACATAATCCCGCTGTGGATCAGTCACCGGGATCGGGTTTTCATTGTAGCTAGACACAGTCCCACAAACGGAGATCCGGCCATACAGGTTCATCCGTTCGCGCACCAACTCCGTCAGCTCGCCGCCTACATTGTCAAAGTAGCAATCGACTCCTTTGGGTGTTGCTTTTAGCAACTGTTCCCGGAGCGAACCGGCCCGATAGTTGATGGTGGCATCAAAACCGAGCTTTTCCAGTGTGCGGATTTTTTCCTCTGAGCCCGCAATACCAACCACATAACAGCCCTTTGCCTTGGCGATTTGACCAACCAAGTGCCCGACTGCACCGGCCGCTGCACTCACAACTACGGTTTCGCCCGGTTTCGGTTTACAAATTTCCAGAAAACCGAAATACGCTGTATTTCCGGATAAACCAAGCGCACCGAGACCGATTGCACAGGAATAGCCCTTCACTTCCGGGACGATGTAGGGCCGTTGATCTTTGCGCTTGGCTGGATTGAGGATGGCATGCGTACCCCAGCCTATTCGTGCGCAAACGTGAACACCGATCGGAAAGGATTCATTCTTCGATTCGGTCACCTTTGCGACGGCCATACCGATCACTGGGCTACCGACCGGGAGGATACCGATCGCCATGTACCCTCGCAAACCTGCATCGAGACTAAAGTACACGGTTTCAACGAGAAAATCTAAAACGGGAGTAAGGTGTTATTTGAAATGTGAAGCCAAAATCCAAACCCGCTTACCTCCATCCTCCAGCGCAGGTAGCTCTTCTTGTTCGATTGAGAAATCTGTCGGTTTTGGTTCACCGTCCGGGCGTTTCACGTACATCCATTTCCTTGCCAGCACCATGTTCCAGCGAGCGACTAGACTAGTGGCCTATTTCACAACAGCCCAATATAAAGAATGAAACATTAGCGTTATTTCATCGCGAGGTATATGAATAGATAAGAACAGTGTAGCACCAGGATGGGTGGATTATCATTACCAAAACAAACCGGTCTGAAATATTATTTTGCTTCATCAGATCACTTTCATTTATTTTCACTGCACCCACCCATTACGTATTTACCTTGTGCTGATAGACAGCACATTCCTATCCCTTGCTGTCCAAATACGAAACTGTCACCGGTGACAATTGTGCCGCTTGCCCTTCCATCGGGGAAAAAAATACCCAAAAGAAAAACGAACGCGACTTCGGCCAATCTCCTTGCTTGCGTTAAATAATTGCTCTATTTATGTGCATTTGCGTGCGTGATATTCGGTAAAAGTGCATTCACCGGCTTACCTTTTGCGCGTCTCGTAAGGTGGTACACGTTAAGCGAACGAACCAGCCATGTCGGACATTGACGACGATTTCATGTGCGACGATGATGATGATGATTACGGATTGGTAAGCTTGATACGGCAAAAACGTAAATATGCACCGTGCAGAAACCGGCAGCACGCTTTGCATCTTAATCTAGCAATCACTGACCATCAACGATCGATAGGAAAATTTCTTTTGCTATAACGCCCCCTAGCCCGGATACGTTTCCTGTGGGAAGAACACTATTCTGAAAATGGAATGCATTCCCTTCGTTTTTCACAGGAATACTCCGAAGATAGCAACTCGGAACCGGATGTAGATTTGGAAAATCAATACTATAACAGCAAGGCGTTGAAGGAGGAAGCACCGCAGGATGCGCTGAAATCGTTCCAGAAGGTGCTGGATCTGGAGAATGGCGAGAAAGGCGAATGGGGCTTCAAGGCACTGAAACAGATGATAAAGCTAAACTTTAAGCTGCAAAACTATCAGGAAATGATGGCACGCTACAAGCAACTGCTTACCTATATTAAAAGTGCGGTAACGCGGAACCATTCGGAGAAATCGATTAATTCAATTCTGGACTATATTTCTACGTCCAAAAATGTGAGTAAAAATGTTGAGTAGGTTTTGGATGCAGAGGAAAGTTTACTGTTAACACTTCTGCTTGTCCAAACCATCCATTACAGATGGAGCTGCTGCAAAATTTCTACGAAACCACACTGGAAGCACTGAAGGATGCGAAGAACGATCGGCTATGGTTTAAAACAAACACGAAACTGGGCAAGCTTTACTTTGACCGGAACGATTTCGGCAAGCTGCAGAAAATTCTTAAACAGCTGCACCAATCCTGCCAAACCGATGACGGCGAGGACGATCTGAAGAAGGGAACGCAGCTGCTCGAAATTTACGCGCTCGAGATCCAAATGTACACGGTGCAGAAGAACAACAAAAAGCTAAAGGCCCTGTACGAACAGTCGCTGCACATCAAGTCGGCTATACCGCATCCGCTGATCATGGGCGTGATTCGTGAGTGTGGCGGCAAGATGCACCTGCGGGAAGGTGAGTTTGAGAAGGCTCACACGGACTTTTTCGAAGCGTTCAAAAACTACGACGAATCGGGTTCGTCGCGCCGGACCACCTGCTTGAAGTATCTGGTGCTGGCCAACATGCTGATGAAGTCCGGCATCAATCCGTTCGATTCGCAGGAAGCGAAACCGTACAAGAACGATCCGGAGATTTTGGCCATGACAAATCTGGTGATGGCGTACCAGAACAATGACATTATGGAGTTTGAGGCGATCCTGCGCAACAATCGGAACAACATTATGGCGGATCAGTTCATTCGGGAGCACATCGAAGATTTGCTGCGCAACATACGGACGCAGGTGTTGATAAAGTTGATCCGGCCGTATACGAAGATTACGATACCGTTCATATCGAGCGAGCTGAACATTGAGCCGGCGGAGGTGGAAAGTTTGCTTGTGTCCTGCATACTAGACAAGTGAGTCTATCTATTCCTTATGATGTCTTTTCTTGATGGTAATGAGTTTTTGTGTTCCTTTTTACAGCACAATTCAGGGTCGTATCGATCAAGTCAATCAAGTGCTGGAATTGAACAAAGAAGCTCGCTGCGGCGAACGGGACATTGCGATCGAGAAGCTGGCCACACAGATTAACTCCGTACAGGCGGCCATCATTAACAAGATGGCCTGAAGCCAAGACTACTGAAGGGCAGATGATGGAGTGGTGATGATAGCTGTATAAAAACAAAAAGACACGTTCTGTGAGCGCGGTAACCTCCTGTTACATTGGTTACCACTGGATCTGCTGTCCTGCGGCGCTGTTCAGCATACAGGATGGACGTAGTCTCGTTGTACACGTTTGTCTTTTGTTTTTTTTTGTTCAGTGTGATCCGGCCCTCTTTAACGATTCGCAGTTTTAATGATATTCATTGCTGTGCTCGAATATCATGGCTAGGGCGGGAAAGCGGAAGCAGCAGGTGAGCGGTTAATGGCACAATATACACACACACGCGCGCGGAAGAGGAAAATTACGCCTACAGGTGATATCGAGCCTCCTTATACAAGCGTTTGATAAGGGAAATGTGTAAGAGGAACAATAATTGAGGAATAAACCGATACTGAATGCTGATTGTTATAAGTTTGTGTTTTGGTGTTAAACAATTATCGAAATTTCGATGTTTTTTTTAAGTTGGTCTGATGTCCTCTGAAGATTAACTGGATACTATGGTACTTGATGCATTTGAATATCAGGAAACAGTAGAATCTTGTGGTCTTGGTCTGTTGTACATGTAGAATGCCTTAAAAGACTGTTAGCCTGCATTGTTGCCTGCTTCCATCCACACCTACAAGGCCAAAAATCTGTTCATGTTCTGTGCATCATAATCTCGAGCCGTGTATAAGAGAGTTTCATCAGTTTTGGATGGAATCTTTTAATGAAGTGAACAATTTTCCTCAGGCTGTATTATAGCCGAACATCCAGGTGCTTATCTCAACAGGAATGTTGTTGTCGGAGTTGACTTTTAACCTAGGATAGTTAAAGTTTTGCCCGACGTCAAAGGTGATATCACCTTCCTGTACATTAACCCTGCGAAAAGGTTGTTTATTAGCAGTACGGTTTCCCTGCGAAGCTGGTACGGCTGTTGAGGGCTACAATGGACGGTGTGCAGTGCAAGGTGAGAGTGTCGAACATGCTGTCGGAATCGTTCGAATCTCACAGGGGACTGAGGCAAGGGGACGGACTCTCCTGTTTGCTGTTCAACATCGCTCTGGAAGGTGTCATGCGAAGCGCGGGCTTCGACATCCGGGGCACGATTTTCACCCGGTCTCTCCAATTCCTTGGCTTCGCGGATGATATCGACATCATCGGGCGAACATCTGCGGCGGTGTGCGAAGCGTACACCCGACTGAAACGCGAGGCCGATAGGATTGGATTGAGGATCAATGCGACGAAGACAAAATACCTGCTTGCCGGAGGCTCTGACCGTGATAGAGCACGACTCGGAAGCAGAGTATTAGTTGACGGCGACGATCTCGAGGTAGTACAGGAGTTTTGCTACCTTGGCACGATCGTAACTTCGGACAACAACGTAAGCAGTGAAATCCGAAGGCGCATTGTTCAACTCCTGAGATCCAGCCATATATCGCACACTGATACGGCCGGTAGTCCTCTACGGGCACGAGTCCTGGCTGTTTGACGATGCAGACATCTTGACGGTTGCTAAAGCCGGAAGGATACGCTGGTTGGGTCACGTGATGAGGATGCCGGACTCATGCCCTGCCAGGAAAGTGCTCTTCAGCGACCCGTTCGGCACGAGGGGTAGAGGAGCACAGCGAGCTCGTTGGCTGGATCTTGGAGTCAAATCTGAGGGATATCGGATGCAGCCGGGGATGGAGGAGTGCAGCCATGGACCGAGTTTCCTGGAAACGGATTGGACACCAGGCCATGTCTATTCGATGTGCTCCCTAGGAGCAGGCCACGAAAGAAGAAGAAGAATAGCAGGGAAAATCCGTGTTTCATGTGTCAACAGCGTATACCAGGTCCTGGATACAGGGCTTTCGCCGAACCAGACCCAAACAGATTTCCCTCCAGCTTCTCCTTAATAGTGGGAAGAAGACGTCCACCATAAACCTCTTCGCCCAAGGGGCCTCGCGCATAGAGGCCTATTCTTGCCCTTAGAGAATCAGAGATATCTCCTCCGCGTACTTTCGCGACGTGACTCCAAAACCGCCACTACGTTACGTTGCATTTGAAATTGTCTTTTTTTGAAAGTTGGATAGACCTGACCAGGATTCTGGCTATGTTCTAGATTAAAAATTAAGAGATTTGCCGTTCGGTGAAAATCTAGGGTGGTAGATTGAGTAGCAAGGTAGATGCCAAGATTCCGAATGTAAATCGTTCGATTGTTCGGCCTGTTTAACGGTGAGTGGAGCGAGCTGCTCTCAGGGGCCTCTCTTTATCACATGTTAACTCCTGTACATAGGGTTTCGGTGTAAAAAAAACACGCGAAACGATACATAGTTGAATGTCTCGAAATGTAAATTAAGACATAGTGAGGCAACGTGCAAATAAACCTACATCATATGCAATACCGAAACCCAGTGCCTTCGCATCGCAATAAAAAAAAAAACAGACCAAAAGGTCGTCAAAGGTGCACGGTCAGCATAACGGCAAAAATATGAATCTATCATCACCGACAACAACACACGGTAGCACACCGCTTGTCAGCGTACTCGATCGAGAATCGCTTACGTGTTTGTTCGGATCAGGGGAGTCACTGCACTGCTGTATCATGCGCACCATAATTGCACACTATTAGTATACGATCGCGGTACGATCACGATAAGTTGACGGTGAAATCCACGATCGCTTAAGTTAGTCAGCACTTTAGCGTGTAACGTTTGGCGATGCGATGAGCAATGTGGCACTTGCTTACGGATGTGCTGTGTGACGCTGATTGGCGATTCAAACAACGGTCTCTAAGTTAAGCGAGGGCTCGCTCGATCGACCCTTTTTCTTACAAAGCTAGAGCGTGACGTCATCAATTTTTACATGAAACGTACACAAGTTTAGGGTTTGCCAAAAAGAGCTAAACTCAAGTGCGTGTAGTAAACCAAAAACACACACATACATATTCGAACACGCAGAGTAGGAGAGTGAAGTGACAGCATCCAAGTAGGCAGACAAGGATTGTGATTGAACAAGCGGTGTGTGCTCGTGATTAGAAATGCTGTTGCTGTTGTGATCGTACAAGCCGGCTTACCGTCTAGTGTGTATACGCAGCCGGAATGAGCCAACTGCCCGCGCCGCACACTTAGTCGTTTTGCGCTTCCCACAACGCACAGTTCATCGTCGTCGCCGTCGTTGTCGTAGCCGAGTTGTGCGTTTTTTGTGTTTCGCTGTTTTGCTCGAAAGCTTCCGGAACGTGTGTGTCGTGAAAAAGTGATAAGACCGACCGGGGTGCGCGGTGAACAGTTTCTGTTTGTACGGTTTATTGCGAGGCTTTATATTAGATCGGTGTATTAGGCCGCGGTACAGTGTGTGTGTGCTGGGAACGTAATGATAGTGTCGACATCCTTAATTTATCCTTAACAATTTCGTGAGCTCCATCACACCAAATTCGTCTCCGTGTTCGTGTGATTTCTGAAGGCCACGAGGTCGAATATCGCGCCACAGCAGAAATATTGTACAGGTAATGCTTTTGTGATCGGTTTACATGATAGATGTTGTAAGAGAGTTGTGTGGGACACAGCTGCGGAAGGTTTGTATGAAATAGATAGGAGTGAGCGAAAGAGTTTGCGATGCCGTAGAATGTGCCACCACAATAGCGAACGCACATGTGATAGAGCGAAGGAACCATTTTTTGGGCTCTTGTTTATGTATTGTCTAGGTCCCAGCATCCGAGCGCACAGGCGAGAGAGGCTCGATCGTCGTCGACCATCTCCAAAAAAAGCGACCCATCGGAGAGATAGAAGCGACCGAAGGTCAATAAGCGTGCCTTCAAAGCTTTGAGGATTAACGATCTATCTACTGCTTCTGCTACTTCTTGGTCAAAATATCCACATGCGCACACACGCTGGTGAAGTGTTTTGAATGTTTGCAAATGGTAATGAACACGTTGTGCTTGTCAAATCAATTTTACGAGAGCCGTCCAAAGGTCTAATGTTTTAGCAAATTTGAAGACAACAAGAATAGCACGTGTTGCGCGTCAATATAGCTACCGTACGCGTTATGAGCGATTTGATCTCTTTGCTCTGTTTTTTTCTCTTTACATCGGCTAATCGTGCGTTAATTTTACGTTCTTCGTTGGTCACTTGCTTCAGGCAACTCGCGCTCTCCATGTGATAGAGATTGTGTCGACTAAACCCGGTCATTGAACTCGGTTTATGTCGGATTTTGCTCAGTTTTGCTTAACGTGTGCATTAAAAAACATAGACCGGATTGTCTTTCGGTAGTTAGCTGGGATCTTAGTCAGAGCTTTTGCTGAGCCTTGAGGATCGCAACTGATCCTACACTGTACCGTCTTTGAGTTTAAGCGTGTTTTAATTAGACATAATTTTTTTGTATTCATCGACCTTTTAATGCACTTGGATCAATGTACAACTAAGTTTAAAAAATCTAAAATTGCCAGATCAAGACATTCGAAGTTGTTATGCCAAAAGAAATAGAAGATAATTGTAATTATCTCGAACTTGTACATCGGCCTTATTTACTTATCAGCTTATTGCTTATTGCGATACAGGTTTATAACAGGGTCGTACGGATCAGTCCATGCTGTGATGTCGATGGTTATTTCGAGGCTTTATGGGTAACTGGGAAAGTAAACGATAAGGATAAAGTAAGGCATGGGAGAGATTCAGATTATCGGCTGTTTTTTTATACAAAAAGAGCAGGACACGTCCAGTTTTGTAAGAACTCCTAATTTCTCCTATATTTTTCAATGTTTTATAGCATCAGAAGATCTTGGTATAGTAATGGTGGGAGTATCGATTCCAACACGATAGGACCGAAATCAGATCCTGTTATAAAATAATAAATATCAAATTGTTTTTTGTGTTTACCTTCGGCATGAATTAATTTTGTAAGCGTTGTAATAAAGTATAGTTACCTCTTTTACACACCTAACTTAAAACAATATTCGCGTGTTTTCAGCTTATCAGCTTCAAGTCCTTTACACAAAGCTACTACTTTGTCTTGACCAACAAATATGTTGGAAAGTATTAAAGAGTGAAATTACCTAAAAAAATAATATGGAAGTTAGTTAGAGACAGTTAAGTTTGCAGCTTTAAGTAACAAATGCGCTAGTTTTGGGACTGAAGTTATCTATACAGACTTCAAGGCGGCGTTCGACTGCTTGTCCCATAGGCTACTCTTGGCCAAGGTCGATCGTATGGGATTCGATGGGCCCTTTCTCCTCCGGTTCTGTTCCTTCCTGAAGTATCGCACATACAGGGCAAGGATTGAGGGTTTTTTCCGATTCGTTCGTTGGTAAGACTGGTGTTCCTCAGGACAACGTGTTGATTCCTTTATTGTTTTCCCTTTTCATCGCGGACTGTATCAGTTCCCTGCCACCAAATGAATGTCTGATGTATGCCAACAATGTTAAGTTCTATCTTCCTGTGTACTTGTCTCGCAACTTCCACTTCCTCCAAAGTTACGTTGATGCATTTGCGGATTGCATTTGCATATCGAATGTCGAATATGCTGCGTTATTTCGTTTGGCTGCTCTCCAGTTAAGCAGCTTCATAGCTACCAGCTCTCTGGCTCACCACTCCCACGAGTCACTCTGGTCAAGGATCTTGGTGTGTGGCTCGATGACAAACTGTAATTTGATTCACAATATCAATTCAGTCTTCGAGCGAGCTAACAAGGTTTTGGGCCTCATCACCCCCATAGCGTCTGAGGTTCGTGATCCGCTGTGTCTGAGGGTGTCTTGTATTGAATAATATTTATGTAAGGTATCTGGCTATTTTCTCGATCATGCTGGCTCTTATTTTCCTGCTAAAGTGCAATTCTTTTATAGTACATTAGGCATGCCTTAAGCCTGGTTCATTAGTAACTATAATAAAAAAAACCCTAGTTGAATAGTCATCTCATAGTCAGTAAATAGTCAGTAAATGAGCGAAATTAATCAGAAAGATCACCTTTAAATTGAGGTTTATGGTAAGTCAAGTACTTCCGACTCTATAGTGTAACCAACAATTAATATGTCTGAATATTTGATTATACTAAAGATACTTTGCTTTACAGATCTGTTACATCGGCATTGTTTAATTAATACTCACTTACGAATGTCGTAGATATGGTTGGTTGATAATTAGCTGAAGTTGTTCTGAATGCACCGCACCGATAATTAAAACGAATGAATGAATGTTTAAGAATGATGTTGAAGTCTAAAAATAAGCCGACGTGATTCCAGCTTCTCTATCGTTGAGTATCATCCGACCGGTCAACAACTAAATGTGTGTGCATGATTTTTGACGTGCCATAGATAATTACTATGTTTTTTTTTGCTGTCTTGGAATAAGTATTTCTCTCAAAATATACCCGGTCGTGCCTTCCGATATAACCTACAATCATCATCTATTGTTCGGTGAAGATAACAGTACGACCAATGAGACATATTCTAACCATCGGATGATTTCTTCTCCGCTAAAGTTGCATTGGGGGGAAACATGATGGCGTGACTAAAGCAAAACAATAACTCTAATTATGCATATCATCGGTCAGATGTAGATGCAACGTCGGGTTATATGGTCAGTTTTTTTTCGCAGTTAAAAATAATGTCGGTCAAAAACGGCGACTGTCCTTTAGCCGAGTCAAGTTCAAATGGTACATAGATTTGTGATCTCATTTTAACAAGCGGGTTGTTTATTTGTTTTTGTCCGCTAGTCACAAGCAGATAAGAATAGTGAGAAGAGTAATGGCGTAAAATCGTTTGCTTTCTAATCTGTTATTTTTTAACCTCTGACGGGTGGAGAAAGATCGTACAATCAATCCGGACCGATGGTGCTCAATAGTCTCTCGATTAGTTTGTAGAAATAAATACCATTTCCTCACAGCAAATACTAGTACCGTATTACTACATCTCCTTCCAGCAAATGCTTAATTATCGAATGGGGCATGATTTTTTTTTATTGAAAGACACCGCCATAAATTCAATTCTCGCACGGAGCGGGTTATTAACAGCACGAAAGATATGGCTCGCAAGCATGGTTGTTGATATGATTAGAATTATCTCTACCTATTGCGCTGGTGTTGGTACGCGCGTAGAGGGTGAATGATTTATTATCTGGTACGGTTATTATCATATACGTAAAGGGAAGCTACAAAAACAAGCTCTTTAGTTGGAACAGGACCGGGGGAACGACGATTTTAGTTGCACATATTGCCAGTTTGATGGGCAATCGATGGTTTAGTGGTGTTGTAGTGTATAGGCGCTAGATGTATTTTGTATGACGCAATTTGAGGGTGTGGAAGCTGATAAGAACGATCGTAGATAGCCGATCGGTATCACAGTACCAAGGAATGTCGCTTGTCTAGTTGTGGTGGATCTTTACGTTGGAGTGGAAGTATAACGTTGTTACAATAGGTAGCAATATGAAGGAACTACAAGCAAGGGTAACATCTCCGAACCGTAAGTTTCAAGGGATTTTATCTATTTTGTAGAATTCGATGTGTCCTCAAATATAAAGGATTACAGAGATATCTCTTATAACCTTACTGAAAAACTATTTGTGGTTAGCATTGTATGTTCATCACGATCAGCAACATTAACTGCTGGTACTGACTACAACTGCAGGCAGAGCAAAGGGCGTTTAAAGATTAGAAAAAGTCCTACCAATTCTAGAGTTCAACTTTTCCTTTTTGCCCGATTATCACTTGTCTAGTCGACGTCAAGTACGCATCCGGGACCGCGGCAGTACAGGACCCATCAATATTTGACCCCCGAGCGTGTAAAAATACCCACGATAGCGGTGATAGAAATAGGAGTAGAAGGAGTTGTATTTTCATTCGGTACGGTGTTAGAATTCATTATCAGCAAACCGTTGCAGCGGGCTGGTGTTGTTGCACGTTGTTGAAAGATGATGATGGTATTCGGGGCTTTAGACGAGGGTAGCGCGGTTCGTTTTTTTTTTATCAGCGAGCGCCATCAGGCTGGGCTGAGTCGGTACACCGAGCACGATTCTACACGGAGTTTCTGGTAAACGTCACTTTAGTTTCAAGCGGATGAAGTTCGATCACAGTTCGAGTGTGGCTTTTTTGGGTGATAACTTTGAATTTCCTGTTACTTTAGCTTTCGGTAATGTGGACTACAGGTTGAAACGTCTCCAAGCGAAACGTCACCCGATGAGTGATTTCTCAGGCGTTACGGGTGCAACAAGGTGGTCGAGCTAGTAGTGCCCGTGGTGATATCAGTGGTCCAAGGCGCACCGGGAGTGTAGCGGGCACGGGTGTGTTGGTGATTAGATTACCCGATCCAATGGGGCAATTCGGGATCAGAGGCTGGTGCCTTCGTGGCCAGATCGAACCGTGACCGATGCTCAGTTCTTAAATAGCTTGCCCGAGGATCGCAGGTGCACGGTTGTTGGGGTGACGGCAGTTGTTTAGGACAGTTGAATTTTTGTCTGCTGTGTTGCTCGGTACCAAGTGGACACATTACCGCTTCTCACCAAGTGATTTCTGGGTGTACGGTGAAGGTGAATTGTGGGTTGCAGAGTTGCGCTAACGCATCCACGCACAAGACGAGTGAGTGTTTGGTATTTAGAAGTAATCCTACATGTGGACAGGTGCGATAGTGGAATGTATTAGTGAATCATTTTGGGTACTAAGTTTAATTTAAGATATTTCAATTGTTGGAGTGGAACTACTATACATAAATCTTGAACATATGCATTCGGGTTTAACACAGTGTAATGATTAAGTAACCAGTTATTGAAGTAATTCTTCTATTAGGCCAGTATGAACTTTGAGGATTCCTCAACGTGCTTGATTCACACGTAAAAGAGAATGGTTATCAGAATATATTCTTTTCGGTCTATACAGCAGCAGTTTCAAACAAATACTCATTGCTTTAAGCTGAACCGTACAACAAGGGTGCTCATTTACATTTGAAGTATGTCGACTTGTACAGGGTCCATATTTCAGATACTCTCTTATCAGGTTCGATAGCGCTCGCCGCGTGTTCAAAACCCTAAGATGCAAGGAGATGAAGTTACTATCGCACGATTGTTACGTAAACGGTGTAACATCTCCCTGTCCCAACATCACGGATCACCAGTCAAAAGAGCAAAGTTCAAGGTCCGGCGATCTTTGATAGTGGCAGAAAACCGTTATGCCTAGGGTGCATTTTTGTGTTGCTAACACGGTTGATAATTGATTTCCTTTTCACACACGAGGCACAGCAAATGGTGTTTTTTTTGGGTGTAACATCTCCCTGTCCCAACATCACGGATCACCAGTCAAAAGAGCAAAGTTCAAGGTCCGGCGATCTTTGATAGTGGCAGAAAACCGTTATGCCTAGGGTGCATTTTTGTGTTGCTAACACGGTTGATAATTGATTTCCTTTTCACACACGAGGCACAGCAAATGGTGTTTTTTTTGGTTCTATTCTTGTACGTTGAAATGTTTTAGAGAAAAGCCTTATTTAGTTAGTTTAGCTGTTGATTATCGTTAACAAGGGGTATTAAACTGTCATTGATTATGTTATCTGGATTGGATCGGTGACATTGAACATATTGGTGGGACATGTATGGACGCGGTTACGTATCAAATTTTCATCAACGCCGTTTAGAATATTCGACCGAACACGGCCAATGTTTTGATTAGTGACACGCGTTCCTCAGGTGACAGCAAGGGTCGTAGTAACACTTCAACGAGCTTATCGGCCGGCACAATGAGTGTTTGGTGTTGACGCCGTGTGGTTATGAAGGTGTCGATCGGTACTGGATTTCCCAATTACACAGCTGTGCGGGCTAGATTGGTGTTAGGACAGAGGTAACATTTTTTGCTGTTTGCCTACAGACTGGCAAGTCATTGCAAGGTGACGTTTGATGTGTGCGTGGTACGATCAATTGTAGGCACAAACCATGGTATGGTTGCTTACTTGCCCACTCAAAGGTAGAGAGAAATTATTCGACGTTTCCTTTTTTGCAACTAAAAACCATGCTTGTTTATTCGCACGGATTACATTTACTCTGATTAAACAGGGAATTGCATTCCGGAACTGTCCGTTCGTTGAGTTGGTGCTGTGATTAATTTTTATGGCTCAATAATGCATTAAACAGCAGCTCGCACACACTCGCGTGTTCGCGGGATTAATATTATCTTTGCGGAAGTGTTTGCACAAAATACGCTCCCGGCCGGCCTAGGCTAGCCCGTGCGGATGCCAGTGATAAAAAAAAATGGAATTAAACACAACACACAAATGATTGAATGATTGCAGATCGAATGTGGTGGTGCCCGCAGGAAAAACAGGTGATTCGATTGTGCGTCATAAATGGTTTGATTTCACGTACCGAATGAATTTTACCATCTTTGCGCGGTTAACAGATCTCGGAAGTTGGCGTGCCGAATGTGAATTCGTAGAGCCGCACGCGAAAACAGGACGATGTACGAATGTGATTGAATTTCAATTAGTTCCGTACAAAAATAGCCCGCGTTCAGGCTGGGTGGCGTATTCTTTGCCCCGCTCACAGCCCCGGTCCTTATCGTGTCCTTATCGTGTGCGAACGACGGAATGAGATTGCTTAAATGTGCACTGTCCATTTTGTTGTTGTTGCTGCTGCTTAAATAGATACGCGTGTTCGGTTGCCAGCCCCCGTTCAGGTTGAGCAACGACAGTATGCATGCGACACGGAGTCAGCTGACGGAAACGTCACAGAAAGCAACACATTTCCCTTGCGCCCAGCTGCGCGGGTTTGCAAAGCAATCGATTAATGGGACGAATTAATACAATTCGATTGGCGATTGAGCGTGCATTTGCAATCGAGCGCGGCTGATTACGTTATCGTGAGGCGCGAAATATGTAACGTCACGGGGAAAGGGAAACGTACGGAATGGATGGGTGATAATTTGTGTGTGCGTGTTGTACATGGTACAGGAAATTCTCGGCAGGTTATTATGGCCAGGTGGACTTCATGGAATGTTTTTCTTTAGTATGAATGAATGTCTAGCACGTCTCCAGTTTAGGGATGACTAAAGCTTGTTTAATATATAGTATATAGCTGTTTTTGTTAATAATACACTAAACGATAAGTCAAGGTCCAACTAAAAATTTAATATACCTACTGATTTCTTCTTAGAAATGTTGAAGGCATGTCATGTAGCTATTCCGGCCTTTCTGGGTAGTATAATCTGTTGAAAGATAATGTGATCATTGCATAGCTAACCACTTGTTCCATTCAATATCCACCTCAATCATAGTTCTCTTATTAGGGGAGACCTAAATGATCTAGAGTAAGATAACGCAAAGTTCAGATATTTTCTTTGTAAGGGACAATGTAGCTGCTTCTATTTGATACTATTTGCGTGACTTAGAATTCGCTTAATTAGGATTGCTAGCTACTTTAACCAGAGGCTTTATGAGACGCAGTCATGTTCTATTTTATTGAATGATTGCCCCTTCGTTAGATCCTGTGATATATGAATGATCTTGATCTAATCTTGAAATTTGACAAAGACTTCTCCACTGGTTTTAAATTCTGCCAAAGATCCACCACTTGTAGTGACAGCTGTTTCGGAACGGAATAATATGTAACAATAGAATAAGACCACCTTCAGTATAGATTTTTCATACTTCAAACCATTAGCAACATCTTATTTTCGAATCACAATGTGTAGAAATTATCAATTAATTGTGAATCTGAATATGTATAGTCAAAACATGTCAAAGTGTATGGAGAGATGTCTCAACAATTCAAATTTGAATCGCACATTTCATGATTCTGTTACCTATTTTGCAGCAGTCGATTTTCCGATAGATGCAATAAAATCCTGATTTGTCCTAGATCTTATACACAAGATTTATCCGTTTTCTATGATGATAGTAGTAATCGTAGTTGCTGGTGGTCCAGTAGAAGCTTGTGGAAGCATCTGCGGTCTTTTACACGCCGGAAACGGGTATCAAATCCGGGAGTGACTATCTCCACGAAGCATTAACTATCCAGATGCGTGATAAAATTGCCAGATCAGACGTTAAACTGTATGTTTGATTTAAGAATCTAAATTTTCCATTCTACTGCGATTCTACAGTTTTTTCATGTACAGAACAGCATTCGTTCAAGTCGGTAACGGATTTTCAAATTCTTTATCGAGTACATAACAAAATACTTCACATATTCCTCTTCAAAAACATCGAAGAAAATACTACAGGCTTGTTTTACAAGATTTGCCCAAACTTATGAAGCCTACCACCACCCATCCGGTTATGTTTACAATCAACGAAATTGCACAGTCGCATCCTGACGTACCTGCAGCTCTATTTGATTGATTTGTCCGGCACACCCGCCCGCGGTGCTTGTTTTGATGAGGTTGAACGATTACGTTGAGAGATTACTTCTGGCAGGATCATAAAAATAGACCATTGCATCGATCCGGACTAGAAGGATGGATGCAAGCTACATATGCGAGCCGAAAAACAAAATTCCTAATAGCCCCAAGGACAGTATAGGTAGGAGCGGTTTTACTATTTTCCCCATGCCCGATACCCATCTCACCCCCACCGCACCGCAGTCATAAGCCATACTGGATGGAGTGCAGTAAAGAAATTACTGCTTCCTCATTTTGTGTGCATCCGGAACTGATAGCATCCGGGTATTACTTTCGCCCATGCACTATCTCTGCCCCATCATGTGAGCATGTTTGTCGGTGTTGTTGATGGTGTTTTGCCGTTTTGCCTTCTTTCATGCACAAAATGCTTATCCATACGAATAGCAGCCATTTCAGGGTTATGTTATGGACCATGGTACATGTTGCAAACGAAGGGGCAAAGTTTTCCGGATCGTTTCGGCGTTTCCTTCTCAGGGCACACTCGTACTCCCGGGTGGCGTTATAAGAAATGGGGATGTGGTGTGAAGATGGTTTGGGCCGAAAGTTTGCGAAAGTCGCACACGGTTTGATGGTGCTGCAGAATCTGTCGGTGCTCATAAATAGGGATTTTACGGGTTTACAATCGTGCCCCGGGTACTTCGAGCGCATTCGACAAGCGTCCAGGGTTTTTTTTTTGTTCTGTGGTCGTGATGCAGCGCAATCCAGTCCAGCTGCCGGTGCAAATATTGGCCGACTGCTGCTGCATAGCACCGGATGCATATGCTGCATTTTATCCTATTTTATCATCAAACGCGAAATGCCGTCCATGATTGTATCGGGGAAGTGTTTGCTGTTCGGTCGGAAGGGTCACCTGGGTGGAGCTGGGATTTTTCGACAAAGTGTTCGAGTATCTGGCTTTGCCTGCTTGGTTGTGGGTTGGCGCCTTTCCCGCATCGTTGATTGCTTAAGGGGTTTTCGCTTTTCGGGTGTACCGTGTACTACCGTGCGCGGTTAGAAGCCGTCCTGTGGAGCTTACCCGTAAAAGAACCCCATGACAAACTGTGTAACAAGAACTATTAGTCTTGGTTATGTCCTGTTCCGAATCGACGATGCATCATCATCGTCCTTTCGAGCTGTAGTCCACTCTCGCGCTGAATGGTAAGGCGAGCTTTTCGTTGGTGTTGTGAAGTGTGCCATCAGCAGTCAACTGGCAATTTCTGTGACTGTGGGTCCACTTCTGTGTCCTGCTTTCCCGAGGGTGTCCTTAAACTGTGCTCAAACTATAGCGCAATAACCAAGAATTGTTTGAGTTTCGAGAATTTCGTGGTTGGAAGAGATCAGACCTTTTTTTTCCTTTTTGCTGTTGAATTTTGAGCTCAGTGTAATACGGAACTGGGGAAACACTTGCGTTTGATGGTGGAACGTATTACCGATGTCCTCACATGCATCGGGTGCATGCCGGACGCAAAATGTTTGGTAGTGCGGTGTGCTCACAGCAACCATTCAACACAGTTCACGCTATCCTTGGAGCAGATTATCTGTTGTGCATCATGCATGTAATACCCACGACATTGATGGTGATTACCCGTTATCAATCAAGCTTGTGTTCGCTGCTTTTGATGAACGACCGCATCAGGAATGTTGGTGGTAGATTGCTCCGCAACTGCAGCATATGCGATGCTATTGCGGGTATTTTTTCCTGCCCATTTTGCCATTTATCAAGCAAACTTCAGTAGGTTTTACAATTTATAACCTCCCGAAAACTGCCAAGAATTTTGGACAGCGCACTTTGAAGACTTCAAGCATCAGGAGTTGCTACGTATGACAACTGAAGACATTTCATGACGTCAAACACACGGACACCATTACAAACTAAGCAAACTCGCGCGATGCATGACAGTGCAAATTTTTGAGCTAATACATTTAGCTTTTAATCGAACAATTGGACTTGATCGTTAGATAATAGCGGTTTATGAGGGACCGTATCGCATTAATTGCAGGGTGTATTGCATTAGACCGTCTCGACTAATTAAACGTGATTAATTGATTATTCCACTCATTGGTACCATTGCAGTAAATCGTCACACGTAGCAGGGTGATCTATTCTGTGGTTAGAACCGGCTACACAGCAGACGCCAGGATGCCTGGAGCAGAGAATGGTAAGGTTCCGGCAGGGCCGACGGGTCGTATCTTGCCGGCCGATAGTTACACCTCGACCGATCCAACCGTACCGGTAAAGCTGCGCATAACGAAGGAAGGATTAGCTTCGCTGGACCCACTATCCGTCCCGGACCTGATGAACCGTACCGTACGGGACCACCCGGACCATCCGGCGATGGTATTCCGAAACGCCCAAAAACAGTGGCAAACCGTCACTTACCGCGAGTACCGTGAGCGTGTCTATCATATGGCGAAGGTGTTTATCAAGCTTGGTCTCGAACCGCACCACACAGTGGCCGTGTTGGCGTTCAACAGTCCGGAATGGTTCGTTTCCGAGCTGTCGGCGATTCATGCAGGGTAAGGAGTTGCTAGTAATCGTAACGTAAATTTGTTCATAGAAAGAATACACCCTTTTTTGGGATGCAACGGTTTCATTTTCGTTTGTCTCTCTCTCTCTCCCAGTGGTATCATTACCGGTGTGTACACGACCAACTCTGCCGAATCGGTGCAACATGTGCTGGAAAGCTCCCGGGCCCAGATCGTTGTGGTGGACGATGCGAAGCAGATGGAGAAAATCTGCTCGATTCGTCAGAACCTGCCGAACCTGAAAACAGTCATACAAACGATGCCACCGTACGCACCGTACGTCAAACGGGAGGATGGTTACTATCGCGTAAGTTTTAGTTCGAACTCTTTTAACTGTAGTGAATGTTTCTCGTTTATTTTTTCCCCACTTTAACAACCCCCACCCGTCCCATGTCGATGGTTTACGGCCGTTTTTTTTTTGTCTGACCATCATGCGTACAAACAGTGCGCGTTTTTTTTCCTGATACCGTAACCGAAGTTCGGGCCAGTGGCAAATGAAGAGTCAGCGCACCCATTGAGCAGGGTGAGAGGGCTTTTGAATGATATCTGTTATGTGCTTTCGAGCTGAATGGTTTTTGCACCACATTGGCACATCCTGCCCCCGGGGGTGGTGGTATACAACATCAAAAGTGCGTGCTATATGTATGTTTTTATACCGAATGAAGCACCCTTATAAACCAACAGTTGCAATTGCCCTTTGCTACCATGTCAATGTGGTTCCGGGAGTTTGTTTTTTTTCACGGAATCGTTCTGCCCTCGTTTACGCTAGGTTCACACCACGGGTCAATGGGGGTAATGAATCAAATTTGACCTATCTTTGGCGAAGCTTTTGTAGGTCGTTACAGTTAATAATTTAGGTGTTTCTTTTTATGATTAAATGTGCTATGAAATGGAGCTGTCTGTTGGTTTAGTGGTAGTGGCGTATGGTTTTCGCACGGCAGGACTCGGTATCGATACATATGCGGACGCGTTGCTTTTGAGTATTTAGATACTTAGCCTCAAATGTTTGGTCGAGATCCTCTACGTGAGGTTAAAGTGCCTATGAAGAAGAATTTAAATGAGATATTATTAAGGAGTTTATATGAATGCAAAAATAAGCTAGCAAAAATATATCCCAACAATAAATATTCCCTGTAAATATTTGGACAAGAACAAAGGTATTCGGATAAGAACATTGAGGTCTTATAGCTTAAAAGGGCGGCCCAGTGGTAGATGCGACAGCGGTGCCGGTCTTCACACGGCCGGACCGGGGTTCAAGTCTCATTTGGGCTGTTCCCCCATAGTGAGGACTGACTTTCCAACTATGCGGTAACAATAAGTCTAGTAAGCCAAAACATGGGAGGCATGACCTTAAGAGGTTGTTATGCCAAGAAAGAAAAAGAAGAAGCTTAAAACTTTGAAATCCTGATAAGACCTGAACTGCTGGAGCATGTCCATGCACTATCGACCGGAATAGCTGGTAGTTTGGTGGGGCGACATCCAGAGAATATCAGACGTTTTCATGTAATGCTTGGCTCAAACTCATAAACTACGTTCGATAGTATACTTCTGTGATGATTTCCCCTAGTTTGAGTACTTCATAATAAACCACACAGAAATTGACGCTTATTTGGCACTGAAAGCAGCCATATTCAAGTATCCAAACGTGTAATTTACAGCATCCAAATTTCAAATGTCTTGATACCCTTTTGCACTGTCCTGTTCCAGCACGGTCTACGACGTTTTTAATACACTTAAATAGCGTACCAGTTTCTGTTGGCATCAATGATTTCAAAACGACGGACAATTCCCAATAGTTTGGCGAGATTTCTTTCTCCGAAAAATATAATACCATGGCGGAGTTGGTCATTTCGGAGAGGGTCTTAGTGAGAGGACGTGGAGATATTCAGAGTAGAATATGGGGTTTATGTCTTTCAATTTCGAGGTTGTTTTTCCGGGAGTTTCGATTACGTTTGAAGTCTTGTGATGACTTTTTCGTCTATCACGCAATATTAACAGTTTCACAAGAAGCACGTACGTACAGCGATGTGCTGTAATACGTGCGTAGTTGCAATCGTTTATGAACTACTCCTTCACGCAATGAACGTGATAAAATGAGCTTATACATTATTCTGATTATCTAATTTAAGTTTCTACACATTGAAATATTTCTTAGATTCTTTGATGAAAGCAGTAATTTTCGAATTCTATTAATCAAAGTGTAAAAAAGGCCTAAATATCTGTGTTTAATATGTCTAAAGGATATCACGAAGGGGCAATCATTCAATAAAATAGAACATGACTGCGTCTCATAAAGCCTCTGGTTAAAGTAGCTAGCAATCCTAATTAAGCGAATTCTAAGTCACGCAAATAGTATCAAATAGAAGCAGCTACATTGTCCCTTACAAAGAAAATATCTGAACTTTGCGTTATCTTACTCTAGATCATTTAGGTCTCCCCTAATAAGAGAACTATGATTGAGGTGGATATTGAATGGAACAAGTGGTTAGCTATGCAATGATCACATTATCTTTCAACAGATTATACTACCCAGAAAGGCCGGAATAGCTACATGACATGCCTTCAACATTTCTAAGAAGAAATCAGTAGGTATATTAAATTTTTAGTTGGACCTTGACTTATCGTTTAGTGTATTATTAACAAAAACAGCTATATACTATATATTAAACAAGCTTTAGTCATCCCTAAACTGGAGACGTGCTAGACATTCATTCATACTAAAGAAAAACATTCCATGAAGTCCACCTGGCCATAATAACCTGCCGAGAATTTCCTGTACCATGTACAACACGCACACACAAATTATCACCCATCCATTCCGTACGTTTCCCTTTCCCCGTGACGTTACATATTTCGCGCCTCACGATAACGTAATCAGCCGCGCTCGATTGCAAATGCACGCTCAATCGCCAATCGAATTGTATTAATTCGTCCCATTAATCGATTGCTTTGCAAACCCGCGCAGCAAGGAAAATGTGTTGCTTTCTGTGACGTTTCCGTCAGCTGACTCCGTGTCGCATGCATACTGTCGTTGCTCAACCTGAACGGGGGCTGGCAACCGAACACGCGTATCTATTTAAGCAGCAGCAACAACAACAAAATGGACAGTGCACATTTAAGCAATCTCATTCCGTCGTTCGCACACGATAAGGACACGATAAGGACCGGGGCTGTGAGCGGGGCAAAGAATACGCCACCCAGCCTGAACGCGAGCTATTTTTGTACGGAACTAATTGAAATTCAATCACATTCGTACATCGTCCTGTTTTCGCGTGCGGCTCTACGAATTCACATTCGGCACGCCAACTTCCGAGATCTGTTAACCGCGCAAAGATGGTAAAATTCATTCGGTACGTGAAATCAAACCAATTGAACATATTGGTGGGACATGTATGGACGCGGTTACGTATCAAATTTTCATCAACGCCGTTTAGAATATTCGACCGAACACGGCCAATGTTTTGATTAGTGACACGCGTTCCTCAGGTGACAGCAAGGGTCGTAGTAACACTTCAACGAGCTTATCGGCCGGCACAATGAGTGTTTGGTGTTGACGCCGTGTGGTTATGAAGGTGTCGATCGGTACTGGATTTCCCAATTACACAGCTGTGCGGGCTAGATTGGTGTTAGGACAGAGGTAACATTTTTTGCTGTTTGCCTACAGACTGGCAAGTCATTGCAAGGTGACGTTTGATGTGTGCGTGGTACGATCAATTGTAGGCACAAACCATGGTATGGTTGCTTACTTGCCCACTCAAAGGTAGAGAGAAATTATTCGACGTTTCCTTTTTTGCAACTAAAAACCATGCTTGTTTATTCGCACGGATTACATTTACTCTGATTAAACAGGGAATTGCATTCCGGAACTGTCCGTTCGTTGAGTTGGTGCTGTGATTAATTTTTATGGCTCAATAATGCATTAAACAGCAGCTCGCACACACTCGCGTGTTCGCGGGATTAATATTATCTTTGCGGAAGTGTTTGCACAAAATACGCTCCCGGCCGGCCTAGGCTAGCCCGTGCGGATGCCAGTGATAAAAAAAAATGGAATTAAACACAACACACAAATGATTGAATGATTGCAGATCGAATGTGGTGGTGCCCGCAGGAAAAACAGGTGATTCGATTGTGCGTCATAAATGGTTTGATTTCACGTACCGAATGAATTTTACCATCTTTGCGCGGTTAACAGATCTCGGAAGTTGGCGTGCCGAATGTGAATTCGTCAAGCCGCACGCGGAAACAGGACGATGTACGAATGTGATTGAATTTCAATTAGTTCCGTACAAAAATAGCCCGCGTTCAGGCTGGGTGGCGTATTCTTTGCCCCGCTCACAGCCCCGGTCCTTATCGTGTCCTTATCGTGTGCGAACGACGGAATGAGATTGCTTAAATGTGCACTGTCCATTTTGTTGTTGTTGCTGCTGCTTAAATAGATACGCGTGTTCGGTTGCCAGCCCCCGTTCAGGTTGAGCAACGACAGTATGCATGCGACACGGAGTCAGCTGACGGAAACGTCACAGAAAGCAACACATTTTCCTTGCTGCGCGGGTTTGCAAAGCAATCGATTAATGGGACGAATTAATACAATTCGATTGGCGATTGAGCGTGCATTTGCAATCGAGCGCGGCTGATTACGTTATCGTGAGGCGCGAAATATGTAACGTCACGGGGAAAGGGAAACGTACGGAATGGATGGGTGATAATTTGTGTGTGCGTGTTGTACATGGTACAGGAAATTCTCGGCAGGTTATTATGGCCAGGTGGACTTCATGGAATGTTTTTCTTTAGTATGAATGAATGTCTAGCACGTCTCCAGTTTAGGGATGACTAAAGCTTGTTTAATATATAGTATATAGCTGTTTTTGTTAATAATACACTAAACGATAAGTCAAGGTCCAACTAAAAATTTAATATACCTACTGATTTCTTCTTAGAAATGTTGAAGGCATGTCATGTAGCTATTCCGGCCTTTCTGGGTAGTATAATCTGTTGAAAGATAATGTGATCATTGCATAGCTAACCACTTGTTCCATTCAATATCCACCTCAATCATAGTTCTCTTATTAGGGGAGACCTAAATGATCTAGAGTAAGATAACGCAAAGTTCAGATATTTTCTTTGTAAGGGACAATGTAGCTGCTTCTATTTGATACTATTTGCGTGACTTAGAATTCGCTTAATTAGGATTGCTAGCTACTTTAACCAGAGGCTTTATGAGACGCAGTCATGTTCTATTTTATTGAATGATTGCCCCTTCGTTAGATCCTGTGATATATGAATGATCTTGATCTAATCTTGAAATTTGACAAAGACTTCTCCACTGGTTTTAAATTCTGCCAAAGATCCACCACTTGTAGTGACAGCTGTTTCGGAACGGAATAATATGTAACAATAGAATAAGACCACCTTCAGTATAGATTTTTCATACTTCAAACCATTAGCAACATCTTATTTTCGAATCACAATGTGTAGAAATTATCAATTAATTGTGAATCTGAATATGTATAGTCAAAACATGTCAAAGTGTATGGAGAGATGTCTCAACAATTCAAATTTGAATCGCACATTTCATGATTCTGTTACCTATTTTGCAGCAGTCGATTTTCCGATAGATGCAATAAAATCCTGATTTGTCCTAGATCTTATACACAAGATTTATCCGTTTTCTATGATGATAGTAGTAATCGTAGTTGCTGGTGGTCCAGTAGAAGCTTGTGGAAGCATCTGCGGTCTTTTACACGCCGGAAACGGGTATCAAATCCGGGAGTGACTATCTCCACGAAGCATTAACTATCCAGATGCGTGATAAAATTGCCAGATCAGACGTTAAACTGTATGTTTGATTTAAGAATCTAAATTTTCCATTCTACTGCGATTCTACAGTTTTTCCTGTACACAACAGCATTCTTTCAAATCGGTAACGGATTTTCAAATTCTTTATCGAGTATATAACAAAATACTTCACATATTCCTCCTTCAAAAACATCGAAGAAAATACTACAGGCTTGTTTTACAAGATTTGCCCAAACTTATGAAGCCTACCACCACCCATCCGGTTATGTTTACAATCAACGAAATTGCACAGTCGCTTCCTGACGTACCTGCAGCTCTATTTGATTGATTTGGCCGGCACACCCGCCCGCGGTGCTTGTTTTGATGAGGTTGAACGATTACGTTGAGAGATTACTTCTGGCAGGATCATAAAAATAGACCATTGCATCGATCCGGACTAGAAGGATGGATGCAAGCTACATATGCGAGCCGAAAAACAAAATTCCTAATAGCCCCAAGGACAGTATAGGTAGGAGCGGTTTTACTATTTTCCCCATGCCCGATACCCATCCCCTTACCGCAGGCATAAGCCATACTGGATGGAGTGCAGTAAAGAAATTACTGCTTCCTCATTTTGTGTGCATCCGGAACTGATAGCATCCGGGTATTACTTTCGCCCATGCACTATCTCTGCCCCATCATGTGAGCATGTTTGTCGGTGTTGTTGATGGTGTTTTGCCGTTTTGCCTTCTTTCATGCACAAACTGCTTATCCATACGAATAGCAGCCATTTCAGGGTTATGTTATGGACCATGGTACATGTTGCAAACGAAGGGGCAAAGTTTTCCGGATCGTTTCGGCGTTTCCTTGCCAGGGCACACTCGTACTCCCGGGTGGCGTTATAAGAAATGGGGATGTGGTGTGAAGATGGTTTGGGCCGAAAGTTTGCGAAAGTCGCACACGGGTTGATGGTGCTGCAGAATCTGTCGGTGCTCATAAATAGGGATTTTACGGGTTTACAATCGTGCCCCGGGTACTTCGAGCGCATTCGACAAGCGTCCAGGGTTTTTTTTTTGTTCTGTGGTCGTGATGCAGCGCAATCCAGTCCAGCTGCCGGTGCAAATATTGGCCGACTGCTGCTGCATAGCACCGGATGCATATGCTGCATTTTATCCTATTTTATCATCAAACGCGAAATGCCGTCCATGATTGTATCGGGGAAGTGTTTGCTGTCGGAAGGGTCACCTGGGTGGAGCTGGGACTTTTCGACAAAGTGTTCGAGTATCTGGCTTTGCCTGCTTGGTTGTGGGTTGGCGCCTTTCCCGCATCGTTGATTGCTTAAGGGGTTTTCGCTTTTCGGGTGTACCGTGTACTACCGTGCGCGGTTAGAAGCCGTCCTGTGGAGCTTACCCGTAAAAGAACCCCATGACAAACTGTGTAACAAGAACTATTAGTCTTGGTTATGTCCTGTTCCGAATCGACGATGCATCATCATCGTCCTTTCGAGCTGTGGTCCACTCTCGCACTGAATGGTAAGGCGAGCTTTTCGTTGGTGTTGTGAAGTGTGCCATCAGCAGTCAACTGGCAATTTCTGTGACTGTGGGTCCACTTCTGTGTCCTGCTTTCCCGAGGGTGTCCTTAAACTGTGCTCAAACTATAGCGCAATAACCAAGAATTGTTTGAGTTTCGAGAATTTCGTGGTTGGAAGAGATCAGACCGTTTTTTCCTTTTTGCTGTTGAATTTTGAGCTCAGTGTAATACGGAACTGGGGAAACACTTGCGTTTGATGGTGGAACGTATTACCGATGTCCTCACATGCATCGGGTGCATGCCGGACGCAAAATGTTTGGTAGTGCGGTGTGCTCACAGCAACCATTCAACACAGTTCACGCTATCCTTTGAGCAGATTATCTGTTGTGCATCATGCATGTAATACCCACGACATTGATGGTGATTACCCGTTATCAATCAAGCTTGTGTTCGCTGCTTTTGATGAACGACCGCATCAGGAATGTTGGTGGTAGATTGCTCCGCAACTGCAGCATATGCGATGCTATTGCGGGTATTTTTTCCTGCCCATTTTGCCATTTATCAAGCAAACTTCAGTAGGTTTTACAATTTATAACCTTCCGAAAACTGCCAAGAATTTTGGACAGCGCGCTTTCAAGACTTCAAGCATCAGGAGTTGCTAAGTATGACAACTGAAGACATTTCATGACGTCAAACACACGGACACCATTACAAACTAAGCAAGCTCGCGCGATGCATGACAGTGCAAATTTTTGAGCTAATACATTTAGCTTTTAATCGAACAATTGGACTTGATCGTTAGATAATAGCGGTTTATGAGGGCCCGTATCGCATTAATTGCAGGGTGTATTGCATTAGACCGTCTCGACTAATTAAACGTGATTAATTGATTATTCCATTCATTGGTACCATTGCAGTAAATCGTCACACGTAGCAGGGTGATCTATTCTGTGGTTAGAACCGGCTACACAGCAGACGCCAGGATGCCTGGAGCAGAGAATGGTAAGGTTCCGGCAGGGCCGACGGGTCGTATCTTGCCGGCCGATAGTTACACCTCGACCGATCCAACCGTACCGGTAAAGCTGCGCATAACGAAGGAAGGATTAGCTTCGCTGGACCCACTATCCGTCCCGGACCTGATGAACCGTACCGTACGGGACCACCCGGACCATCCGGCGATGGTATTCCGAAACGCCCAAAAACAGTGGCAAACCGTCACTTACCGCGAGTACCGTGAGCGTGTCTATCATATGGCGAAGGTGTTTATCAAGCTTGGTCTCGAACCGCACCACACAGTGGCCGTGTTGGCGTTCAACAGTCCGGAATGGTTCGTTTCCGAGCTGTCGGCGATTCATGCAGGGTAAGGAGTTGCTAGTAATCGTAACGTAAATTTGTTCATGGAAAGAATTCACTTTTTTGGAATGCAACGGTTTCATTTTCGTTTTTCTCTCTCTCTCTCCCAGTGGTATCATTACCGGTGTGTACACGACCAACTCTGCCGAATCGGTGCAACATGTGCTGGAAAGCTCCCGGGCCCAGATCGTTGTGGTGGACGATGCGAAGCAGATGGAGAAAATCTGCTCGATTCGTCAGAACCTGCCGAACCTGAAAACAGTCATACAAACGATGCCACCGTACGCACCGTACGTCAAACGGGAGGATGGTTACTATCGCGTAAGTTTTAGTTCGAACTCTTTTAACTGTAGTGAATGTTTCTCGTTTATTTTTTCCCCACTTTAACAAACCAACACCCGTCCCATGTCGATGGTTTATGGCCGTTTTTTTTTGTCTGACCATCATGCGTACAAACAGTGCGCGTTTTTTTCCTGATACCGTAACCGAAGTTCGGGCTAGTGGCAAATGAAGAGTCAGTGCACCCATTGAGCAGGGTGAGAGGGCTTTTGAATGATATCTGTTATGTGCTTTCGAGCTGAATGGTTTTTGCACCACATTGGCACATCCTACCCCGGGGGGTGGTGGTATACAACATCAAAAGTGCGTGCTATATGTATGTTTTTATACCGAATGAAGCACCCTTATAAACCAACAGTTGCAATTGCCCTTTGCTACCATGTCAATGTGGTTCCGGGAGTTTGTTTTTTTTCACGGAATCGTTCTGCCCTCGTTTACGCTAGGTTCACACCACGGGTCAATGGGGGTAATGAATCAAATTTGACCTATCTTTGGCGAAGCTTTTGTAGGTCGTTACAGTTAATAATTTAGGTGTTTCTTTTTATGATTAAATGTGCTATGAAATGGAGCTGTCTGTTGGTTTAGTGGTAGTGGCGTATGGTTTTCGCACGGCAGGACTCGGTATCGATACATATGCGGACGCGTTGCTTTTGAGTATTTAGATACTTAGCCTCAAATGTTTGGTCGAGATCCTCTACGTGAGGTTAAAGTGCCTATGAAGAAGAATTTAAATGAGATATTATTAAGGAGTTTATATGAATGCAAAAATAAGCTAGCAAAAATATATCCCAACAATAAATATTCCCTGTAAATATTTGGACAAGAACAAAGGTATTCGGATAAGAACATTGAGGTCTTATAGCTTAAAAGGGCGGCCCAGTGGTAGATGCGACAGCGGTGCCGGTCTTCACACGGCCGGACCGGGGTTCAAGTCTCATTTGGGCTGTTCCCCCATAGTGAGGACTGACTTTCCAACTATGCGGTAACAATAAGTCTAGTAAGCCAAAACATGGGAGGCATGACCTTAAGAGGTTGTTATGCCAAGAAAGAAAAAGAAGAAGCTTAAAACTTTGAAATCCTGATAAGACCTGAACTGCTGGAGCATGTCCATGCACTATCGACCGGAATAGCTGGTAGTTTGGTGGGGCGACATCCAGAGAATATCAGACGTTTTCATGTAATGCTTGGCTCAAACTCATAAACTACGTTCGATAGTATTCTTCTGTGATGATTTCCCCTAGTTTGAGTACTTCATAATAAACCACACAGAAATTGACGCTTATTTGGCACTGAAAGCAGCCATATTCAAGTATCCAAACGTGTAATTTACAGCATCCAAATTTCAAATGTCTTGATACCCTTTTGCACTGTCCTGTTCCAGCACGGTCTACGACGTTTTTAATACACTTAAATAGCGTACCAGTTTCTGTTGGCATCAATGATTTCAAAACGACGGACAATTCCCAATAGTTTGGCGAGATTTCTTTCTCCGAAAAATATAATACCATGGCGGAGTTGGTCATTTCGGAGAGGGTCTTAGTGAGAGGACGTGGAGATATTCAGAGTAGAATATGGGGTTTATGTCTTTCAATTTCGAGGTTGTTTTTCCGGGAGTTTCGATTACGTTTGAAGTCTTGTGATGACTTTTTCGTCTATCACGCAATATTAACAGTTTCACAAGAAGCACGTACGTACAGCGATGTGCTGTAATACGTGCGTAGTTGCAATCGTTTATGAACTACTCCTTCACGCAATGAACGTGATAAAATGAGCTTATACATTATTCTGATTATCTAATTTAAGTTTCTACACATTGAAATATTTCTTAGATTCTTTGATGAAAGCAGTAATTTTCGAATTCTATTAATCAAAGTGTAAAAAAGGCCTAAAAACCTGTGGTTAATATGTCTAAAGGATATCACGAAAACCAATGTTTTAAACGATAATTAATTGTTGGTTTTGTTAAGAGCAAAAACTAATTGTTAGATTTGTCAGTAACCAGCACTAACGTACCATTATGGGTTTATAAATCCTGGGAGATTATCGCGCGCCAATTGTTCAAAGAAAAAGAGTTAAAATTTTATTTGATGTACTTACTGCTGTCTATATCAGCCAGATGTAATCAAATATTGTAAAAAAAAAACAATTATAAAACTACCATTTGCTGTACGTAATGAATACGGTTCTCGAAACCGAATCCGTAACTGCAACCGAGAACCGTGTTTTCAATTCAATTAGAATATTATCGGCTTTTCCATTATCAACCTGGTGGTGTCAGATGAAACACGATATTACGGACAGCAAAAAAAAAAACATTCACACACACCCAAAAAGGCAAAAAAAAAACCCTCGAATCAAATTATATCGAAATTCTACCACCTTATGTGGGTGTGAAAAAGAATGGGTAATAGGTTTCGATTGCTACCTTGCGGAACCTCCTCGGCTTGGTTGGTTGGTTGAAACGGGACCGGAGAGAAAATCCGTATTAAAATTCATCCCGGTAGCAGCAGTACTTTAGTTTTTCTTTTGCATCCGCTACTAGTAGCGATGATAATCGAAAGCAACCGAACCCGGTGTTGCGGTGGGGGGGGAGCGGGGGGTGGGGGGGGGGGCGGGGGCGTCTGTTGAAGGTAGTAGAAATAGTCAAAAGCAAAAGGAAAAAAGGCAAATGGAATAAAATTAGCAAATGACACTAAAGAGAGAGGGAGTAGCTGAATGGCTCGAGGGATATTTTAACTAATTGTAGATTGGGATTATTTTGGATGTATTCGAAAGAGAGAGAGCGAACCTGTTTTTGATAGACTTTTATTGGGCTCTTGAAACCTATTGGCCAGAGAACAATGGTATAGGGTGATACAGGGCTTTTTATTGCATTCAACAATTATAATACTGTTAACCTGCTAGCCTTAGATCATGCGCCATTTCGTCTGATAGAAGAAAAATCGCACCCGATGGTTCCAACGTGCACTGCAGGTAAACCCCTGGTACAACATCATTAATCACGGACACATGAACGGAGCCTAGCGGCGAGGTTAAACCACCTTCCAGGTCAGGCATCATCTTTTGAGCTTTCTGCTCTACATGGTCTCGGTAGTACCGGCATGCGGGGAGGCGAAAGCGAAACATTAACGATGATGACACCTGCGATGCGACGCACTTTGACTATCCGCAGTGCCGTCATAACGGCGTCATATAAACAGGACGCCGTTTACACCAAACCACTTTCCATCGATCCTGACCCGGAGGACATCCCCCGAAGAACTCCGCACCATGGTTTTCGGGCTTCTTTAAAGAAAGTCGATAAAATGTATCGTTCGTTTTGGGTACGCCTTCGCGGTAGTGGTGGCAGAAAACGGTTTGGATCTAACATCGGTTAGACATATTCTCACTTGTCATTTCACTTTCGATTCGATGCTGCGAACGAAGTGCGCTACCCGGGGAAGGTTGGGCTGAGCGAGCGAGGACAAATCTCTTGTCCAAAATTGCCACACAACATTGTCGCATCATCATCATCGTTGTCGTTCTCTGCTCTTCATGGTATCGTAGGCTGGTGGAAAATATTTGTCTGGCCTTAAAAATCTGTCATTGGAGAACATTATTTCACACGCCAGCAGACGCCCGTTTGCTTTGGGTTCGATATGAAGAAAGCAGGCCACCCGCCGACGTTCAGTACACACTAACACACAGAGAATGGCAGAAGGATCCACCGCTGCCACGAACTAACCAAAGCGTTCCAATATATCATAAATAATCGGACAAAATAAATCACACCATCGCCGGCGCGCACCACTTGGTACCGCTGCATCCGTGGTGAGGGCAAAAGAAAAGCGGGGAAAAAACGCATAACCTTGCACGGTCGTACAAGCGGCCGTGATCGTGATTGGGTGCGCGGTCCCGGGACCCGGGTACAATTTCGACAGCAAATTGCTACCAATTCATGGCAGCAGGAAGTAGCGACATCGATCGGTGGCCCTTTTTCTGTTGTTCTGTGCGCGTTACAAGATACAGCAGCTTCGTCGCCTTCAACCGGATGTACCGGGTCGGGTGTGCCACACTGTAAAAGAGGAAGCAACCTTTTTCGGTGTTTGGCGCGTACCGGTACGCGTATCCAATCAAGTTCCAATTTTCGTACCCCAAACTAGGGTGCAGTGGGAAAAGAGCAGCGGGGGAGCGAGCGCTTCAAGGATGAAACTGCTGGATACAAATAGTCAATTTTTCTCAGCATATGATTGATATGTTTGGTTAAGAAACATTGGTGATGTTTGTGGATGTGTTTATGTGTGTGTGTGTACATGACCGCAGAACTTGGTTGGTTGGGTCGGGTAGATCAGACGCTTTGGAAAATGGGAATTTCTTATTCTCTTTCATTCTTTTCACAAGTACCCACGACAGTTGAATGACAGAAAGACACTTGAGTGGATGATGCAGGAAAGTTTGAATATTTTTGATGAAATACTCAGTAAAACTCATAAAAATGTATTAGTAAACCATTTATTAAAAATTTCTGTTTCAATGCAATTCATATCAATTTTCTTGAAAAACGTTCGTCCAAAACTTGAAGAGATGGATAACATTTGTTGTAAAAAGTTGATTAGATTGAAACAATAAGTCGTTTTGCTTTTTCTACATATTATTTCATATTTTATTATTTATAAACAAACTTTCTGATTGAGAAATGACACTACAAACACTTACAGAACGCTTTCTTTTTCATTGGCCAAATTCCTTCACGACCAGTTTTCGATTTATAGTCATTTAAGCCAGTTTATTTGGGAGGCTGTCTAATAACTATTAAACGACTTCAAATATACAGTGAAAATCGTCAACAAGCGCGAGACAAATCCTATTTATTGGAGAATTTGTCACAAAGTCGTTAATACAATTTGTGGGAAAGCGTCAGCAAAACTTCATTCTTCTTCTTCTTTCTTGGCCTAACGACCTCTTAAGGTCATGCCTGCCATTTCTGGCTTACTAGACTAATTGATACCGCATAGTTGGTTAGTCAATCCTCACTAGGGGGGAACGGCCCAGATGAGACTTGAACCCCGGTCCTGACGTGTGAAGACCGGCGCCGCTGTCGCATCACCACCGGGCCGCCAAGTTATACTAAGAGTTATTATTTCTTGATTTAACTAATAATCCTGCAACGTCAGTTGACCAAACATAAACACACCAATATCCAATTAAACGAATAACGCTTCATCATACAAAATGACCATTCCTGGAAGCTTGGGCGAAAAAATAAAAACCATATTTGAGGACCCGCCAGAAGCAATACAAAGTCCCCTAAACATCACAATTTTTGACGTTTCACAACAAATTGCTGCCCTGAAAAAAGCACCGGAAGCACCATCAAACGTTATCGCTATTAAATTGTTTCCTAAAGCGCTCCTTATCGTACACCCGTACATCTGCAAAACCCGCCATACAAAGTGAAACACAACCACGAAGAAGTTCCCATTCATCCATCACCAATCCCAATTCCTGGTAGTTGGTGGTGTTGGTGGTTCCAGCAGCAGTGGAAGCAAAAAGCGTGCTTTCCAAACATGCAACCTCCTACTACGGCCGAGTCCTGTGAGCTGCTCGCCCTGTCTAGACGATGGCAACAAAACACCGGGTCCAGAGTCCGGATATGCTCGAGGTCGAAGCTTATCGTAGCAGATTTGTCGAACACCCGAAGACAATTTCCGAACCCGGCTCCACCCGCTCAAGAGTCGCTGCCCTCCTCGGGGGGGTCGGTTTTGGTCGATACAGCAACAACACACACACAGCAACATCCTCCATTCCATCATCCAAAAGAGAATTGTGCGGTTGAAGCTTTTATTTTGCGAAAAAAAAAATGATCCAGAATAGGCTCTCTAGGTGCGCTCTGTGCAGCTCTGGCTATGGTTGGGGGATTGTTTGGCTTTTTGATACGCCACATTCTTCAGTTTTCTGATATTCCGTGCGGGAGGTTGTAAGCACGATGCTCACAACCAAAGGCATGCACCTGGCCCGGGGATAAATGTCTTTCTAACCACCCACCAACAAGCCAAGCGACTTGAGACGGTTGACAAATAGCTGCGGGACACTTGTGCCCTCGCTGGCAGAATAAAGCTGTCCTCACGTGTAGTTGAGTGTGTTTTGGGAGGTGGAGAAGAGAAAAAAGGAGAAACATAATAAAAATAAATATCACATCACACACACACACACGGCCAGGGCTCATCATCGCATCATGCGTCCTGGGATCGCCGACAGTGTCGACGCTTCCGGAATCTGTAAGCACGGCGAACGACTCCCAACGGTACGATGGCCGTGATTATGCAAAGCTGCTTCCTTACTGCTGGCACGGGAGAATGAAATTTTCATCATCATCTTCGTCCACACACAAGACACAATTCGTGCGGTCTCTGTACTACACACAGCAATACCTCATGTTTTATGCCAGGGTGTACGCATTCACAAAGGATCTCTGAACGGCCCATTTTCATGGACAAACAACCCAACCGTTGCCGAGACGTCAGACGTGCGCCAAAAAAAACGGAACTTTACAGCACAACCGAAACGATCCATCTTGCGTTCAAAATCTTTACAACCTCGGCCACGCCACGTCCTCAAGGCCCGCACGACTCGTTAGTTAGTGACCATTGATGGGACCATTGAGCGTCTGTCTGTGTTGGAGCTGTTTGACAAATCGTTTCACCACCGTTCCGAAGACGGATGGACGAGACACAAGATGCTGTGGCTGTGTTCTTTGCTCCTAGCATTCTCCCCCACCAAAATTCCAACAAATTCTTCAACGACACGACTTCCGGATGTCGCATTATGTAGGGTGTACTGTTTTCGGTAGCTTTATGGTTAACGGTACACCAGATCATAAACCTCCTTCACTCGTCGGATGCTGTGATTCTGGCCAAACGGCTATGCAAAAAACGGGGCCTGACTATGACCCTGGCGACACCTGCCACCTACGGAAGGTGGTGTGATTATTTCCCTTTTTATGAGGCTTTCACTGCTGTTCCACTTCACCGTGAGGACACAAGGCTCAACTTCATCAGCAAGAGTAGGTGACGATGTGTGGAAAAGCGTGCTTAAACAAACGCCGTGCGTGTGTATGGGACAGGCAGTTAACTTTTAAAAGACTTTTCCACCGAAAAGGTGTGTTAAAACAACATGAAGGCATACGGAGGACACGGACCGTACCTTCGCACTTGGCACTTGCCGAGGCTCGTAAAATGGTTTCAATTACAGTTTATTGTACGACATTCCAATTTACGCAGTCTTTGGTAGGGTTTTGGAAAAGAAGCGAGAGGGAGAGAGTTCGAGTGGAGGTTGAATCGACAACTAGTCCTCGTTTTTTGTGTGGAAAGCTGGCATTCATTTTACAGCACAACCGAAACGATCCATCTTGCGTTCAAAATCTTTACAACCTCGGCCACGCCACGTCCTCAAGGCCCGCACGACTCGTTAGTTAGTGACCATTGATGGGACCATTGAGCGTCTGTCTGTGTTGGAGCTGTTTGACAAATCGTTTCACCACCGTTCTGAAGACGGATGGACGAGACACAAGATGCTGTGGCTGTGTTCTTTGCTCCTAGCATTCTCCCCCACCAAAATTCCAACAAATTCTTCAACGACACGGCTTCCGGATGTCGCATTATGTAGGTGTGTACTGTTTTCGGTAGCTTTATGGTTAACGGTACACCAGATCATAAACCTCCTTCACTCGTCGGATGCTGTGATTCTGGCCAAACGGCTATGCAAAAAACGGGGCCTGACTATGACCCTGGCGACACCTGCCACCTACGGAAGGTGGTGTGATTATTTCCCTTTTTATGAGGCTTTCACTGCTGTTCCACTTCACCGTGAGGACACAAGGCTCAACTTCATCAGCAAGAGTAGGTGACGATGTGTGGAAAAGCGTGCTTAAACAAACGCCGTGCGTGTGTATGGGACAGGCAGTTAACTTTTAAAAGACTTTTCCACCGAAAAGGTGTGTTAAAACAACATGAAGGCATACGGAGGACACGGACCGTACCTTCGCACTTGGCACTTGCCGAGGCTCGTAAAATGGTTTCAATTACAGTTTATTGTACGACATTCCAATTTACGCAGTCTTTGGTAGGGTTTTGGAAAAGAAGCGAGAGGGAGAGAGTTCGAGTGGAGGTTGAATCGACAACTAGTCCTCGTTTTTTGTGTGGAAAGCTGGCATTCATTTTACAGCACAACCGAAACGATCCATCTTGCGTTCAAAATCTTTACAACCTCGGCCACGCCACGTCCTCAAGGCCCGCACGACTCGTTAGTTAGTGACCATTGATGGGACCATTGAGCGTCTGTCTGTGTTGGAGCTGTTTGACAAATCGTTTCACCACCGTTCTGAAGACGGATGGACGAGACACAAGATGCTGTGGCTGTGTTCTTTGCTCCTAGCATTCTCCCCCACCAAAATTCCAACAAATTCTTCAACGACACACTTTAGGTTGGGCAAACATTATCGGGCATCTTATTCTGTGTTGATTAGTTCGAAATTAGTGTTGTGTCAAGAAGCGCTTTTTAAAGACAAGCGGACAGTGTATCTGGGCAGAATTACATTACTTTGTAAGGACAGAGCTTTACAATGAAAACAGAACTACTTTGATAGGGTAGAGTCTCATAGTTAGGGCTGATCTTCATAGTAGGAGATTCCTTCGTGAGAAACGACTTAGTGAGAAACGAGCTACTTGGTGAGCTTCCTAGTGAGTGCAAAACTAACCAGCGATGGCAGAGCCATTATGTTTTTTGAAGACAGTCGACCTTATTTCTGATGCTAAAGCTTCATAGTGATAACTCAGCGAGGGTTGAGCTATTTTTTGAGGACAGATATACTTATATAGAAACAAAAGAGCGCGCTGAAAACCCTCAATTTGTTGAGTAGAGGCCTCAGTACGGATATTGCGCTCACTATCCTACGCTCAATACGAAAGAAATACACAATTTTATTCAAATACTTCTATCTATTGTAGTTTAACCCGTTCGCCTTGGGTTCGAATCGAACATAGCATGCTGAAAATCAAAGCGAATACCAATCGAAATTCCTGAACTTTCGGATAAATTTTCAATCAAACGTTTCTGTTTTCCTTTACTTCTCACAATACATTAAACCAACACGGGTGCTGTAGGATGGATGGTGGGTGCGCACTTTAATTAGCTTCCAAGCGCAAGAGGAAATAATTTTCCCATTATTGCTGGTGTGTGTGTGTGTGTGTGGTGACCTCGCAATGGTTTCCGTACGGTTTGCCATGGGTATTCCTTTCCGTCAATAATTATTTCATTCCATCCGTACTCATTTGTCGTCCGTACGGTGGTTCGCTTCCATCCGCTTTGCTGACGGCGATATCCCGATCGTCCGGCAGGCTGTACTCGAGCTGCAGTGGTGCCGTGTTGGGCGCAGACGAATCGGAGCATGGATTTCGTTTCGTTTTGTTTTATTTTTCCCGCGACCGAGAACGAAAAATGAATTTTCTCAAATTGTGAACGGCGAGTTGGTTGTGGATGGTGCCGGGAAGCACCGATTGTTGATGATTTTTCCGTTAACAGTGGTCCCGTCGGTCGGCGGATGAGATGAGAATCCCAGATAACAACGGGTGCGATTGTACAATGGTTACCCGGCAACCGCGATCGTCAGTGAAACATTGGCGGATGATGGCCGGGAGTCAGTGTGGACGAAACGTCAAGAGGTTGTTTAATAGTGTTGAAGTTGTTGGTGTGCCGTTAACAAGCAATGGCAGGAAATAGTTTGGTTGCCGTGGTCGGTACGGTTGACGATTCCGTTGATAGTGTTGCCGGTGGGTGGGCGTTCGTGTGTGTTCCGGTTCGATTCAGGTATCATTGCGATTTATCATCATTGGTTTTGCCACACGTTTATAACGAGTTTTGGGTTTCGTGTTTGGTCCGTACGGTGTTGGTCGGTGGTGCAAAAGGTGTGTTAATGTACAAATCGTAAAGGCACAGCGCATCCCGTTTACCCGTCCAAGCATCAGTTTCGCGAAATCGGAAAGATAAAAAGAAACAAAAAAAGCGTTCGTTAGTGAAGCAACAAAAACAAAACAGGGGGAGAATTCTCAGTGGAATAGCTTAAAAATCATGCGACGAACGCAAACGGTGGGAGAAAATAAATCAATTAGCAGCTTATCGGATCGGAGCGTGCAGCGAAACAGAAAGTGCCAAAGGACGTTAAAGCGAAGCGTGTTTCCCCAGGAGCATTGCCGATGTTGATATCCTCCCGAGTGACACTAGCAAAGCAGCACCGTCTGTCATTCTGTCCGTCTGTCTATCAGTCTATCTTTCTTCCCTGCAAACCATCGCGCGTTCTGAGCAGGCTGGATTGGGGTTGTGGAGTTCGGTCCACATTGTAGGCTTCTAGGCGCAACTCTTCTTAGCGGCAGCAGTAGTAGTAGTAGAAGTAGTAGTAGTAGTATGGCATTCGGGATGGGATTGGGAAAGCTTGCGGAACATTTCCTGCTCGGGTTAGCATCGTTTCCGGCTGGTAGCAAGCAGGATTTAAAGGCAGGCACGGGAAATAGTTGAAATTGAGTAACGAGATAAGCAAATGAGCACGGATTTCAGTTAATTAAATGTATAATTTTAATCAATTTCCTAACCGGAGAGCGCGGATTTATTCGAGCTTTATTGGTTGACTTCTGCTCCGCATTGCCGGACTTTACCGATCCTTTCGAGCGATCAGGGTTAGGGGTATTAAATTGTGATAATTAAATATCTTTTCTGGAGAAAAACAACATTGCTTGAAATGCGAAGCTCGAGATTGTAGTGTTTTGTGTTAAAGTTATTCTAATACTACAAGATTTAATAACAAGATTATTCCGCTCTTGTGTTTGAGTTTCGTTTCGCAATTAAAGTGAAAAGTTGCTGAATGGTCAAGCAATGGCGAGAAGAATTACTCTGGGAAACTTTTGAGCCACGTAGACAAGAAGATTTCTTACACTAAAAGGAAGCCAGACAAGGTCTCTTGCTAGATGATTACGATAGATTTTGGTGAAAAAAGTCCCTTAGACGATGAGGACTCTTCAACTACAAGGTCGTTTAAATCCATTTTTCCGGTATTTCGGGAGGTTACTTAGAAGACGAGTTCCCTTAGACAACGAGGGGTCTTAGTTGATTACTTGTTAGGACAACTGTTGTTTATGCTACTGAGTATTTTCAAAGACTATCTCCTTGTAGGAAGAAAACCATTGAAAGGAACTCTTATTGAACTTAATTTTTAAAGTAAAACGTACACAGAACCCATACTATTCTTCCGTTTTGAATGTCTTTTTCCAACTACTACAATTCAAATCTACGGCCACATTTACATACTAATGCATCTTGCATCATGGAAGTTGAACTTTGTCTTCGCCCAGTTGTTTCCGATTGCTTTACTGTTTCAATTCATTTGAATGGTAAAAGCATCGAATCGGAATCGAAAGATTTTCCGCAATGTCTGCAATATCAATCGCATTGCATCGTGTTTTCATTTCCGGCTTCACCCAACGCAACCCGAGGCCCGACCCGGTATCTGGCTACGGTAGCACGAAAACCTTTCCACCGGGATCGAGCATTATTGTCTAGTTATTTTCAACAAAAGCTAGAACGGGCGAAAGAAAACTGCACCCCAACAGGGGCGTTCTCCTTTCCCACCACCAAAACTATCGAAGTGATCGAGTTTAGCAGTGGTGAAAACATAAAATGGGGTCACGTTGTTGTCGCTACAAACGTGCCACAAACCATAAAGAAGCGAACACAATAAAAAAGTAAATAAAAATACGAGCAAGGAGAAAAAGTTTCTCCAATGCCTGGCGTGCCCAAATCTTTGGGAAGAAAATAAATTTTTCCCCCAACAAAAAAAGCACTCCTCAAAGCTTGCCGAATTTTTCCTAACCGATCCCCCGGTTGGTGGTAGTTTTTCGGTACCGAACGGAGGGGTTTTCTTTCGGTCGACCCCCGATAAAAACCCCAGGAGAGAGTAAGCAAACAATGGTAGCAAGCGTCCTGATGGGATGTTGGCGTTTGTAGGTATGTGTGTGTGTGTGGTGGAAATAGAAGAACTACGGCATAGATTAAGGATATGAGCTGTGCAAAAGAGCTAAGAGTTCCCGACATTCTCAACCCGAGCACACGGGTACCGGGGTGAATGATAAAAATAACAAACATCTGTTTTTTCGCATCCAAGACCCTGCCGGCATCAGGTTCACACCAAAGCATCCCGAAGGATCTTGGGAGGGCGTTTTTCGGGAGGCCACTTTTGAAACGTTGATCTCGTACTCGTATTTTGATTCCTTTTACGCTTAACCCACTCTCGGGGCAAACCGGCCCCACTTGCGAAGAAAAGTAGGGGAAATAAATAAGCTAGTCCTAGTCCGTGTTCATGTTTAATAGACTTTAAAGTTTGCAACCCTCACGTTCTCCCAAACACCATTATGCTCGATGGGAACCTAGGAAGAGGATATAACATAGATTCCGAAACATGAACCCGAAGAAACAGATTGTAACTGGAATCTATGGCCATTTTGGAGGCTTTTTAAGGGAGAAGAATTACATACAATCAAAAAGAAAGTGGATAGAAAGTATGAAGCAAGCAGGTTTGCGCTGTGCTCGCATGGTAAAACGGACAGCTTGGGGTAAATTAGTGAAAGATAAATATTAGTGAAGCGAGCAAAAAAAAAAACGGAGCTGCCGAAAAGGATGAAACATCTTGTGCTTACGTTACTAGGGTCGTTCGCTCATTCTTCATCCTTTTTTGTGTGTGAAACTGTGCGGCTCAACACCACCGAGACACCACCCTAATGAAGCTTGATGATACAGAAATTGCAGTTGGCTAAGACTTCATCCTTTAGAACAGACAGCCAGTTTTATGCCTCCAAAGCGGGAGACATTTGTTTACGCGTTTAGCTAATTTGTCTACGGCGAGAATGGCGACTGTGAAAGTGGTTCCATCGCTCCTCGGGGAGCTCACATATTTGTAATGATTTCGCAAAGCTCCATAACCTCTTGGATGCTCTCATGAGCATTCTACTCATGAACACACACACACACACACACCCAAGTGTTCGGGGTTTGTTATCGATCTTGCAACAAAATGCAAACTTTTCTACTTGCGAATACGAGCTCGATAAAAGCTTCATCGAAGTAGTCCACATGCGTGCAAGTGCTGTCTGTTTGTTTTGAGCACAAATTGGGGTTATGCGAAGCATTCTCGGAAGAGTTTGCCCAGAGAACACAAAGATCGGTGGTTGGCTCCTTAAAAGTTTTGTGTTGCTAATTGGCGTACGGGCTTCTGTGGCGGTGTGTAATGGTTTATTGAAGCTTTTACTGTAGTGCGGGATGAAACGATCGGAGTGGGGAAGTTTCAGTTGAGTAATAATACAAACATGAGAACGTCTGTAGAATGATTTTTATATTTTCAGTAACGCTCAGAAACATTTACATTTACAAATATAAAGTGAATAAACTTGAAGAGAAGAAGAAAACATATTTTTATAATATCTCTGGCTCTTTCAACGTTCATAGACCATGGCTGCTCTCACGGCCCCTATTATGAGGTCTCTTATACGAAGCTCCCTCTTATTATTGGAGCAGTCCGGAGGCAAAAGAGATAGCGGCCTTCACACGGCACAACTGGGTACCTAATCCCTCCCAGACAGTCAGACAGAGATGGCAGGCCGAAATCTTTCGAGGTTGTAGTAGCCTACGAGACCTCTAATATGAGTCTTCTTTAATACGAGGCTCCTTACACGACACAGCCATCAGCAACCCTGACCAACGATAAAATGTTTAGAATATAAAGCCAAGGTCTCCTCGAAACTTTCTGCTCCATTAAAAGCTTTCTGCAACGCTGGTGGGTGACCAGACTTTGATTTATATTAGATTTTTCGACCATCTCCAGAAGTAAGAAAATGTTATGAACTTGAAGTAGTTGTAATCGGTCATGAGGAATCCTCAATCTTGGCTTATAGATAAAACTCATAGTACGATCATCATCAACTACAGATCCTTAACTGTTTTGCCCAATTTTGTTATACTCTGACTGCATATGGACGATGACAAAAGACGATGGATAATTGAGTAGATCGCTAGGTTACCATCGCTTTGCTTATGATTTAAGGATACTATCAGAAAACTGTGCCATGAACAAACCAACGGTGAAAGCAAAATTGACGCAAGCAAAGGAAAAACTTTTCTGACATGATCATGAGCACTACCTGAGTCGAACGATCTATTACAGAATGCTAGATTTTCAACAACCTCTCATCTAATATAGTTGGTGTGAGGTGTTCGCAAAGCAAACAACAGTTCGCTATATAACTCACGACACATTTAAAGTTAACTGAAACACTTAAAAAAACTAAGCCTTGTGCTGCAGCAGAAATAACGATGCTTGCTGGTGTGATATTAAAGTTGCTTAAGCTTCACCAAACGAGCTTAACACAATGCCAGTGCCATAAATTAACGCCACCAAAAGGCGCGCCACGGTTGACGTTGGTTCGCCCGGGCGCCCGGCTGAAATGCCGCTCGGAAATAAAACATGCACACCGAAACGGAACACAACCGTACCGTTTCGATACGCTAATGAAGGACTTTTTACCCTCGTCGTTGCGTTGGTGCGCTTTCGGTGCGATGGAAAACAACGGGATATCCGGTTTCAGTGCTCCGGCCTTGGAACTAGTGTCTTCCAGTGCTGGCCCACGATGGAAAGTCAATCGGATGTGCACGCGAAGAAGCAGGAAGTGGAGGACGGAGATGGAGGATGGAACAAAACTTTTCCAAAGCTATTACCACTAACTCGGTCGCTGGACCGTGCTGGACGTGATTTAATTATCTGACTGTGCGCTCGCGAAGGTACCGGGTACGCGGGTTCGATCGGTTTCGTTTGATTCGTTGTGGTTTGTTCCCGGCAACGAACGTTCCGATAACTCCCCGTGGTCATGTTTTTCGAGGGGTTTTCGAGCACAATAATTAGTGTGCGCCAGGGGGTACGAGTGTGCGTGAGGATTGGTGTTGTTGTGTGGACTTTTCCCCGACCGGATGCTCACTAGCCGAAGACACTCTATCCCGGTGGCAGCTGAGCTGAGAGCAAACTAAACTCGCCCATGTGCAGATGGGGGAAACACACACACACACACAGTCCGATGGGTTGGGCCACAAAAGTCAAAACGGTCAAACGATTAATTATTAACATTTGGGCTTGTGCTCCCCGGAGGTCCCCGGAACGGATTTCCAGCCGGAGCATCGAATTTACAGCGAATCAGTGCACTGGACACGGAAGCTAATGCCGATGGAATGTACGCTTTCAGCAGCGATTTCAGCGATCAATTAATTATTAGAGTGGTCAATTCATTTGGGCACGGTGTCGATTGCTGGATTTTAGCTGGCGAATGGAAGGCGGATTATTGGCGTTTATCTTTTATGAAGAGTGGGATGCGTGTGTAAGGAACAGCTACAGGCTCCATTCATTGAAGAGATTATACAGAACAGTGGGGCAATATGTTTGTACACATAATAAGGTTCGCGTCTTTGTTACCCAATTGTTGAATATTGAATTATGGTTTGTCTGTCAAATACCTCAGGTCGAGGGTAAGGTTTAGGAACTCTGCTATAATTCAGATTTTTCTGTCGAGGATAAAATGACCGGGTATGAATATGTCTGTCTTCTGATAGCATTTGTATAGAAAATTTTGATAAGTTTCTTTGATGTCAGTAAACCTTTACTCAATCCTCAAGCATGTGTTTTAACATAGCTTATCCACATAAACATTATCTATTGAAGGATGCGTTAAATTCACTCAAACTGGAAAAATATTCACTGAATTAAAAGTAATGAAAAGAACAGAAAAAACGATTTTTTTAACTAAAGTTATGTACTCAATCTACTTAAAATAAGGGTTAAAAAATTACTATTTAATCGATGGTTTATATCAATTATATTTTAAAATAAATTTCTGATGAGTAATTAGGTAAACTGACTATTAAACGTTCGTTTTAATAGGTCCAAAATTATCATTCTAAGCCATGAAGTCAGTTTTACAGCCTAGATGATCTTCATTGACTTGTCAAAGAAGTCAGAAATGACAGGTCAATTCTATTGAGTGTTTTAGATCAAAGGAGATCGACGTAAAATTTAAATGATCCTTAGAACATCAATAGATATTGTTCTACTCGCAATTACAACTTTTCGGCAGAATCATCCAAAAATACAATCCGAAGCACAGCTTTTAGTTATGGTTTTAAGGAACTTTGGTTCTTCTGGAAAAGGAATGGTTGGCTCTCCTAAAATCAGTTTTGATTTATAAGAAATGCTCAAAGATGTTAAGATCACAACTTAAACTCTTTGTAAATGTATGGGAATTGTTGTTCAACGTAGTATTGCAAGTAGAAGTCAATAAATGCTAATAGAGATCAGATGACAAATATCTGTGTCCGGGACCCAATGGCAAACAAGGAGTAAACTGACAAATATTTATAATATTTAACCTTTTTTGAATATGACAAGTCATAAGAGTCTTTCAAGAACTCTAGCGAATATTGCACAGCAGTTTTGAGCATATTCTAGTAATACAAACATAATATTACAGATACATCTTGGAAATCTACAATATATCATTGAATTCTAGTAACACAAAGGTTAGCCAATTAGTATTTAAGTTCTACGGATTCTTTAAAAAACTAATATGATTGTATCAAAGTTGGACGCAGTGTATTGGCTACGTAAATTAGTACCAGGGTTTTCTTTATAGACACTTTTTTCTACGCCCTTCCACACGTCCTAAAGCACACTAATGATCGGCAATGAAACAAAAATCCCAAGAAAAACCAAACAATCACAACCCTCTCAGTTGGAAGTAATGCCTTCTTTCATTTGGTGAACGCCACTGTAGATGTTTTTCCCAACATCTTCCCGTGCTGTACGAGCGTATCCAAACAAAACCGATCGTCGCCAGTAGGTACGCGACCTTCGCTAAGACACTTCTCACTCGAACGTGTTCCACACGGGTGAACGCTTCGCTTCACCGGTGCCTTGCGTCTGCGACTGTCTGCCTGTGTAAGTTCGCTTTCAAGCGCAAATTTTCCGCCAAAATCATGCCACCGAACGGTGCTTTATGCGATTCGTAACTTATCTGACACTTGCGCTTCCGGTTCATTAAGCCAAAGCCCCATCGCCAGACAGCATAATAAAAACTTATCTCCTCCGCATTCCGCACAAACACACTCTTTTGGCGCGTGGTACTCCAAACGTGAACTGGGGCAAGTTTAAGCCACCGTTCCCCGGTGAATGGGTGGCCTTCGTTCCGTTTTTTTCTCCAGATGCACGTCCACCACACGCCACATCTTTCCAAGCGGAACCCGTTTTTCTTCTATCCGCACCGGTGAAGGTCTCTCCTCGTGACCGAAATTTATTGCAAATCCGGAAGTCGCATCCAGTCTGCCACTCAAAAGCCTGCCGGGCATTTCAAGCTGGGCATCAAGCTGGTAGAAAATGGCTTACGCTAAGCTTCCGGTTTTGGGGTTTATTTTACTCTAGCGAATGGTATATGTCTGTATGTATGTTTTGTGAGCGCTTTTTGCGTGATGCTGTCGCCAGCCGGAGTTGAATTGCCGCGCCCGGTCAAATGACGCGGAAGAGAAGAGACAGTGAAGTGAAAGAAAGCATCATCTTCCATTCTCATAAAGGATGCGGAACGGAAATAAAAAGAAAAACTCACGGCCAAAGAAAAACTATAGTTCTGTTTGTGGAATGGATGATTGCGACTGCAGCAGAAGCCGGGCGAAGGACTGCAATATTTCTCCTTGCAACATTTACCGTGGAAAATATTCGCTCGGATTAAAGTGTGTTCCGCATGGTCAAACGGAATGTAGGTCAGCGGATATGTGTGAGAGAAACAAAAACTATACAGATATGCAAGAAAACGGGAAAGACACACACACACACACGCAAGATGTTTTATCCGACAAAGTGCTATCTCATCGTAGTACTTCACTTCATTCATGCAAGAAACGAGGAAGTTGTTTTTATTGGGACTTTTTGTTTAAGAGATAATTCTCCAAAAACGGAGAAGAAAAAAGCTTTTTCTGTCCCCCTTTCCGTGACAATGTTCACAAAGTCCGCGCGCAAGTGTCTTTATAACACTAACGCGCATGGGCCTCGGCGAGAGCATTGCCGTGACCAGGATTCGAACCTGGGTTACTACGGCCACAACGTAGGGTCCTAACCACTAGACGATCACGGCTATAAGAAGAACGTTGTGTGGCGTTCGATTGGAAACGATTTGCAAACAACGATGTCACGCTCACGCGATTATGATGGCTCAGCTATGTTGATAACGGGGAAAGAGGCCTGTGCGTAGAAACGCGGCCAGTTGCAAGCACTTGCGAGCATGCTGAAATGTTTGTGTTGGAAAGTGCTGACTTTGTTGGATTTGTGTTTGGTACGGTCTAGTTTTAGTGGGGGTGGGGAGGGGGGCAACAATTTGTTTGTGCACGTTCACCATACTAACGATTGAACGCTTTCGTGACGCTTGTGGTCAGTTAAAACCGATCTAAAAATAGATAGTTCATGTTTTGAGCTAGGTTCGTTGTGAAGTGGATATTAAAATAAAACTTAATACGTTCAAATGTTGATTTATTTTTGAGAAATTTACAGTACGGCCTTTGAGTTTTATGTAAAAAAATCAATCAATTCAAGACTCCATAATGACGGAGAAAAGTTCTCCTTTACAGGAATATTTGTTTTATAATTACTCGATTCAATGAAATTGGAATTGCGGAACAAAAACAAAATAAATTTTACATTCAAACTGCATTCAGACACAAGCCTCGGTAGCCGTGATCGTCTAGTGGTTAGGACCCTACGTTGTGGCCGTAGTAACCCAGGTTCGAATCCTGGTCACGGCAATGTTGAAAGTGGTAGAGTGTGAGATAATGTAGTCGCAATGAAGTTCATTGTTCCTAGTCTTCAAGTTGCCCTTGTAAAACATTGTCACGGACGAGGCAAGGTATAGTTTTTATTATATTTTAGAACGCTTTTCAGAATTGGCTCAAGATGAAGTGGACAATAAATTTGTAGCTCTAGACTCTGTTGTGTTATTTTGATACTCCTCAAGATCAAGTCAAACATTTAAAGAGTTCTGAGATGGCTCACTTTGAAAATCCGGAGTTAAGATTCTAGCAAGTATGGAATGTATTTTGTTAGAACATTTACGATTGGACAATAGAAATAATAGCTGATTTTTCCAGAACGAAGAAATTATTCTAAACGACACTGTTAGTAAACATGTAAACATTAGTTTTGTTTCAAATGTACATATTTATTAGTGATTTTCTTTATTTACTACACGTTACACACTAATACGCTCACAAACGTGGGACGGAAATACATACAGCTTTGAAATCACACTGTAAAGCTTCACTGACACAAAGGTTGTAGATTCGCTAATACTATTTAAAAATCATATGCAGCGTCTTACATTGCTAATCACGATCACATACTGCCAAGTTAACACAAACACGTTTACCCGTACCGACACAAACACATACACACGGAATAGTTATTTGATCGTTGGGGTGTACTGCCGCACACAACCCTGATGGGGCACGTTCAGGAAGAAGTTGAACCCACTGGAGGTGGCAGATTTCGGAGAGATAGGACTGCTGACAGTGTTACCGCCAGCGCTCGTGCAGTGCCGGGCAGCTTCTTCGTGCTCTTCATCGCTACTTACATGCTGTGCAAGACGCCACTTTTCGCTCTGATGTTCCGAATGTCGCAGCAGCAGCTGAATTAGCTTGAACGCACCGAACACGGCGATTGCGCCGGACATCAACCAAATGACGGTGGACTTGGTGTCAAAGTCATCCTGTATGGGGCGGGTGTCGACGTGTCCTTCGTGGAAGAATTTATACCGTTGAAACTCCTAAAACAAAACGAAGGGAACAGAACACGTGTTGTTAAGAGTACTATCTTGGAAAAAGAAGTACAAAAAGACAAGATACGCACTTGCTCACTGTCGGATGGTTTTGGTGGTGGTTCAACTACCACAATGTCCCGATGCTTGCCCCGTTCGTCCGTACATTCGATACCAGTAGCAGTGAGAATACGGCCCGTATCCTCCACAAGATAGTTTTTACCATAAACTACGTTACTACTGTGGTGCACCAGCTCTTGCACGAGGAACCGACAGTCCCAAGGGTTGTCGTACAGCTCAGCTAACGCAAGACTTTCCAGCAGCGAAGCGTTGATCTTGCGGAATCCATTCTGGCTCATGTTAAGTACGCTCAGATTCATCAGCGGCCACAGGAAGCTATCGTCTGTAAGCTGGTTGTGTGCTAAATCGAGTGTATGCAGCTTCGGAAGATCTTCAAACGCATCACGTTCGATCTCGCTGATCGCATTGCCGGACAGATTGAGTCGCGCTAGTCGGGGAGTTGCGACGGATAGCTTCAGGTTGACGTAGTCCAGTTTGTTGGCGGAGAGATCGAGGTCGCGCAGATTACCACAATCCTTCAGCACATATTTGCCAACCGTTTCCAGCTGATTGTGACTGATGTTGAGCGCCTTGAAGGGAAATGATAAGAATAGATTAGTGGTTTCTTTGAATTTCATATCTAGCGGTGGTACGATAAGCGATGTCTTACCTCTAGATCATACAATCCCTTGAAACTATTGTCCTCGAGATGTCCGATCCGATTGTAGCTAAGGTCCAGCATCCGCAGGTCACCATTATTTTTGAAGCTCAGATTACCGATCGTCTCAAGCTCGTTACTGCTAACGTTCAGGAACTGGAGCCGGGGCAAGTTCCCGAATAGGTCCGGCTCAAACGAACCAAGTTGATTACCCTGCAGCTGCAGCACCTTCAGATGACTGTTGCCGACGAACGCAAACGGATGTATCGTGCGAATGCGATTATGGTGGAACGCAGCGTGCGTCAGTTTGTTGAGTCCTCGCAGAGTACCCTCGGCGATGGTAGTTAGAAGATTTTTACCGAGATTGAGATTCTTTAGGTTGATGATCGGTTTGAACGTTCCCTCGGGAATGGTCGTGATGAAGTTGACTGCCAGATTCAGCTTAACCAGCGCCGGATAGCGCTGGAACGAGAACTCGTCGATCGAGCGGATGAGATTCCGTCGAAGATCGAGCACCTGCAGCGTGTCCAGATCGTGATCGCTCCATGACTTTATCGTGGTGAGATTGTTGCGAGATAGATTCAACGATTCGATGTTTCGTAGACCGTTCAGGGCAAAGTCCTGCAAGTTGTTGACACGGCTGTCACAAATCTCCAGCACTTTGAGATCGTTGAAGCGAATGAAAATAGCATTTGGTAGTTCCTGTAGATAGCAGTGATTAATCTCGATCACCAGCGGGTTCTGACTGTGCTCACGGATATTGCGTAGATCTTCCACGTAGCAAGCCGTCAGGGAGATGCCTTCATTCTCCTCGTCCAACTCGATACCGGCATTGCCGTACGGGAGAGCGTTTGCATTGGGCCAGGGCAGAACGAAACTCAAAACCGTAGGCAATAGTATTGCTTGAAGTAGTGTCCAACGGTGACACCTTCTCCGTGTGGTTTTATCTACCATGTTTGCTCTGTCCTATTTGTTGCTAGGTAGCCGATGCACACTAAACAGCGATTCTACTGGGAGTCGGGTGCGCCACACGTTTTTTCTTCTTCACAGTATTAATTTTTGAGGTTACGTCACGTTGGAGAGTTTTGGTCGGCACCGCAACGACGATAAAACTTTGCCAATTTTATTTAAATTATTTAACAGGTTTTCATTTGCCACCCACCGACCGATGTGCACAGCCACTTGCGAGGTGTTGACACGGATCGGGAACACTATGTTTTGTGTGCGGGGAGCAAAAGCAACACTGAACTTTTTCTTTCTGTCACTGTACACGTTCGTTGTGAGCAGGGTTTTGCACGAAAAACCTTAGAGGTGACTTTTAGCGTGAGAATGGATTTTTATACTCCAAAAACACAGCTTCACTTCCGTTTTTTCGTACCCGTTGATGCTATTGTTGTAGTCTGTTTTCACCGAAAACTAAAACTCTGGCACCAATGTTCCCGCGGTGACCACGTTGCGGAATGTTCGTCGAATTGCTGTCCGCGGTTAGACAGCGGTGGGTGAAGAAGTAAAACTTTTCCACCGTTTTCCGAGCGAGCTTACAGTTTTGTGCGAATTTTACACCGCCCCACCTTCTGTAGCACTACGGGAAATGCGTTCCGAGGGGGTTTTTTGTGTTATTCCGGTTAAATTAAGCACCTTTAAAAGGCACAGCAGGTTCACCCAAGAACCACGGATACACGGAACGCGAACACTCTTTTACGGACCGGAAGGCTTTTCACTTTGCGAGGAAAACCGCACGGGCAAGCGTAGCGAACTGTGAACGATCAGAAGATCTTTCGAGAAGAGACAACTCGCGCGACGTTGCTACCGGGACGTTCCGACGGTTTGTCTCAACTGTCACCGGTGGTTGTATTTATGTTCCGACGGGACACACACTCACACGAAACGCAACGCGGGTGTTCTGTCGGACTGCCGCCAGGCGGAGTTTACGCGGCGAAATGATAATGTACGATAGACAAGTACCTACTATTTTTATGGGTACGGCTTTGCGCCGCAGGGATTTCGCGACCGTCACGACAGTCCGCCTCTGCTGGGCATAGATATGGGAAGGCATGGGAAGCGGTAGCGATGGACAGGAAGTTGACTTAAGGGGGTTAATATTTATTGTGTGTTGAGGTGGTGAGCAGTCGGGTAAGATATATGCAGAGCGAGATGGATACCGAGCGGCCCAGAGTGTGGATCATAATGATGGTTAAAGCGTTAAGATGGATTGAGTACAAAATTAGTCATTGGCGAAGGTCATGTTTACGATTGCTTTCTTTTTATAGACGACCTCTTTGGGGGGAAGATAACGTCTTTACAATGTTTACAAAATGCTTTACATGAAGCGAGTGTGTGACTGAAAGGGTCATAGGGAATTACTATTGTAGCTAAGATGGAGTTACAGAGCAGAGCACTAGAATATTTTTGTTCCAATTTTGAGTTCTTTCGTATAAATTTGCTTTAATTTCTTCATAACTATAGAAAAGATACAAATCTAGGTCTAATCCACTGTCAAAACAGTGAAGTTACTGTGTGTACTACAAATGACGTATTCTGCATCTTATGTTCATCGTTTGTTTCTCTTCCGAAAGTATAAAGAGTTCCGATCCCTAACAATGGATTAATTTCATTTCGACTGACGACAAACTCTTGAGCTGTGGCTTACTCTCTCATTAGTAGGAAACCCTACACTGTTCCACTTCAAACCCAAGCAGAGAGGGTTTCAACCCAATGCCACAGGGTAACACACACGCTGAGAACATCTGAGCGAATACGTCACAAGTAATTTATAGCCGTACGTTGGACACGTCTCCGATGACCATCCGTACCTTCCCCAACACCTATTGTAGCACAGGCACTCCAAACTAGAGGGCAAACAAACGAACACAAAAACAGAAGACAACGCAAAACGGTAAGCGCAACAAATGTCAACCGAGCAGGTGTGGTACGCCGTTGCCGGTGATGAGAGGTATGACCATATGTCCCGCAGATGGTGGAGTGCGTCAACCAAGCGACCAAGTAGAAAACAACACAGCCCAGCACGGTGACGGGCGTCGGTCAAGATCATTCTCGCGACCCTAGGTGGGATTGCGTGCAGTTTAACGACTCTTAAGACGGTGAGTACGTTTGTGCGAGATAAAATTCACGGTGAATGGGCATCGCGCACCGCGCAGCAATATGGCGCGAGAGAGCAATGGCGGCAATAAAAAGAGCGAACGATAATGAGCGAATGAATGGCAAATAAAGGCCTCCACTACCGAAGGATGGTATAATTAGCGTGTGAAGAGCATCAACACTTACCCGGGTATCGTTGTGCTTTTGTTTGGCGCAAGCGTTCGGCAAACATGTACGTAAACTCATCTGTTCGGCATAATAAACATGGTTGCTGTTGGATAGCGTCGGGTAAGCACCATTAGAAAGCAATTATGCTGGAATAGTAATATTTTGTTTAACCCGTCCCAGTGGTACTTTCCCCGGGGGGTTGTGAAGCACACTGGAGCGGTGTAAAACAATGGCCTGCATTGTGTCTATAGTGTGGAGTGCAATGGCCGTCTGAGCCTTGTGTAGTGGCCATGCTTTCGGAATGTTTATCGCGCAGGGAACTGGAGAAGATTTAAGAGTTAGTAATTATGATTTACTATTTGTCGGTGTTTAGATAAGGATTAGGAACAATATTAAACAAATGTTTGGCATCGCATTCAATGTCAATAGTTTGCTAATGGAGCTGTGACAAAATGAAACAAATATATTTGCGCTACGGTTAGATACTATTTGTTTTATGCGCTAATGAAATTGATCGTACCAGGATAGGCTGAACGATATATAGAATTGCATATGGGCTAACTTAATCTGTTTAAATTGTCCTTCAGGGCAGGCTAGGGCAGGCTGGTTGAGTAATGATTTCCTCTAGACGATAACTTTTTTGTTTGTATGTTTTTTTAGTATTACTTTCGAACATTGGAATGATTTATAGTATTATTTATTATCGAAATTATCGTGATCGTAATCACAGTCGGTCGGATCAAAAAGTATCTAGGGGATTGTCCTAGTTGAAGGTGAGAAAATAAGTCCGTGAAAAGCATTTTTGCTACTTGGTAAGTTGCATTAACTGACTTTGCCAATATCTTTGCAAAGTCTCTACGAAGAATCACCAAAGAAGAATTTCACGCAGCCTTTAGAGCCAGAGAAAAATATCACTATTTCAAGAGACTCTTTCGCAGATGTTTTATTCGTTATTGTCTTCAGTATACTAACAGATGTCGTTAATACACCACACAAACCTGAGGCCATTCTCTGAGGAAGTGAAATATATCGTTCAATCTAAACATCCGGTAACTCAAATGTGTTTTGGCTTAGTTATGGACGTAGTTATTGAAGTGAATCCCCTATATCGAGAATATGTCCCCTATATCGAGAAATGGTCCAGAAGACCATTTCCTAGCAACATCAAGTAGTTGTTCTACATCAGTTCTCACAGATCAGATTATACATGAAGTACTAACGTCAAGTCAAACCTTTCGTAGATTTGGAAGATCTATATTTTGTTCTAAGTTCTGGTGTCGTCTCGAGAATGTTATTGATAAAAATGGGGGACAAATAGGGTAATCTTACTTACTCTTACATGAAAACAAACTCTTCTGTTGAGCTTAACTTGTCGTTCTTGAACCGCTTATTGAATGAAATTTAAAATAGTTTGTTACAAACCAAAAAACATAACTTATTGTGTAAATTTCGAACTAAACGAAGCCTGAAACAAAGTAAAACAAAAAACAGGTAAATTAAAAAGAATCTCAGAATTTTCGTGTTTTCTTTTATAAATAGAAAAGAGATTGCACATCAATCAAGAAATACGCTGCAATTAACAAACCGCGTTCCTAGATCAAGGTGCACTAATCACGCACAGCCAAAAATAATGGCCGACTTGTGCTACAATGTGCCTACACCGCTACCGTAGTGGTGTGACATCGCCGTAACGGCCGTTCATTATAAATGCGGAAAATCGTTCTTGCCAGCCAGGACGAGCCCGTTCCCTCATCTAATGACATTAAAACGTCAGCGGCTCGACCGTTAAATAAAAAGCTTCATGCGAGAAATTCGCGTTTTGATAGACGTGATAAACGTTGCAGTGGATGTCATTGCGCACCGGGATCCGACACTAATGTCTTCTCTACCGACTTACCGTTGCTTTTCTTCGTTCTCGTCCCGTTCGTCGTTTATGTACGAAGTTTGTCAGTCTGGTTTCGTAATACAAAATGTAGTACGGTCTCGATATTTCTCGATTCAAACGGACGCAGCCAAACCAGTACCGTGAGGTACCGGGCGCCTCCATTAGCATTTGTGTTCGAAAAATGGAGCCACATTTTCGCGCAGCAGTTCGATGATGCAATAGTTTTGCATACATGAATGGTGAATTAAGTCTCAACAATTGTGGGATCGTGCAAAGAACTCCCATCGACCCAGAACTACTACCAGCTCCCGAATGAAACCGACACGTTTTGACAGTAAAACACATTTTTCAAATAAATTTTTCATTTCACCACATTTTCTTCCCTACCACAGGACTAGGGTAGTGATCGACTTCGCGAAAAGTGACACACTCGTTGCGCGCGTATTCCTCAAACCCGGTCCGATCGACCGGCAACGTTCTCTGTTCGCCAGCGCTTGGGAATATTGTCGCGGAAACGGATGTTTATCACGTGACTTCCAAACATGAAGCACCAGGTTCGTTTCCTGGGTGGGTGAGTGCTGAACATCCACCCCGGTACCACAAGAACTCGGACACGTCCAGTTCTCACGTTGTAAAAGCGTGGGCCGAAGAATTACAGCGCTCCAGAGGATTAATATCGCGTTTAATTTTGTCAACCGTCATAAAGCTCTAGCCACGGTGCTCTGGCTCCACCGGAACGTGGCATAACGCGACTGAACGTCATCTGGCTTTGAGGTCAGAGCGCAGGAACGGGGGGCTTCGGAAGGGACAAACCCTGAGAGTGGCTGTGAGGTTTTGAAATGCTGTCAGCATGCATTCGTGGGAACTGGCTCGCAGCAAAGTTAATTCAGTTATGCAGGTGACTGTTTGACGCGTTCTGTTTGTGTGAGTTGGCGGACAGAGCAGAATTAAAAGAGATCCTGTGTAGCACTGTTGCGTCGCCGGTACATTATGAGCTGGTAGCACCATTTTGGGCAACGGGAAAACAGGATGGCCATCGTATGCAACGATTGTTGCGGGTGGAGCGAACGGTAGACAAATAGAGGCCACAGCCAAAACCATAAATCAATCAGGTGACTTTCGTTCACCGGAAATGGCAGCTGCTGTCGTGCCGAGGACAGTTCGTCCAGTGCGACGTGTGCTGACAAATTCTCGGTAAGCTTAGTGTGCTTGAATGGTCTTTCCTTTTGCCTGACAGTTCTCTCGTTCTTCCCTTTGGATAGTGATGTCGCTGAAGTCTGTTTTTGGGTAGTCCGGAAAAATCACTTATGTTTAATGGAGACATCTGTATGTATGGAATAATTGAATGTTTGCCAGAAAAATGTCCTTTGTTTTGAGGAATATAAATGACGAGTCTTGAGGGATTTTTGTACACTAATCCGTCTTGTTGTGCATTAGTTTGTTTATTTAGATGTAAATAAGCACAAGAGAACAGCATGTCCTTATGAAGTGTGCGCTTGTGGGGTAGATACTTCAGATATTCAAAATCGCTTGCACAAAAATGGTAAGACCCTTGGAAATATAACAGTATAAAAAGGTGAGGTGAGTTACTATACTGAGACTTATGGTTATTCGCAGCAGTTTTGTTGACAGTTCAAGATTTTTTTTCCAAGGAAGTCACTCAAGGCTACATTATAAGACTAAAGCTTTGAGTGTTATACTCAACGATGATATCAAAACGAGTGCACATGGCTAATATGCATCCAGCTCAGCACCAAAGTCCATCCAAGAACGCTAGTGGCCGGTGGGAAAGTTTTCCGAATTGATTAGCCGGGACTTATTGGAATTTTGTCTCGAAACATCTCGAGACGGCTTCGGTTGGTGCTCATTTTCTTCACGAAAACTTTGACGTTGGCAAATGTTTAGCAAGAGCCGTCATTTCCTTCACCTGCTCGCTCGCGGATTCACGGTTCACTCGCTGGAACGTGAAAGTGTGAAATTGAAATCGATTTTGAGACATCCAATCGATAAACTTTCTTCCCAATGAGACCGGGTTCCGAAGATCGTTTTTAAACGCTTCCGAATAAGCAGCACCATCTCCACTGGAAGGTGAACGTAGCCAACATTGCGATATCCCTTACCGTCATTACCATTAGGCGGGAGTTTTAGGCGCAAAGTTTATCAATTTACCTTCCTCTGGTTACACTTCCTCGTTACCATTCTTTATTGGCTTTATCTGTTCGGCGTGGCATATTACGGCCGAGGTATCGAGGAGTGTGTTTGTGTTTTTTTTGCTTCTTCGTCTGCGTATTGATAAAAAGTGCGTTAACGTATTATTTTTTTCGCCATTTTTGTTGTTGCTGTTGAGTTGCTTCCCTCACGCCGAACGGTGGGCAGAAGATTATGCGCTAAATTCTGACTTATCGTACCCCGAAAGGGACGAGCAGGAGTGCGGTGTTTTATCGTAAGTTAAGTACAGTAGTGAGGGTGAATTGAAACTCGAAGGAATCATTTTTCCTTGTAACGATATAGGCTTTGCGTACTACCTTATGGGATACGTCATCCGATGATGCTCCGATTCCTTCGCTTTACTAAAAGCAGGTCTTCTCCTGCCGTGGTGTTTCCCTGTCGGCAGTTATCCTTTGCTTGCCTTATGTTCCGGATTTATTCCAATGAAAAGGATATGTTTATGTGGATGTTTTTTTTTCTCGTACCTCCAACACCACGAAAGACGAATTGAGAAGAGCTATTGCATCCGACCGTTTGCTTTAGCCTCTTTCTTTTCTTTACCGACCTCTGCAGACTGTAGTGTAGGTCAAACATTCATGTCCCTTTGCAGGTAGAAATGCTCAATACGCTTTGCTCCCGTGCAGTACCGATGCTAAAATTTATGAATGAAAATAAAAACGCACCAAAATGGGCAAGACGTGGTCCAGCTTTGTGCTGGAAGGAGGTGGATGCAGTACCGGGCAAGCCACGGATGATGATTTCTGATGCCATGGTGGTGAGAATGCGCATGGAAATCTAATAATTCTTACCGATGAAATTGAATTTATATTGCCATATTTTTCCATTTGCAGCAATATCGGTTTCAATATGCGCTTTATCCGAATGGACTGGTTGGTCCTCTTTCGTTGCGCTGCTTTGAACTCTATTGAAAGGTTGAAATAATTCACTGGAGTGGTTTTAGCATGCTTATGAATGAATGCTGGCTATGGACATTATGAAAAGGCTGATCATCAAATGGAATAACTTGTGTAACTTTAAAACTGGGATACCTTACGATGCCATTACGGACAGACATTCTGGAAAAACTAAATATGTTAAGCCACTTTAGAGTCCTGATCGGTTGATATAATATTTGATTAAGGAAAAAATCAAAGAACATATATAAGATTGAACGAATGGTAAGGACATATGGCCAGAAGTTGCCGGTCCTAAAGCAGTTGTAGAGAATTTTGAGCAGTATATGCTCTTACCAGCGGAGTAACTTGGGAAGGCCCAGGAAGCTGGATTCCTAAGTCGTACCGAGGGCATTGCTCACAGAAAAGAAGAAGAGAAGAACTAATGGTAAAAGCATCAATAATTTCTATCAAATTCCTTATTGAGACTACAAATGCATTAAGTTGTGGTCTAGATCTTCTATTTCTGACTCTTTTAACTAAAATCATTCATTGCAAGATAGTTCGATCTGCGTACGGAGCAAAATATCTTGATGATATGCGCCTCAAACTATACAGTTTAGTCTTGGCATACCGGTTACAAAATACAACTATGTAATTTTACAAATTCTATAATTAAAATTAAAATTATTTTAGATAGAATTTGCATTCTGACGGTTACATACATACTAAAAAATGTTTTAGATAATAAAGATGTTGTAATGCTTTTCAGTAACATATAGTAATAAAGTTTAATTAGAAAACTTGAATAAACCGTTCAGAAAAATTATATATAATGACGGACAAATTAATAAGACCACCTTATGTTATGAAAACTTAAATACGATGATATGTGGCCGATTTCCAACGAATGTAGTTGATTTTTTCTGCAAGCAAAAATTAAGAAGTTGATGCTTATGAATATATTCTATATCAACTTCTTAATAAATGTTATTATAATGATACTTAGCAAAAGTAAAAATAGCTACTTATTTAAGCTTTATTATATTTTATTAGGGACATAAAGGTGGTCTTATTATATTGTCCAACTGAAACACAAAAGCTATATCTATAACAAGAATTTTCTTTAATGAATCTTAGAATCGCATAAACAATCTAAGAATTGCATAGAAAAATTGGAACACTAATGATGGGAGCCTGTGTGAACACCGATTTATGTGCCACTCTCACGTGACAGCCGATACGTGAGTTTCAACACACAGGATGCTCGCATCGTTGTTCGCACTGTTGCTTAGTAATTTTATCTGTTCACTGTTTGTTAAAGCTATTCGATTTTTTTTAGAATAAAACGTTATTGTATGGAATCCAAAAACTAACAATCGCATAACACATTTTGTGCTCATAAACAGTATGAATGTGTTATTTGTAGCCATTCTGCTCTTATGGAAATCCTAAATTAGCGTTCTTATTAAAAGAAATCTATTAAAGTAGTATGTTTTAGAGCTTTAATAAAATATAAAGAAAATTATTAAGTTATAAAGACAGTCTTCCTGGTGCTGCGAGAACTTGCCGCAGGTTTCCAGCTTTAAGTTGTCGGCATCCACATCGTTTGGTAAGTGTTGGTACGCTTCTTGTGTATGTAAAGCGTCAATCAAGACTGAAGTATATTTTTTTTTTTATTCATATAGAACGGCCTGGCCGTATTGCTCTGAAGTATATTTTATTAACTGGAAAAATGTGCATAAATTATTTAATTGTTGTAAAAAGGAAGAAGCAAAATCCGATTAATCAACCGTAGTTCTTCCCAGTTTGTGTTAAATAGCATTATCTCTGGAAAATTAGAACAACAAACATGAGATATGACAATACGGCCCTCGGTCGTCATATTATACTTAAAAAAAAACATGAGATATTATGTTTAGCACATGATAGCAATAGTAAGAAGTAATTTGATTCGTCTTAAGGAAGTTGATTGTTGTTTCGTGTGATTGTTTTTTACTGTAAATCATCAAGCAATTTTATCAGTTTTGGAAAGGTGCCCTTACGCGAATAAAGTTGCATTTAATAATAAAACTAAACTATTCCACATTTTTTCAACAAGCGAATATGTGTTTTACTGTACCTCTTTAATCTCTTAACACGTTAAAATTACAAAAATCTTCTGTCCTAATTTTATCACCAAGAATAGCAAACGAATAATATCGACGAGTCTGCACAATAACACCTACCTTCATGTCAAATATCATTCGTACCGTTCACACCAAGCGCTTTTTCCTTCTTTGATATCTGCTTTTGCGTTCGCTGGGATGGATAATCATCTCATCATGCTAATTAGTTTTTAACGCTTGCCTGAAACTGGCGCAACGCCGTTTGAAGGAATGCTACCGGTGCCGAATCGTTTCCGTGATCTCATAAGCGCTTTTCCGCGTCTGCCCGTGTACCGTCGGGTTCAAATATCATACTGGCGTACTGGCGTTTTCGGTACACAACAATATATGTTCTAGCGGCACTTGGCACATTGTAACGCTGTACGGTGTAAGGGGATGTTTATTAGTTGTACAGACATTTTCTCTACTCGCGCGAAGCGTTTCGCTCAGACACCTTCAGAGTGCCGTGCCAGTGTGAATTGTGCGTTATTTGTGCTGCAGTTCAAGCGTAATAAGACTTTATGCTTTTAATTGCCGACACACGATACACAGTTCAGCATATGTGGCCGTGCAATATAAAGTTAATAATTGTCGATGTTGAATTAGTGGCAGACTTTTTTAATATCTTTTTTGTACAGTGTCTTTTTTTAATGGGTTATTTACATTCAGAAAAGGCAAAAGAGTTAACCAAATCACGCTCGGTACTTGCATTTTATGCCAACTTTTTATTCTTCACGCTATCCTCGTGAGCTTTACGTGAAAACCCGAATGTTTTTGTACAACATTTATTATTTAAAATTCCATTCCAATCTCACCTCTCCTAAGTCTTGATAGCATTTTCTATTAAACAACGAAAACACGCGACCCATTGTCCTTTGTGTTTGGCACTCTGTTTGGTCAGTTTTGTTGATATGCTCCCATGTGCAAAGCCGAATTTGTAACAAAAGCTCAATTTTCCAATTAGTTTCCCCGGTGCAACCCTGCGTTCGCACGCTGGCAACACTGGTGCTGGCCATTAATCCATTGAAAGGCCAGTAAATCGTACGTACCGTTGGCACCGTTTGGCGAGTGTGCAGTAATTTTGATTGCCGTCTTACATCCGACCGAGCAAAACCCCGTTCCGGAGGCAAGGCGTACGAGATTCAATTTCGGACGAATCCGTGTTTGAGTGTAAAATTAAACGCCGTGCGCCTGTGTCTGGGCCGGACTGCAATCCGGCCTACCCGGCAACCCCGACAGCAGGGCGTCTGGTCGGTCGGTATCATCCCGCAAAAGCGTGCGCTTCCGAAGCGACTGTATCGTGTTGCTGGCTGAATGGGCATGAATTAGTAATCGGATTATGGAAAACGGATTTTTCGTCGCTAACTACGTTCATGCACAAGCGCTCGGCATGCACCGGAAAATGAGAGAAAAACGCACGCGCGCGCCAGAGAAAACCGGATGTTTTTTTTCTTTTTATTCCCAAGAAGCAACTCAGTATGCGGAACCTGTATAATGATGATCCTGATGAAAAGGCATGGATGCAGAAGATTTCCGTGCAATTCTGTTTGCTGATGGCATTAAACAGACCGGACAATTGTTCTGGTGCTGGTCAGCTTTATGGTAAGTCAATTTGCGATTAGCCTGCGGGAAGCCTGCTTTTCACATTTTATTATAGTTTGACGATATTCGTCGTGCCATTAGGCCATGAAGGCTGAAGCTGAAGTAATGAAAAATCAAGAAAAGGTTTCCATTTGAGATAACAACTATGGCGAATTATGCTTTGGGCAAATATTAGTGCAGTGATGCCACGGTCATCCAACGAACGATAATTGTACAAAGGGCTGGCAGGTATTACATTTTTATCCATTGTTACACGACATTGTAGTTTACCACTTATTATAAAAAGAGACACGTAAATTTGAAAGGTGTGTTTGTTTTGTATTAGTTTTTTGTTCACATACAGAATCTTACTTTTTGTAACTTGCTTTTCAATTATTTTTTTTTTCCGTGGAGATGTCTTATCTTATTAAATCTTAATTTTCTATTAGATATCCTGTTTAATTTAAAACTGTAATTTAAGTATGATTCTTTTTCCATATTTTCTTTAAAGTTTTTTGTTTGTTTACCTTTGTTTTAGAATATGTTTTGATCAACAGTATTTAATTAACTCATATTTAGATTATTATTCTTTGTTTCATACTTGTTTGATGTTTGATTATTTATAGCTGTTTTAGGTTTTATTTATGTTTTATTTTTTTATATTTTTAATTTTGTGTTTCTTCTATCGCTGTATTATTAAGTCGCAAGTTTATCTTTTTTTTGATAGTTACAGTTCGTATATAATTGCCTTGTTCAGTTGTTTAGTTTGTTCTGCTATAATTTTGTTAAAGTTTATGTATGTTCATAAATTTTTTTACCAGTTTTGTCTTGTATTCTAATTCTTCAACACTAGTTTATGACTAATTCTTAGTTTGTTCATTGTTTCTACATCTTTGTGTTCCTTTCGTATGGTTTCCATATTTTGCTTTTTTTGTTTGCTGTTTGTGAATTATTTGCCTTTATTTAAAAAGAGGGTTAAATACTTTTTAAATATTCGTATTGTCTATTGCTTGATTCAATAACTGTTTTGCCTTTGTTTTGTTTATTATTTTATCCGCAAAGTTATTTGTTCTTATTATTAGTTCTTTATTGTAGCAATTCATGACTCTTCTTGTTATCTCTTATGTTTATATATGCTGATATTTAATTCATCCGTGTTCTTTTTTCTACGGTATTTTACGTTTCATTTATAATCAATTATTTTGTTTGTGTTTTAAGACATCTTCCCTGACTTTTGAATTATTTAAATATTTTGTTTGATGATTTAAATAAGTCTTATGAAAATGTCACAGGCTATTAGTATAAAATTTTCAAAGATATTAATAAATTAGTCCGAAAATGAAAGTAAAGACTCTTTGACCCAGTCGTGTAGAATGTGCTACTTACTTCATCGGGCATTCGGGCATACCAGCCCGAAGAAGTCAAACGTAATGCCCCGGCCATGGTCCCGGACATCGGCAGAGTGGTTGCTTAAAAATTTAAACTCGGCCTAATTAGGTTAAATATTACAGCAGCCGCCTCCAGCAAGCGAATCTGTGGCACAGTAAATCTGTGATGGTTTAATAATGGGTAACTTTTTATACCGAGCGCCGTACGTCGAACCGGTTTGTTTTGTATTAGTTTTTTGTTCACATACAGAATCTTACTTTTTGTAACTTGCTTTTCAATTATTTTTTTTTTCCGTGGAGATGTCTTATCTTATTAAATCTTAATTTTCTATTAGATATCCTGTTTAATTTAAAACTGTAATTTAAGTATGATTCTTTTTCCATATTTTCTTTAAAGTTTTTTGTTTGTTTACCTTTGTTTTAGAATATGTTTTGATCAACAGTATTTAATTAACTCATATTTAGATTATTATTCTTTGTTTCATACTTGTTTGATGTTTGATTATTTATAGCTGTTTTAGGTTTTATTTATGTTTTATTTTTTTATATTTTTAATTTTGTGTTTCTTCTATCGCTGTATTATTAAGTCGCAAGTTTATCTTTTTTTTGATAGTTACAGTTCGTATATAATTGCCTTGTTCAGTTGTTTAGTTTGTTCTGCTATAATTTTGTTAAAGTTTATGTATGTTCATAAATTTTTTTACCAGTTTTGTCTTGTATTCTAATTCTTCAACACTAGTTTATGACTAATTCTTAGTTTGTTAATTGTTTCTACATCTTTGTGTTCCTTTCGTATGGTTTCCATATTTTGCTTTTTTTGTTTGCTGTTTGTGAATTATTTGCCTTTATTTAAAAAGAGGGTTAAATACTTTTTAAATATTCGTATTGTCTATTGCTTGATTCAATAACTGTTTTGCCTTTGTTTTGTTTATTATTTTATCCGCAAAGTTATTTGTTCTTATTATTAGTTCTTTATTGTAGCAATTCATGACTCTTCTTGTTATCTCTTATGTTTATATATGCTGATATTTAATTCATCCGTGTTCTTTTTTCTACGGTACTTTACGTTTCATTTATAATCAATTATTTTGTTTGTGTTTATGTCATCTTCCCTGACTTTTGAATTATTTAAATATTTTGTTTGATGGTTTAAATAAGTCTTATGAAAATGTCACAGGCTATTAGTATAAAATTTTCAAAGATATTAATAAATTAGTCCGAAAATGAAAGTAAAGACTCTTTGACCCAGTCGTGTAGAATGTGCTACTTACTTCATCGGGCATTCGGGCATACCAGCCCGAAGAAGTCAAACGTAATGCCCCGGCCATGGTCCCGGACATCGGCAGAGTGGTTGCTTAAAAATTTAAACTCGGCCTAATTAGGTTAAATATTACAGCAGCCGCCTCCAGCAAGCGAATCTGTGGCACAGTAAATCTGTGATGGTTTAATAATGGGTAACTTTTTATACCGAGCGCCGTACGTCGAACCGCACGTTGCATCCGGCGGAAAGTGGGTATGAATGCTGCGAAGATGTGGGATGGTAATGCACTGCCAACACCGTCAACCACCATTGCATCGGAACGGATGTTGATGGATGCAGTCCATTAACCATTAGTGCTATTCATCATTTTCCATTTTCCGGGAAGTGTGTTCCAGGACTCATACCGTGGTCTTCTGCGCTATATATTATTCCAGCGCAAGCCCTGACAACTAACGTTATTTAGCATGCCAGCCAGCGCGGATCAGAGATCATCCTTGAAAGGCGTCAACAGTGCCGTTACCGTCTGTCAGACGGTCCTGGTCCTCACGCAAGTCTGGGCACGCTTGCGTGCGAACTTAATCGATGTATGTATGTGCGCCGAACGAAAACCGACAGTGACGTGCATGCAATTCAACAAAATCCAGCCAGTGAGTGGGGTTTGCTACTTGGTTGCCTGCTGACAGCAAGTTTGCGTTAGGAAGATGGAAACTCCTACGCGTTCTGTGTGCCGTTTTTCCGTGAGACCGTTTGCCAAAAAAAAAAAATAGATGATGAAAACGTGTGCCTTCCACCTGCCAATCTTCCGTGTGCTTTTGCTCAACAACCGTTCCGTGGTGGTATTTATTCGTGCGTACCGGCACCAACCCACCATGGAATATCTTTCTACTGGATTTATGATTTATCGTTGGTACGCATTTTGGGGTAATAACTTGGCCATGTGCCACGATCGCGTGCAATTTATTTTTGCTATTTTCACCACATTACCCGATCGCTGGTGTGCTGGTACGAAATCGGGGATCCATTTCTGGTTCACGGAATGAGGAAGCAAGGCAATGGTCCTAACGGGTTGGCACTCACGATCTCTGAGGCGAATATAAACATATCAGCAGCGTTAATTTTTAATCACGCATAAAATTTTCATATTCCGCCTTGGAGGCTGCTCCATGGCTGATTTGGGGATGGTTCGGAAAGTTGGGGAGAAGCTTGTGTTATGTCAAAAAAATAAACAAAAACACACACACTCACACACACATACGCACATCCGGAATGTTTCTGTCAGTGTGAAAAGAAAAACACACTCATACCGATGAGAGAACATGGTGCGTCTTTTTTCACGTCTTCATGCAGCAAGGCTTTCCGTGTCCCCACGTGTCGACAGATTCCATAGAAATTTAGCACCGTTTGTGCTTTCACGACACTGCCTTGCATAACTTTGGCGGCAGCCTCTTCATCTGTCGCCCGAGTGTGCCGACCCACAAACGTGTAGCGTTGCGCCTGTAAGGAAAAGGTAAGAGCAGCGCCATCCTGCTTTACGAGGCCATTAAAATACAAACGATGTGTCATATTTTCACGCAAACTTGTGCCACCTGTCGAACGGGTGGGTGGGAAGCTCGGGAGTTTCCCGGTAGGGTAAGGAGACACACGCTCATTGACGCAATGAGGTGTGAGTGTGAGCGTGTTGGCGTAAACGATTGCGTGTACCTGTGACAGGTTTACGCATGTTTTCCCGCTTCGGATTGATCTTCTTCTTTTCTTTCTTCTAGCCACCATTTTGAGTACCATGCGGGGGGGTGATTTTGGATGGGGAAGATGTGTAGATGTGCGAATGTTTGCACACATGTGCACGAAACGTCTTAACATGGTTAGCGTGGATAAGGGTTATGATGAGTACTTGCTGGTAGTACATGGTGACGACGTTCGCTTTCGTCAACAACGAAGATTAGAAGAAAAAACGATGACTTTTTTTTAAAGGGAAATATTTTAAATTGAAAATGGCGAACAAACAGAACCATCGCATACTTACACACATACATACGAATACGCACACACAGAGATGTGTGTATCGATATGGAGCATTGTTAATTCGATGTTAATGGCAGGTGGTGTTCCCGATCGTTATCCTTCCCCAGGGGAGACTTTGTTTGGATTGATGTTTGATGGTTTTATGAACTGTCCCATAAGAGGAATGATATGTAATTGATGTGAGTGTTTGCTGGCCGTGGTTGAATAGGTTGGGGCATGTAAATCTGTGTGATTGACAAACAACTCCAGCTGCTCGACTAAAATATTGCGTGGCTTAGGATTTCGCCGAGATTTTGTTCAAGAGAATAGGTAAAAGGTTGTGAAATGGCTTTTGAGTGGTAATTAACAGCAATTTGTTAAAGGTCAACCATGTCAGGCAGTCAATCCCTTTCGAAGAATCTTGGATTACGGATGCATTTCTTCATACACGTCTTTGACCAAAATTTGACAGGTCTACGGTTTAGCTCTCGAGTCGAATGGGTCGCTGACGATCAACTTAGTGCTTGATAATGATGATCCCATCGTGATGATACCTCAGCCATTAGTCCTAACGCCGTTATAGTCCAAGGTTTCTGTTCGTTGAAACCTATCGGATGTATTAATGTAGTTGTATAAAGCATGTAATCTCTACAATTTTTGTAAACCAGGAGACATCAGCAACATAAGAATATTGATACGTCTGTCAGTCCACAGCAGGTTCACAGCAAGCTCTTTGGCTGGATCAAGTAGAGTCAAGTAGAGTTAAAAGTCAAGAGATCGGATTTAGCTAATTTCTAGGAATCCGGCCTAGGAAAGAGTTTTCTGAAAAAGGATTGGTGACCTGATCATGTTAAAAAGACGTGCTCACGAATGGGTAGACCAAGAAGCAGAAGAAGAAGAATAAAATCCACGATTCTTCATAAAAATACACCTCTGAGTTTATTAGTTTTCTGAAACCACCTCAAGATCGTCGAATAAATCTAAACTCAACATCAATTTCCGCTTCCTAGGATACTTCAAATAGCTAAAATATCTTCTTGATCTTCTTTCGGTAAGGAGCTCAAATCATTTATCAAAAAAATTCTGTTCAGATGGTAGTAGATATAACTCCAATAAATCCAGCTTTTGATGAAATCTAAACATAGGGTACAAGTTTTCGGAAAAGTATCTTTCAAGTCTAGGACTTTAAAGACTGTAATCAGAGCTTGTGAATTATCATAATATCACCTATCTCCTTTTTTGTGGACTGGGTATATTGCACTCCTCGGTGGTGTATACGATAGCGGCGCCGGTCAACACGACAGAACCGGGTTTCGAATCCCGACGGACCGCCTGCCTGTACGCAGGACTGACTATCCAGCTACGGGTAAAAACTAAGTCACAGAGAGCTAGCAATAGCAGGCCAAGACCTCACGAGGTTTTAATGCCAAGAAAGAAGAAGAAGAAGGACACACAGCTTCCAAATTTCCAGTAATTCTTCGTGGTTTCCAAATCAAGTGCCTCCCAAATCCGGATGTCCGAAGATATTGATCTTTATTTTCAATCAAGAATAGGCCTAGTTTTCTTTTTACAATACAATTCCAGCAATGTTTTAAGTAGCTTTTAATTAACTAAATTCGAGTCAATCAACTAAATAATTGACAGTTAGCTTGATTTCGAGGATACTTTTTCCTTTCTTCATAACTTACTCATTGCAAATGCTAAACAGATACCTTTTCACGTACTTTAGCTACCAAGCGTGTGGAATTTATTATTCACACCGTGCTTGTGTCGGACATAAACTATGTTTCTCGCAGCTTTCGCTGAGCGCTTTCTCGTGAACAACCCCGAAAACAAGCATATTACCATCCGCAATGAGGTTGCATCACTGCCACTTGTCAAATATTCACCCAATATGTGTTCACAGAGGAGTGCTGGAACGATTGCTTTCGCCCATTCTGTAGTGCAAATTTTGTGCATAATAAGGCGTGTAATAATTTGTTCGCTCCCTCTTTTCGCTTCACGCTACGCAATAGCGAAAGGTTTCGTGGGGGGGTTATATTTTTTTTGCTACCCTTCTTCGCTTGAGAGTGGCCCATCTACTTCACACATGACCTTCCCCGCTTTGCTGATGTCCCCGATTGGCAGCAGCAGAATGGGCCGGATCGTATCGTATTGCACGAAATAAGCTGCTGTATTACCGGCATGAACTTATGCAGCAAAACTTTTCGGAAATTTCTGGCAGAAAAAAAAAACACATAACATCCAGGAAATTCTAGCATTTGCAAATGGAGCGTTCTGCAAGCAGATGTCGAGTGCATATCTGCAACTCGGTGCGCTTATACGTGCTTATACGTGCGCCGGCACGTGTCGAGCGTGCGATGGAAGGGAAACTGGGTTTTTCATTATGCTAAAGGAAGCCTCACATACGGGCGGGAATTTTGTAGCACTCATTCAGTGTTGCGGGTAGTTTTTCCACCCGATTTCCCACTGTGCATAAGTGGGTGTGTTTGAGCATTTCTCGCGAATTTTTCAAAAGTTTTTCATCACAGCAAATATGTAGCTGTGCCTTGGCGCTTAGTTTTCGGGAACGTATTCTTGCTTCTTGAATGAAATGAAGGAAGTTTGGTAAATGATACAGCTTCACTTTTGAAGCAGTGTTTTGCTTGTGTGTGCTTCATGCTTTACTTAGCATACTAATCACGCAACTGAGAAATGTATGCTTAAATCAACAATGGTATTGTTGCGCTTCTTTAAGTGCATAGAACACCTCTTGCGGGTACAATTTATGTTCCATATTACGATTTCGGAAAACTAACAAAAAACAAATCTTAAAATATTTGCCCAAAAGTTGGAAAATATTCATGACGGTCTACGCCGCGGCACCGGCATAACCACTCCAACTGGTAAGTACTAACGGAAAGCAAACTGTAACCACGTTCATTTCCTGCAATGCATTTCGGAAACCCCCTTTAATAGACTGAATGTTGGCCCACAAGAATGGCATAGAGAAGAACGAAATCAAAAAAAGGCCACCGTGTGAGAAAGAATCGCCCACAGAAAATTTCCCACACTTTACGGCGCGCTGAAGTTATGGTCGAAATAGAACAAAAACATTACCGATTCGGCCACAATGCAATATGGTCGATGGTTAGAATTTTCCATGGCCCAAAAGTCAGCAGTCGTCGGTGGTGCATCGTGCCGTGATCACATCCAGTGCACGCGATGTTGGGCCGGTGCCAATGTGGCTTTACTGTGACTACTGGGCAACCATTTTCAAATCGTGTAACCATCTCGGAACAGGATTGCCCCTTTTTCTCTTCTTCGCTGGTGTGTGTGTGTGTGAGAGTGTGCAGTGAAGAAAACGACAGCAGAATTTATGAAGCGCTGCATTAAGGAAAACTCAAAAGTGGACTTTTATGCTACGGCCATAGATTTGTGGTTGCGAGTGTGGGCTGGAATATTTATTTGCGTTTGTTACTTTTCGTTAGCGGATCTTGCACCAACGAAAGAACACTGGGGAGGGGGAAAAGAATGGGCAGAAAGAAGCGGGGCATAATGGAAGCTTTGTTTTTTGCGGAACTTTTTGCATCCGTTCGTTAGTGCTCGTTGGAATAGCAACTGTCCAATGCCGAGCTGGTGACCGTTTGGCGTACCATTAACCGAATTTCGTTTCTTTCAAAATTTCTCAATTTTGTGATGATATGTGAGCAAAAGGTCTGCTTCTTGCACTCTGTTTGAACGGGCGAATATGGTTGCATTGGGTTCAAAGATGTAGCGCTTCGCTATGGAACAGTATTACAGAGCATCCGTGGCTTATCCGCGGTTTCTCACCAGCAGTTGGGTTGAATCTCGATGGTCACGAAACGGGCATCATGCAAGATGGGAGATCCGATACCGATGGCAGCAATGGGTTCGAACTTGCTTTTGTGCTGTTCAAAAATGAATTTAGCACAGCGAGTTAACGAGTTAAATGTGCCTGTTTTTATTTGGCAGTGTGCTGATAGTGTAATGGGACCTCTGATTCATGATGTAGGCGAGTGCATTAAGGTCGTTTGTGGATCGTGGACATTGGAGAGTTCTTTGTCACTGTTTGTTGCAGGGTACAAAATGCATTCGTAAGCATCTTCCAGAAGTCACTTAAGTCTGCTAGAATTGTAGATAATAACTATTGATAAAGACATATCATTAGCTTATCTAAAGCAATCCCTTTTACTCTTCCCTTATTAGTAATTTTCCTAGCGTAGCTGATGTAGACATTCTGCATCATACATTGTCTGCCTCTAGAAATGTGATTGATGTTGTGAGTTCAGTCTTGTATCAGATATATCACATGATATAACTCCTTTGTTCATGTGAACGGCCTAATAGTAAGGATTCATAAGCTGGGTCGTCCGATGCCATTCTCATGACATGACTAATTTTAACAACACAATACTAATTGTTCAGCTCATACAGAGCTCAGCATAAAGACGCTATATGTCTGAGTCCTTGTGTCAAAGGCGTATGATAGTACTGGAAATAAAGAAGGCACTGTGAAGTTTTTAACCTCAGATCTTTTAAGTGCTTAAGTTCTTTTCGTGTCTCAACTCAGATTATGGTTCTAGGGTTGATATTTGACCTAAGATGTTTAGTTTATATGACATTGATGTTGCAGCCTTCTTTCCTTGAAGGACCTTGACATTTCATTTCTGGCTTCCAAGACATGGTTTATCTGTAGCTAGCTAATCAGTCCTGAGACAATTTGGACGAGATTCCATACTTGGTCCAGACGTATGAATGAACGGACATGATCTGGATTTAACTATACAATACAGAGATCTTTGAAATTTCTTCCTAAGAGACTCAAATAGCTCTATGTGTCGTGATGTTGTTCAACCTCATAGAACGTTGAAAACACTTCATCCATTCCTTGAAGTGACTGCATTGATTTTGCGGTTTCTTGCTAAGCTTCCAAAGTGTAGCTTCCGCTTTGTCGATCTCGGACTCTCTCATTTTGCAACAAACTTCGGGTATATTCAATCCTATTTCTTTCACTAATCTAATTAAATGATAATTTACTCTCCTCCAATCTCCTGTGGCATTACCGTGGTCTGGATTTAGCCACTCGAGTGCTTACCTGGATGATCGGACTCTCCTCAGACGTTTTATATGATCCCTCCCTACTTCAACCGTTATTTCATCTCTCGAACCATCTCGGTCGTCGCCTCCGATTGTCGATGTCATCTAAGCACTGCGCCGACCTAGTCGTCTTATGGTTGAAAAATTGAGCGTTTGATCACTCTTCTGCCTTTGTTAGACCGATTCGCCACTAGCATGGCAACTCCCAAACTCCCCTGTAGCAACAAGATCGATCCAGTGCTCCTCTCCGCTATTGTCGTCTGCCGGTAGTCAGTAAGTTCGAAGATCGTTCGAACTGCACCGCCGTTCTGCCGCCCCCGTTAGCATGCAAATGGTCGTCGATAGCAGACCACCTCTACACCCCGGCTGGCACCACGTGGAGGTGGAGGTCCAATGGTCGATATTGTTCGTCGGAATCTTCCCTGATCTTTTCTGAACAGTTTTTCTACGAATGATGCAAGAATGTCTTTCCTAAAAACCAGTTTTTAACGTTGCCATTCTCTTGGGGCGGCCATGTGCTAGATGCGACAGCGGTGCCGGTCTTCACACGGCAGGACCGGGGTTCAAGTCTCATCTGGGCCGTTCCCCCATAGTGAGGACTGACTATCCAACTACGCGATAATAATAAGTCTAGTGTGCCAGAAATGGCTGGCTAGACCTAAGAGGTCGTTAGGCCAAGAAAGAAGAAGATTCTCTTGTAGTTGCAGTCTACCTTCCTGTTCGTAGGGCAACACAGGACGTCAAGATTTCAATAATCGATTCACTATTTTTTGTACAACGGATTCACTACTCAATGTCTCATAAAAGTATAATCAATTTCTTGTTCAAATACGAATTGTAATGGAAAGCTGAGTTTTTATGGAGTCATAAAGGTTGGGTTACCTTCAAGGTGGCTACTGATGTTGGACTTAAACTTCCAAATACCTTTGCAGAATCTCTTGATAGTTTCTATAATATGCTAAAACAAGTTTCATACATCGAGAACAAGATTTAAATGTTATAAGGAAATACAAGTCACCCAAAACGAAATTTTCTGCTCTTACATCACTTTGATTGTTTATTTTTTATTGCTTTTCTCGCCACCAGTCTTCCCCCATTTTATTATCCCACCAGTTTCACGGGTTTTTGAAAAGAACCATTAAGCTACGAAAGTTTGTTTTGCTCAGCGCAGCGGCGTAACACGATGCGGCCGGTATCTCCATCAGCTTATCCGCTCCGGGCACCTATTGCGGATCGTTTCCGAAAGCTGCATGCATATTTGAAAACTAACGCAAATAAACTACCCGTCAACTCATGGTGCATCTTTCCGGTTTGCTGGTGGGTTGGCGAAGGTGGCAGGGAGCTGTTTGATTACTATTTGGCAAAAACTTCTCACAACACTTTTCTCTTTCTCTCTCCATCACTCTGACTCTTAGTCAACTTAATACCGAATGCAAATTGAACTTTCGTCGAAAGCGGCGTACTGATCGCTCCCGGCGCTAAAAGTGTGTATGTGTCGTAAATTCATTACATTCATGTGCGTGAAATGGGGTCGAGCTTCCGAACAGACGACTCTGTCTCCGATGCATCCGCTCACCGGGTCGGGTCGGGGCAGGACATTTTGCCAGCTGGCGTTACCCTGCATGATGGTAATAAAGCAGAACAACATTCCAACGGCGTTGCCGGATGCGATGCATTCGTTCGTACGTTCGGAGGTCATATTTCGGTTCTCGCCGTTAGACGCACACGTGTGCCATTACTTTCGAAGTTGTGGAGCCAACAGAAAAAAAACCTGCAAAAGGTACCACTGTCTAGCCTCGTTGCGCCGTAGCTAAACCGGTGTACACTGAACATACATTATCTGAACATTCTCAATCACCGAGCGTACCGAGTAATTCGTCGAAAAGTGTTCCAAAAAGCTTGGGTGCGTGGAACGGGGACACAGACGAGGTTCGCAAGAATGGACCCGGGGGGGACCACCGGGTTGCCGTCGGTGTGAGTTCCCGTTTGCCGGAAACCGAGGGTAAGAACAACGTGGTTGCTAACGTGTGTTTGAAATGGAATTTTTAAACTGTTCAATTTTAATTAAGTTTCGAGAGCTGTTTGCTAGAAAGGGAGGAAAAACTTTCACACCACCTTCCCGTCTGGTACACACACATACACACACATACATCGTGGCAGTGTCGAAAAATGTGCGATTTTATAAATGGTTTAATTAGGTCAGGGCGGCCAGGGAATCTGGGATGGCAATGGATGTTGGATTAGTGTCGGAGTAAAGGAACTGGAAAGCAACAACAAAAAAAGTACTCACACACACACACACAACCCCCAGAGGAAACTTCCGGAAAGTACAGGGTAGAATTTTGTGTTTTTGTTTCTTTCCACTTTCGGCCACCCTATCTCTTCACTCCCTCGCCACATCCCATCACGACTCCTGTGCAAGCTCGTTTTGCTTGTCTCTCGGATAGAGTGTGAACTGCTGGAACGTGCCTCGGAAGCTAAGCGATATCTGAAGCGGGCGGCCTTTTTCTCAAGTGTTTTCCACCACGGGCTCGCCAGCCAAACCGGTCTGCGATGGGAATTTGTTTTTGTGTGTAAAGTACGCAGCCACTTGGGAGCCACCGGAGCGGGGCCTTCCCGGTACCCGGTACGGGAATTAAGTTACCGGTTCGGTTTTGTGCTGGTCCTTGCGTACTGTTTGTTTCCGGTCTAAGTGTCTGCGTGCGTAGTTTTGTAGCATTTTTGCATAGTGATGCTTAACGCCCCGAGGCGGCGTGCAGTTGGTTTTTGAATTGTGTGCTGCCCAAGTGGGTCCTGCTTTTGTGGAATGGTTCCTTTGGAAGCTTGTGGCGTCAGGTCTGGTATAGTTTTGCTGGTAAATAGGGTTGAAAAAGGCATGCTCATTCACTCACTGGAGTTGGTTAGCTATCCGGTTATCTCGTCCAAAAGTCCGGCAAAGAATTTCCACCCAAAATGTTTGAAGTTCGTTTGTAGCTAAAAAGCGAAGGAAATTAACGTGTTAACTAGTTGGGGGTTTGTAACAGAAACAGGCAAACCATCCTTCAAGATATGCAATTTCTGGTTTTGAATCCGAAGACTTGTCTAATTGTTCTAACAGAGGAAGCTTAAACCACGGCCCTTTGATAAGCAAAATGAAATAATCTAGTGTTTTGGGGCGGTTATGTTATTGGGCCTGTACTTGTTTGTCTTACTTAGCACCATTTCGTAATGCACACTTTCTCACTTTCAGTCACACACACATTCACACACCAATCCTCAATCATTTATTCAACGGACGCCACATAAACGGAGCCTAATTAAGTTGCCCATAAAACGTGCCCCCCATTCGAACAGCCATAACTTTTTACACCAAACCGTTAAGCCGCCGTTTGGCGAGAAAAAAGGATACGCAAACGGTACGAGGCAACGAGGGGAAAGGGAGGAGGCGGGGGATGCGGCTGTATCCTGCACCCGCCAGAATGCCAGATGTTTCGCTGGCCCGTGGCAAAGGTAGCGGAACGGTAGGCAGCAGTTTCTCGGGCGCCTTAAGCCTTCACAATTTGTGGTGAACCACGTTTAAAGAAAGCGGGCGTCAGTAACGAGCGTACGAGCGAGTAAGAAAAAAAGGCATTCGATTTTTCTCTTTGCCAGGGGGTTTACTTTTCTCCTGGCGGGTGGATGTTTTTTCTCCCCCCAGCGCGAGTGCGGTTGTGTTACATCTCCATTGCGCGCTATCGTCTCCATTTCGGCTACGGGTTTTGTTGAAGCACGTGAGAAAAATAAAAGTATGGCGCTGCAGTCAGGCCGGGGAAGTAACCGGGACCCGCTTGGTTCCGTACGTTCCGGTTTTGCAGAATAGTGCTCTGGGTTCGATTTTTACCACACACACACACACATACACACGGATCGTTGAGCGAAACGATGAGCGGAAGGTAAATTAACGTAGTAAATTGCTTTCCGAACCGAGAGTCCGCACTAATGCCCATTACGGATTTTGGGCACCGGGCAAAACCCGGTAGGTTGCGGTTCCGGTTTGTTTAAACATTGGGCAAACCTCTACTTGTGGGAGTGTTGTTGCTTGCAGGTTTTCCGTGGAGGGAGCCATTTCTATTTCTTGAGCATGCGATTGCAGTATATGTGTTTTAAGGTTTGTTTATGAAGGAGAGTGTGTTAAGATCAAGTAAGGTTTGCGTGTGTGAAAATTGATGCGGAAATCAGTCATGCATATTGAAACGTCCTCAAAAATGTTTTTCCTATTTTGCGTACGCAATACTTTTATCAATACTTTTTACTTATAATACTTATTAACTTATCAAACGCTACAATCGCTTTGTGGTTTTTGCCAGCTCTAGAGGACTTTTGATACCACTCAAGGTCTTGCACCGTTGTCAGTTAATACTATGTTCCAGTCTTTCTCCGGAAGATGTGAAGCTCCACTTTCTGGGTTTAGTCGTCTGGTGGCATTCTCATGACATGTTCAGCCAACTGAACTGTGGCGATTCTCAGGGATTCGTTCGATTGAATGCAATTGTTTAATCACTCAGTGGAACTATGCCAACAGATAGTGTAGTTGAACTTTGCAATAATTTAATGGATTATTGTATCCAGTGAAGAGGAAATTTACAACTCGGTTGTGGAACTTTGCATTCAGTTGTGAAAATTCGATCGAACGATCTTCCCCTGTTAAAATGGCACATTACAAAATGTCACCCAATTGTTTGTTTACACCCCCTCACCCTACCATTCACGTTCACAAACTCTCTAATTTATCGATCAACAAGAAACAACTCTTGGTGCAGCAATGCTCTTGTAAATACAGCTAATTTTCGTGTTGTATTAGTCTATAATATGTTCAAAATAATTTTAAAAGGTAACTATTCCTGAGCTACAAAAATATAATTTTTGCTGGACTTAGTCACTTACGACTTATTTTAATATTCAGTATTATTAGAATGGTTAACGCCTGTCTCCAATCAATAGGTCAATTCAGATACGTTAATGACGTAGATATCATTGGTTTGAGGCTCTCCTATGTATCAGAAGCTTTCTAATAGGTTGGATGGCTCATAAATGTTGCCAACCGGTTAGAAAGTCTGTGGAAACTTTGATTTGTATACAATCTTTTAAGTCCCAATACTCACAAACGCCTCTGAGACATGTGCTCCAAAACCAAGAAACTTACGTAATCCTCTTTGCCGCGTTCAAGAGAAAGATGAGAGTTCAGAAGGAATTTGACTCGCCAGGCTCCAAATCTTAGTCATTTCATGCCATCGACATGAACAGAGGAGCCTTGACAGACCCTAACTAATATTGAGAATGGCAATGATGCATGCAACAGAACGGCCGAGATATTGGATTGGCAGACGACAGTGCTAAACCGTGAACGGTATCGAAGATTGTTGAACCAGGTCATGATCGAAAAGCGGTTGTAGCGCCTGATAAGTAAGTAAGTAGCCAGTTTTACCCGTAGCTCAATTAGTCACTCCTGCATATAGGGAGACTGTCTTGACGAGAATATCGTTGAAACTATCGCCTTGAGATGTTAAAAGCTGGCTCCAAACTGATGCCAATAACTCAATAAAACCATTTTAAACACTGTATCATTCAGACATTGAATACTCAGCTTCTAAGGAACCAGAGAACTTCAACAATTACTAACCGAACCCACATTATTCAATGGACGTTTGGATCAATGCAGGAATGTTCCAAATGCAGTATTTTTTTTCCAATTCCACTGTAACGATTGTTCTTCAGCGGATCCTACAGACTGTCGAATGCAATAAAATCACATTATCACAAAAATGGTAGAAATAATCATCACATTCCAAACACGCGAACGCCACCAACGGATAGGGTCATGCAGTGGGCGATGTTGTCTGGTAGCGTTAAATTTTTACTAATATTAGACAATATTCTCTAGCGGGCGTGCGGATGGTGCCCGAGTTATTTTACCGCCTTTTTATGGTGAAGCAACATTCCAGCGAAAGGGCGGACAACATAGGGAACGAAATGACACGAGTCGAGACTTCCGCATACCAGCAAAGTGTCCAGCAGCCAAGAAGATTGGTCCCAAAGAATTCGAATGTGTTGCATGCTCGTTAGAAATGAAGGGAGCTCAACAAGCAACACCACAGATCTCCAAGTCCTCCGACACACATACTCTCTCGCTCACGCACTCTTTCTCCGCGCAAAGTCCTCAGCAAAACCGACAACAAAAAAAAAGGAAGCGAAAAAAGGAAAAGAAATTTGAATTTCTAATTTTATTACTTCGTAGTCGTTTGACTGGTGCCGAAACGAAATGCCAATACTTTGCTGCTGTCGCTTCCAACCCAACCGTGAGCTCGGTCCTCTTTGTTTGGCGCTGTGCCCCGCTGGTTTTGCATGGAAAGGGTTTTCCCATGGCTTCGCAGGAACTGTCTCGGGGGAGGCGTCGTAATGGTGTAATTTACCTTACATTACCCATCATGGTACTAACGCATCCGGAATTCGGAGCTTTTTTTTGTAGGGGTTTGCTTTCTTCTTCGCGCAGCGAAAAACACAAAGCAGCGATTTTCGTAACCGGTCGAGAAACAATGGAAGTAAATGTACAAACATCGGTCACGTGAGTGGTTAACGGAAAGCGCGAGAGGTATATCATGTTGAGTATTTAATTTCGGTGCATTTGTAACGTGAAGCACGGTGGGGAAGGGATCCAGTTTTTTGGGGTTGTTTTAATGTTAAATCGCCCAAGGAAATGGCATAAAGATGGAAAAGGATTCGTTAAAGTGGAATCCTGTTTTTTTTTCGGTGGTCTTCATTTGCTGAGGGAAATTGTTCATCTGTTCAGGCCTGCTACCACAAGCAAAGGAACTCTCCCCCGATCTGTACGCGGCGCTCAGTGAGGAACTCATACTGGCAGAACGTCTCAGTGAGAACGAGTGAATCCGTTTTATGAATCGAATTCGGAAACTTGTTGAGAAGCAATCATCGTCATCGAGCAACAAGCATACTAAAACCCGCACGCTAGACACACAAATACACCCGCAGCGAGTAATGGCTCCTTACTAACACCGACGGACATTCGAATGAACGGGTGACCATCCCCAACGTCTGCCTTTGTGTGACGTTCAACAGCGGGTTCGCTCGGTTGCGTTATGCTCCTCCATTCTCTGAGCAGTGGGCCGAAGTTGCTCGGTCATCCTTTCTGGAGAATTCGGGCATCCGGGCCGTGGCGCAGGTGCACTCGAGCTCGAGCGGGACACATTGCGACAGAGAGCACGGTCACAGGCGCACAAAAGTGGCGGGCGTGAGCGAGAAAGCCGAAAGCCTCACACACATGTCTGCGAACGCTTGTACTAAAAGCCCTACGCCAGCTATACTGTACTAAAACCGTCGCCCGGCGAGAATGTAAAATGAATGGGATCTCGAGCGGAGCGCTGTGAGCGTCCTTGTCGTCAGCGTCGCGTGATCGGACGACCTAATGCCCGACTTCCGAAATGGCCACGGAAGCCAACCGTGGAACAAAAGAGAATCGAGCGCGAAGTGCTCGTCCGTGCAGGTGTGTGCGTGTGTCCCGCATGGGCCGGATAATATGCTAGCAAAGCGTGCGTCAGTGTTCGGGCCGTGGGTTCGTGTCTTGTGCCCGAACCTGCTCGAGCGTTCGGGTTCGGGGGCTTCGGCCACGAAAAAACAGGGCAAACCCAGTGTGGCAGCATCACTCCGGGAGCTACCGTCCCAGTTGGTGTTCCGGTTTAGAGTCGTGCTGTTGTTTTTGTATAGATTTGTTACTTAATGCTTTAAATATATACATATATGTGTGCAGTGAGGGTATACCTTTTCATTTATCATTTTCACGGTTTCGAACGACGATCTTAAGCGAACGTAACAAAGTGAGCCTTCCGAGTGATGTGAAACGCTGAACAAACTGCACTGGCAAAGAAATGTGTGCTAAATCGGGCAGTGGTGTACCGGGGGAAGGGTAGAGCGGTGGAGATTGGGAGTGGAGACAGTTGAGATGTGTTCCATCCCTGGAAAGTAAAACAAAAAAGCGGAAAATCCAATGCTCACGGTTTGGGGCTGTGGCATGACGAGTGAGCTAAGGAAAAATCCCACCGTACATCCCAAGAGTTTTATTGGAACGGTGCGTTCGGAGTTTTCAGCAAACGTTCGGCACGGCCAGATCGTACGGAGTACCTAGCAAACGGTTCGGGCAGGTTTTGCTGGGCCAACTCCTCGAAAAGCACGGTTCTCTCCTGGTGCAGACGAGCTTGGGCTCGTGAAACCGATCCGACAAAAAAAAATCGCTGGAAAACTGAGCTGTGCCTGGTGAATGAAAGTGACCAAGAGTGAAGAGCGCCCGAACATGGGAAGAGCGAGAAAGTGCGTGTGAGAGGGGGAGAGAAAGCCAAAAAAAAAAAATGTCGGCAAAGAAAGAACCATGAATGGGCAACCTGCTTCCCAAAATCCATCCCGGACTGGTTGGTGAGGTGTTGAACAACGACCAAAGGCTCAACAAGGGATGGTAACGTGGTGCGCGCAGAGGTGGATGCTGCGGGATGTGCGTGTGAGCGCGGTGCTTTTCCCCGGGGTGTCCTGGAGAAAAAGGAACGTGAATAAAAAATAAAGATGTACCGTGGAACGCGTGAGAACGTGCGTGTTACTAACGAGAAGCTTTTTTTTAGGTGATGAAAAGGATCTTTTTTTGTGAGACGAAATTGTGAGGGAAAAGTGGATGAAACGGCAGTGAGTGATACGTACCAAGTTAACTGATGTGCAACGGTTGGGCGTTTATTGATGAGTGTTAATTTTATGGGAAAACGTGTAACGTGTACATGTGAATTTTGTTCTAAACGATGGATGGGAAACAATGAGACAACGATTCGAAATGAGAAGAAAGGAGCGATTTTGAATACAGTTCACATGGCTGCAGTGCGTTCATTAAATGAACAGCAAGGTTATGGGTTCGTGCTGAAGCAACCAGTGTTCGTATGGAAAAATGTTTTGCTGCGATGGAGACGCCTGGTAGGCTTCAGTACCAAATTGGCTGCGTACTTATTGGCGCTTTTGGCAACACGTTATCTAATGCTGTTAATAAGCATAAATCTGTGCTGCAAACATTACAGAAATTGAGACAAATCTTTGTGAAAACTAGTTAAACAATTTCACTATCTACTAGCAATGTAGATTTGTCTTTTTTTGAGAAAAATATTGACATGAACTTGATACAACTTTCATTTTTTTGTTGTTAACCACTTTCATATGTGTAATGTAAATGTGTTTCGTTTTTTTTCTCCCTCCGGTTCCCGCTAGTGTACAGCGTTTGTGGAATTGCTCTCGGCCGATCCACCTCCTCCACACCTACGCGCTAATGGTGAGAATACTAGTGCGAGTGATTTAATTACAGCAAATAAACCCGAGCAGAGTAACGCAAAGAAAACAGCGAGTGAGCGTGCGATAGAGCGTGAGCTAAAGCAACAACAGAAAGAAATAAAAAAGAAGCAAAAGCCAGCAAAAAAAAGAAAGTGAGAGAAAATAGTTAAAATGTGAGAAAAATGTTGTGCGAAGTGTGAGCGAAACCTGTAGGCAAAAAAGCTACCAATTGAGAGCAGTGAGTGTAGTATAATAAAATTAGTAGCCCTTACCAACAAGTGTGCTCCCGGGGGTTTTTGCAAAACAGGCAAAAAAACGGGGTGGAAAACTCCACCATCGAGGGATAACAAAAAATTAACCACTCTACGTACGTTGGAACAGCAGCAGCCCCCGAAAAAAAGCGGGCAAAAAGATTTAAATTGTAACAGCAAATCAAATAACACCGAACGCTCGCGAACCCGTACCGAACGGTGCTTTGGCCGCACGCAAGAATGGAGGACGAATGGAAATTACGAAACCAAGAGCAAAACCCGGAGACCGGACCGCAGTGAGTGGTGTGAGTTGAGTGAGTTGGTGAAAAACAAAACACGAGAAAAAAAGAGTAATCACCATACAGATCCAACGGTGCGATGTTGCGCCACCGAAAGCTTACCGATTGAGGTGCTGCTGATGGGCAAATGCATGTGTGTCCTGTACGGTGTCGAGTGAAAGTGAACCATGCGTGAAAAATTATCTCCCGCGACCGTGGTGGGCTTATGCAGCGATCGCCGAGCTGGTTCGAAACTCGAAACGCGGTGAGCAGTTTGGCAAATGACTAGGCTTTGCCGCCCACCAAGAGCAAGAGCAGTCGCCGTTGCACTCGCATACAGCTTCTGGCGATTGGAAGTGTCTAGCTGTAAGGATCGAGCGTGAAGTGAATGTGCCTGTACCGCGTCCGGACGCCCGTGAATGTACCAGTGCAAGGTGTAGCGCAAATGGTTGCTCACCGTGAATGAATGATGAGAAAGTGTGTGAGCAAAGTGTGCGGAGTCTGCTCAAATTGGTGGATGTGTGTTAAGCGTGTGAGTGCCGGGAACGTGTGCATAGTGAGGTGGGCCGATACGACAGTGGTGAGGCTGCGTTGTGCTTAGTGAGCTGTACTAAAGTTCCCATACTCTCTGGCCCATCCAGCATGGACTGAGTGGTGTGTTGAGGCTTCGAGGTTGCTTCGACCCATTGTTGGGAAGTATGGCAGTTAGCAACGTTTGATGGAGAAAAAAGGTAATGATAAGGTTCGGTGTGCGTCGCACACAGTGAAGATAGGTGTGCGCTTTATGTGCGTTAATCAACTGTCATTTTTTGACAGTACACATTACATACATTAGAACATTGCTGAACAAAATTGTGAACGGAAATTTACCATTCTTTGTTTAAAAGACCTACGTTATCATATGAAAAAACCCTCTTTTAAATTTGAATTGGAAAGTTCTTAAATCTTTATCCTCAACAATTTCTTTTCTTCATCATTTCATCATCGCCAAAGAACAGTCGCCGCGTGTCCGTGGATACATTTTTGTCTGTTCTTTTGCCCGATGCCCTTGCCAATGTGTCTCCCGCAAGTGTGTAGAACAAAAGAGGACCGTTTTCAAATCACGGCCACCCACACACCAATAAACCGCGTACCGATTCGGCCCGATGCTCGTTTGCTCTACTAACACCATTACCCAGAAGCTATTGTATATGGCAGGGGGATTTTGACAGCGAGCCTTAACTATCCCTACTTGGCTGGTGGTTCGCGTGCATTCAAGTGTTTTAAAACATATCGTATTACACAACGAAATGTTTGTTAATTGAAATACGTTTGGTAATGGATTGTTTAAAACATATTTTTTCGCAAGTAATCTAATTATTTTGGCTTGTTTGGATGCAGTAATGAAAAAATGAATCGTTCAGGAAAAATAATCTAAAAATTTTAAATGAAGGCATACTTTGTTCTAAAATATTCAAGATTGATTTTAATAATAAAAGAGTTCAAGTTTTATTGTTCAAAAATACTTTAAAACTAACAATAGTGTTTCATTTGATTACGTATCCTTTTGTATCCTGAGAATATTTAATATTTCTATAAAGTTTTCTTTACTCACCGTCGTATTTGTAAAAAGTTTTGTTTTATTTTCTTTTTCCACTAACGTTTATCATTTACCTACAGGGACTATTGTAACCCTCCTATTATTCTCCTTAAACTCCCATCACAATTGATAAGAAATCCCAAGGACCAGGCTACATGTGTTTCAGGGCTAGAGGTCGGATGATAAAACGATCATCCCGTTCGACCGGTGAATACTGCCGGATGAACATTCTGCCAACCGTAGAAAAGAACATGGATGAACCCACCGTGCGCTGTATGTGTGTGCGTGTCTAATTTTTCACCACTTTTTCCCATAGCTAGTACGGCTTTCAAACACACCCACACACGCGTGAGTGCAAATGCGAACCGAACTCATTGCTCGTACTACCTCAACACCAACATAATTCTGTGGGGACCTGTACTGTCAATGGTTTGTGCGCGCCGCTATGTGTGAGTCCGTTTTTTCCCGATCACACCGATCCTGCTCGAATGTCGGTCGGTTCGGTTTGCTTGTGGGCCGCTGGAAAAATCGGTTACCCGAAACGAAACGGAGCTGTATTGGTGACTGGCTGACTTTATGCTTTCCACAGTACCGTACTCGCGCACCACCCAGCATCCATCCGGTATGTGTGTGCGTGAGTGTGTATGTGTGTGTGAACAATGCGAACAAGTGAAAATTTGTCCTTCAAAAGTGCGTTCTTTAAATCGGCCAACCTACACCTGCTGATTGTGTTCAGCCGTTTTTTTTTGTTGTTGCGATGCATTTGAAGCTCACTTTTTCCAGCACATTCTGCTTTTGCTCGTTTATTTGGCCGTCACTATAGCACGTTATTCATAGTTAAATAGCGGTAGGTTTTCATTGCATTATTTGGCCATAAAAATGGAGCTATTTGCTCGGACATGCTTACAGCTTTGCCTGGCAGCAGCACACGGTCGCACGTAGGCGGAAAATGAGCATCGCGGCACTCGCGTCAGGAGTGTGCCCGAAAATCTGTGAGCGTGTGCCTTTTCTGTAGCGTATTAGTCGTTTAGTCCTACGATTAGGCCTTGTTCGTTAGTGTGGGAAATGAGCACATGAGCCTGCAAAGCGTTGCGCCTGCTAGCGCAACAAATGTGGGAGGCGATGGTTTATTCTCTTTTTGGGATGGGTATGTCTTAAAGATCGGTTTTATAAAGTATAAATTGGTAATGGGGCAGGCTTGGCAGAGATTCAGCATATTATAGTTTACGGTTGCTTTTCTGAAATGAGCATATTTTGATGAACGTAAATGTTAAGATTCGTGGAGCTTCAGCTTCTAATGTTATTATACTTTTAGAATTTTAGATGTATTGACTTACTGGTTTTGATTTGTACTGTCTTAGGGAATCTGTGATGTTAAACAAGTTGCTCTTATGCAAACATATATATCTAACTTATACAACATTAGACTGACTTCCAGGATTTTATTATTTATATGCATTTTATGTACAGAAATTGTTGAAAAATGCTGTAAATGTTTCTAGAAAATCTTATTGTTGCAGAAGGTTAGAAGTCAAAAATTTTGTCTATGATTGTGGCTTTTGTTTTCAATTGTTCATTTGTGATTCATGCCTGGGTAGGCTCTGTTCTCCATTTACTATCTTATTGCTGTTATTTCCAACCATGGAAACCCTACAGAACCCTAAGTTCCCAACAGAAATATTACAGTGTTATCAGTTATTTTGAATGCCTTTGGCTGAAATAGTCCAAGAAATTCGAAGAATAAATGTTAGTTTATCGCTCAGAGAACAAGTTCGGTAATGGTGAGACATGTGTGGATGAATAATTATAACCACTCCTAGATTTATTTTAATTCATCTCAATCCAGAGAGCTAAAACGTTTAATACAAGACAAGAACTTGGTTAATCTACCGTGTCAAATGCTGTGTGAAATTATTTGGAAATCTGCTAGTTTATTGAATATCTCGGATAAGATGGACATTTGTAAAAGAACCCTTACCGTCTATATCTGACTCAAAGCCGTCAATGTACTATTTAATCAGAATGAATCAACGAAGAGCATCATCGATTGAAGAGACTATAAACTGAGCTTGGTGTCATTATTATGTGTGTGCTAACTCCATCAGAGATTTCAGAAGACGAGATTGGAGAAGACGCTGACTAATGCTAACATTTGTTTTTAAAAAAAAATATTAGTAACGTCAGAGTTCTGTGATCGGCGCAGAAATCCTTGTAGAATGCTTCATGGATAAAGGAATCGAGTAGAATAAAGCCTTGAATTATTTATAGTTATCAATGCTGGAAAACTTATGCCCTGTCATTTTTAATAACAACTGCTTCGTACGATATTTTTTCATCAAATCATGCGATAATGGAATCCAAACGATTTTTGTTTTTTTTTTGTTTGTTTGAAATTTATGTTTTTGTGTGCCACAGTGAGGTATTACCTTGGCACGATCGTAACTTCGGACAACAACGTAAGCAGCGAAATCCGAAGGCGCATTGTTTAGGGGAATCGTGCCTACTACGGACTCCACAAACTCTTGCGATCCAGAAGACTCCAACAACGCACGAAATGCGCCATATATCGCACACTGATACGACCGGTAGTCCTCTACGGGCACAAGTCCTGCACTAAGCTGGCGGAGGACGCCAATGCACTCGCCATTTTCGAACGGCGGGTGCTGCGGACTATCTTTGGCGGTGTGTGCGAGCAGGGCGTGTGGAGAAGGAGAATGAACCACGAGCTAGCTGAGCTGTTTGACGATGGAAGGATACGCTGGTTGGGGCACGTGATGAGGTTGCCGGACTCATGCCCTGCCAGGAAGGTGCTCGTCAGCGACCCGTTCGGCACGAGGCGCAGAGGAGCACAGCGAGCTCGTTGGCTGGATCAAGTGGAGTCAAACCTGAGGGATATCGGATGATGCCGGGGATGGAGGAGTGCAGCCATGGACCGAGTTTCCTGGTAACGGATTGGACACCAGGCCACGAAAGAAGAAGAGCAGTGTAGTATTATATCACTTTAAAAAAAACGCCAAATTCTCTAAATTTGGCTTGAGTTTTTGACACCTTGAATATGTTTCTTTATCTTCCAAATGGTTATTTAAATAGTTAAAACAATAGTTTTCAATTAAATTAAATTGAATATCTCCTGACCCGATTCTTCAAGAAAATTGCATCACAAAAGCTTGTGTCTAAAATTTCTTTTATCCTGTTTTTATAAACATTTATACTTGTAGCAGTCGGCAGCAAATTACCGATGGCTTGCCGTTCTGGTTAATTAACTACCAGCGCGATATAATTTATTTCATTCATAATGACCGCTCACTCAATCAGTGCACCCAAAACCCAATCGGTCAATTGGTAAGCTTCGAATCAGCTTCTGTGGTTTCCCGGTGATTTTAGCCCCAGTAAAAAAAAAAAAAAAAGTTCACATTTCTATCACCCCGGTGGGAGATGTTCGGGTGTTCTAGCTGGGTACCCGATAAAATTGCCTCTAAGTGAGGGGGAAAAAAAATCCACCCAACGGTGGAGTGGAAAAACCATCGAGACCCGACCCGCTTAGTGCATGCATATTGTTGCTCGTCATTTTGCATCCCAAACACGTCCAGTCATTCGTGTATAATTTTGTCAGCCAGAAGAGTCCGTCCGGTACGTGTTTGTGCGCTCCCCCCTTTTCTTTTGTCGTTGCTCGTGCCTTCAACCTTCCCTTAGCGTACATTACAACAGCAGCAGCAGCAACAGCAGTAGAGTGGAGGCCTGAGCTTTTGAGGCCCACTGTTGCATGTTTCTGCCTGTCCGTCCCCAAGCGAAAATGGTACCCGTGCCGTGTCACGTGATGCTTCCGGGGGTTTTCCTTTTTTTTTTTTTTCTTCGCACCCATTTTACGAGTTTACTCACGGACCTGTTTGTCTGCCTAGCTGTTTGCTTTGCATGAGTATGCAAATTCTCGATCCCACCGGTTTCCACCCTGTGAAAGGATGTGTTGACGCTGGTAGATGACGGCACACAAGCACACGCGGGCTTTCGGATCATCTTCAGGCGGTCGCGCATTTCTTGTTGCTCGCGTTGCTGACAAATTTCACGAAATCATGCCGTGAGATTGGAGTTTCGCCGAAGCAACAATGTGTGATGGGCATAAGTTAGTTGTTCGGTCGGTGCTGCTTAGCGTCGCATTAAGCAGATGCCTATTTGTATGGGAATTAGTTTCGCGTATGGGTGTGAAAGATTTTTATGTTTTTGATTTTTCTTCGTACTCTATTTTAAGCTCACCGGAAATCGTTTCAGTACGATGAAAAATTAGAGTTTATAATTCATAAACTGACGAAACTTTATTGATAATTCCCTTGATGAGATGCAATAAAATTCAAACATAAATCGCGACTCTTTGAGCTTTGATTTGCATCCCGAATCGATTGATTGAATGCAACACTTGCTCATAAATAATTGATTCGCAGTAGCAATGATGCTCCGGAGTGTTGCATTCGGTTTGGTTCGCTTTTTTAGTCGCCCTTCCCAGCACGCCAGCACGTTATGCAAACTAGGACAAAAACTTGCCCGAATTATAGGCGTTGTTGCACTGGAAAAAGCACTCTTCATCAAACGTGTCATGTCCTGCAAGCTGACGCAGCGTTGGCTAATGTTTTTGCCGAACGTTTTGCTGCAGCTGCAATAACGATCGTTGCGTCCTAGATTTTTTGTTTTTAGGTCTCTTCTCAGCTCTTTACCACACTGAATTTTCCCTCGAGGCGGTGGAAGTGAGGGTGCATAATTAATCACACACCACTGAACGTAAACCAACGCGGTGGTTTTGCTTGCCTGCGTTGTGGGTGAGTAGTAAGGTGGAGCTTAAAAATTGATTCAATCAATTACGAATGTACCACCACTTTAGGAGTGGGTAATAGAATCTGGCTTGCAAACACAAAGTCTGTCCCCTAAGGTATGCTTCCTGATGCGGTACATGCAACCCAAACTCTAACTATAAAACCACATGGCCACATTCCCCGGTAGTTCGGGAAGGAAAGCACATATTTTTCATAAACAAATCTTTCCCCCAAATAACCAACGTGAAGGGCGTGCTCGTACACGGTCTCGGCTGCAATCCCATTTTCGGTGCCTGTGGTTTGAGATAATGTAGCAACAGCAGCAGGCAGCCTTTTTTGGTTTGAACTTCATTAATAGATGATGCAGAGCGAAAGTGCATCGATAGTCAACCCGTCTCTATGGTTTCCGGTGAAAATCTGGCCATTTGTGGTCGTTGAGGTTTGGTGAATTTTTCATGGCCATTTTCATCGGGCTCCGGTGCAGAGGTGTTAAGTCTCTATTTGTCTATGAATAAATGATTGTCCACGGTAGGCGGCGTACGGAGAGTGATGATATCAGTGCACACGAAACCACCAAGAGCTCTCGAAGCTCCGATGATAAAGGGAAATTACTTTTTCCGAGTATCGAGCTGAGTATGGGAAACCGGCTGATGAAAACTTCAACGAAGGCGTTGTGCACAGGAAATACAAGATGTGAGAAAGATTTCTTACATTAAGGACTTTAAGAGCTAAAATATATTATCTCGTTTGGTTCGTTATTACTTTTTTGGTACTTATTTTTCACCCATGCTCTTCCTTTTCATGCAACTTTTATTCTTTAATGATAGACACAAGTTCTTTCAGTGTAGCATCAATCAATATGTTCGGCTCCGTTTGAAGATGTTTCTATTTTTGGACAACATTTTTCTATTTGCACTGTACTTGCGACATTCTCCCAAGAGATCTACCGCCAACGCAAAATGTCATCGATTTGACAAATGAGGCATGCGTGAACCGAACCCGGTATTCTGGATGTCGAGAAGCTCCATCAGAATGTGTAACACACTCCTTCAAACTGAAAAGTTACGTTTCGTTTAAGCATTAGTCGTAATGTGCGTTTAGTACTGTTTTTGTGTCTGTGCTATTTATTTTTTCATTTATCGCGATGTCTCGGGAACGGTTGTTGGAAATTCGTGTCTCACTGTACGTTGTCTCCTGATGGTTGTAATGATGAAGGTGGTGTCGGAAATTCATATCTTATAGGTATTGTATCTGTCAATGGTGAAGTCGTTCTTCGTAATGTTTGACTGTTGCTTCATTATTCAGTCGTAGTCTTCGCCTGCACCAACAGTCCTCGATACCGCTCACAGTCTAGTAACGGTGTTTGCAATCCAATAGCCTGATTTCATCTCAGTATAGGCCTACTACACTACCTGTGTCTATGTGGACGGCCTAAAAAGACTTTACGAGATTGGTCATTCGGTGACATCCTCATGACATGACTAGCCCACCGGAGCCTGGCGTTTAGAATCCAGGTTTCTTCCAGAAATTCTTCAGAGCATCTTCGTTTTGAACGCGGCTAAGAGGTTATGGATCATATCTCAAAGGCTATGTGAGTACTGGGACTTTCATTGTTCTACACAGCTTATACAGCTAAGAACTTATACAGCTTTGTTAGAGAAATCCTTCATATGTTTGAATTGACATGTCAAAGGCACAGCTCCCTATGCTTTGAGACCCGCGATTTTTTTTACCATGCAATTGAACCACGAGTCAAAATTATTTTGACATCTCTGTATTAATTCCACAACTGCATCTTGATCGGATGAAAGAAAAATATTAATCTTGTTATTTTAAACACAAACGAAACACTATCCTTAGAGTAAATTCCTTGAAAAGTCTCAATAGCGTTTGTCGCCCAAGAAACTGTTGGTAAATACAACTTTGTGCAGTGTGCTCCTGCCAAGATAACGCCACAGAATGGTCCTATTATTCAGATTTTTACCCTTCCATAATCCCGATACTATATCATTGGTACGAGCTGGTACGTGCTTCGAGCTTCGAAACTGATAGTACCTACCCAACCAATGATGGAAAGGTCCCAAACAACGCATAATGGTACAATTGAATAATGGCAAGTTGTAGTTGAAGTATTCAGACACACTCGTACGTAAACTTTGGACACGTTTGTCTTTGCGGTAGTTAGGGAAAACCTTTCTTTAGGCCGTACCCGAACCGCTACCCGAATGGGAAACTTTCAAGCGCACCAAACGAAAAGCAGTCCTAAGTGAACTATTCTCTCATGTGTACCATTCATATCATCGTCATCATCATCATCATCATCATCATCCGGATGGTTCCATTAAGATGGTTGGTACAGTAGTTACACGTTGATGGATGTAGAATATGTAGCTAGTAGTGTACGGACGATGAATCTGTGGCAAGAGTGGCTCGAACTGAACCTCCATCCGTACCCGATAGTCTCCGGGCCCGGGAATCGTAATGGTGATAAAGTTTCAGACGCTGACTTGAAGCGTATATCATTTTCGACGAATTTTAAATGAGCACTCGCACTCGCTGCTACACACTACGACTACTGCCTGACTGCCGTGTTCCGGAGCAGTCGGTAGCACGTCGCAGTATCTCGAAACCCCAACATCCCATCGTCGAACTCGTTTCGTTTCACAGACGAATGGAATAATTGATTATTATTTGCAGAAACGCTGCCTGCCAGTGTACACCGGTACGTGCATGCAGGCGAGAAGAATTAATTGTTTCTACGGGTGAAAGAATAATGCATCGGGCTTCCAATGAGGCCTTGGAAACTTTGGGGAGCGTACTAATTGTTGCCGGGAAAGTGTTGGCTCTTTGTTTTCGAAAGTGTAATGAAAGCAAGATTCATTGTGGGGCTCTGAATTACTTTACCCGCTGGGATAGTCGGGGTGAGCTCGATCGTAGGGGTGGCACGGGAAGAAGGTTGCGGTTGGCCAGTAGGGAAAAGATTTAATGCATTCATTTCGGTGGGAGGAAAAGTTTGTACGTTGTTTGAGTTGAGCCAAAGGGTGTACCACATGAGATGTGAGTAGTTTTAAAGAATAGTAAGTTTATAGATTAAAAATGTATATTTATTGGTTCATAAATGTGCTAAAACAAATGTAACAAAAGTATAAAATCGAATATAGATCAATATTTATAGCAGATTTGCCTTATAAACATTATTTAGCTATAATCCTGATAATAAACATAATGAACCGGCGCTGCTATTCCATACGAATGCAATGACACATGTAGTTCTGGCCCGACTGTGTGTTTTGGGTTCAGTCATTAATTTTAATCCCACTTCCTAATGTAAGGGACATTAGACTACTGTTTCCACATATTTCGGTCTAGATTAGTTAAAGGCCTTGGCAGAAACCAAGCAGAGAGATTAATTGCATAGCTTTAGGCTCACGCACCTATGGCGATGCCTAAAAGCTTGGGACGAAATTTATTTCTACCCAATGCAAAGATCCTATTCACTACCTTTATGCATATATTCGTAAAATGTTTGCTTAAATATAATATAATAATAATATTAATAATGTATGTGTTTAAAACATCCATTTTAGACTAGCGTAAATATGAATGATAATGGTATTGGGCATTTTTTTGTTAAAATTCTATATCCAAGAAGTATTCTACATTCTACAAACGAAAACTTTTTCGTATAGTAGTTGACTGGAAGACCTTTTTTACCACTGTCACAGTTTCAACTCTTGCTGAATCCTGAATATTAGTTGCTACTCCGTACTAGGTACAGAATAGCTGATAAAGGTCCTCCGATAGAGGGCTTAAGGCCTTAACAATTTTAATAAATGCTGCTGAGGTAGGCTGGGCATCAGTTTTTGAGAAATATAATTTGTACATGCTCTTAACTCCATTCTCCTAATCATTATGAGTGATTTTATCAAGAATGACTCCATTATTTACCGGTCACGCGGATGCTCTGATCGCTGGAATGAAGGTTCAGTACAATTTAACCACTAAATCGGTCTCATATTTCTGTCTCAGTTTAATCTGCTTTTGAAGAGTCGTTTAAAACTGAACGGATGACTAGAAAATTTCCCATATTTTAGAGCATTTTGTCTTTATTCAGAAATGGGGAGATACTCCAAAACTTGAAGCAGTTATAACTGATGATCTGGCAATCCTTCAATATGCCGAACTTCTGCACTTCGCGATCGTGGCTTCCAATATCCAATACCCCGACTATTCTAACGCCATTCTCCGTCAATGTGGGCGATCTATAAAGATTTCAATAATTGGGTTGTCCGGTTACATTCTCATGACATGACACAGCCTGGCGAATACAGTTCGCCGCTCGAGGCACTATAAAATTCACGATACGAAAAAATCTTCAATAGCAGTTTCTCGACTGTTGCAGATCAGTTATTACTAATTCAAGGTGCTGTTTAATTTTTTTTCCAACGAATATTGAATTTCTCAGAATTGATATGATACACAAATAAATACAGTACCCTATAAAGTAATCTTAACATTTTACTCAATGCAATTAATTGCCAAGAGAATATTAGTTTCATTAACCATTGACCAAGGTTGTTGGACACAGATATTATATGTTTCTCTTAATTGCAGTGCTACTCCATCCAGTTTCTCGCCCACCTACTTTATCTACATCCCTACCTCACCTTAGCGAGAACAAAGAAGAAAAACATGGCCTTAAAAAAGCTGGCATGTCCGCCCGGTTTTGCTGGTTCAATTATCGCGTTAGCATTAGACTAATTCCGTACCATTCGTACAACTGCTGATGTGCGCTATTCTGCTTAATGCTGATTCACTCATAAATTTGCCATCGTTCTCATCTTCATCAACATTATCATCATCACCCATCAATCTCACCAGATCTGCCCGCTTTCCTCGCATCACCATCAACCGCACCACCTCGATTCCCGATTGCTCCACATCCACTTCATCGTTCTAGACTTTTCTTTGCCATTTTTTTGTGAGGGTTGTTGTTGCGGCACCCTACGTACGTTCGTCCGCAAGTTGTCTCGGCGGGTCGTTTAAAAGTTTTCCTCACCCGCCCCTTCCCTAAGTAAAGTCCACTTCGTTTCCTTTCAAAGCTAGGTTGGCGTTTTTCGGCTTCTTTTTTCCGATGTAGTATAATAGTACCGTACCAATTTGAGCTGAACTTGAAGGCGAAAAAGGTAAACATAGAGAAACGCAAAATGTTTGCTAGCTTCGGACAGCGGTGCAAGTACTTTGCTGTGTGTGTGAGAGCGATAGAGAGAAAGATAGGTCGAATAGAACCATCACCGAAGGGAGAAAAAAGATTTCCCTCTTTCTTCCTTTCATATCCATTTTTTTTGTGTACATAATTCAGTTGCACGCTTTCCTTTGATTTGTTCTCATCGCCATGTTTTGGTCGTATTTTGAACGCATCAGTTTGGCTAGGTGGATTGAAGATTGCTTAAGTTTTATTTTTCTCTGGCTTCTACGCGTCCGTTCTTTGGTTGAGTGAAAACATTTTCCAACAAAACGTCCTACACTGTACAGCAAAGGAGGAGCCATCTCACTGCTTTGGTGCACAACTTTTTCGCTCAACTGTTTGAATAAAGATTTCTGTCCAGTTTTTTTTTTGGACGACGCAAACATTTTGCTGCGATGATTTGCATCCGTCGGGTGAAAACTAATGAGAGGAAATGAGGGCTTTTTATTTTACTTTCGGCAACCGCCGACAGCCGGCCGTCGGCATTGTGTCGGTAAGTTCTTGGAGCACTTTTATCTTACGTCAAAACGGATGTGAGGAAAGAAAAAGGAAAAGCATCACTTTTCAGCTTCTAGCAACTACTCCCAACGCCACACCCATTGCCACGTTGTTTCAGGATAACATTTTAATTGAATAATGTTCGCTACTTAGAACACGAGCAACGTGGATGCACTTTTCTCCCGCACTAAGTGGTAAAGTGCCACCGGATGAAAATCCGCCTAAAGGAGGGTGGATGCGGAGCGGAGTTAACGAGGTGCAAATATTTTCCTCCACCATCCCCTCCTCGAAAGGCAAGGAACAACTCTTCGAAGTGAATTTCAAGCAGGCCAATCAAGTGAGTTTGGGAGGGGAGCCAAGAATTAGTTCAACTTCCTGCTCCACAAAAAGCTGAGAAAAGTTTCTGAGCGAAGAGTGCTAAAATTAAGCACTTTTAAGCGCAGTTCGTGTTTGTGGGCAAAAATTGGCACAGACACTGGCAGCGACATTGTGTCGGGCGGTCGGTCGAGAAGAAGGATTTGTCATTCGGATTTTGTGCGTATTTTTAGAACAATATGATGCATTGTAAAGTCATAGAGAAGAGCTTGTAGGGTGGTTGACTTTGAGAAGTCAACGAAGTCTATTCGTTCTCGTACTAGCATGGTTCTTACTTTCAATTCTAGACTTTTTTGAGTTTATTTTGCTGTTTAGATCAGGTTGCAATTTGATACTGGTCCTGTCATTTTACATTCCTGAGGTATTAGCAATGCCTAAAATGACTCTACTGCTTTAAAATCTGATTGAAAACAACCCCCAAGTTCGTTTATATTCTAAAAAAGTATTCATGAAGTTCATCAACAATTTAATGTGTGATAATTTAACAACTACACTAACAAAGAATGGCACGATTGGATGATGTTTATAGATGTCAAACACTATCATCACCAGAACTCACGGATATCTCACGGAATCCGATCAAGCGCAATGGATTTATCCCATTCCGAAATAACCGTCTACAGCATCCATCGTCAGCTGTCTTGTTTCGACGTGTCGGTTAAACAGTTTCATTGACAGGTGAACCTCAGCAATGTTCTCCGAAAATTCTCACTCCACACTGTAAAACAGCGTGGTGGAATGTTGCTCTTTTACGTCTATCGATTCGTCCGCAACACTGTAAAACTGGGACGAGGGCATTAGAAGGGCATTTATAGTTCCCGTGCCCGAACCTAGCCCGAACCCGAGAGGTGGCCATTTATGGCCAATAATGATTGCGATTGTTTTTCGACAAAAAAGTTAACTCACCACCGAGCTAACCCGACCATCCGCAAGGACTTTTCGAACTGTTTTTGGCCCACCGCTGTCCCACTGTCTATTTATAGCATCGGATCGATCGGGGGTAACAGTTGGTATCGAAATCGGGTTCAAGTGTCTACTAACCCGGGGTTGGACCGAGTGTCAAAGTTTTCGTTCGTCCTTTTTTTTTGTGTGCCACGAATCTGTCGTTTAATGGTGGCTAAAGCTGTGGTTGCCGTCACCGTGGTATTACTTTCGTAACTGATACTGGAGAACCATCTCGGCGCAGTTTTCATGCCTGGTTGAATGCAACATGCAACCGACCACTTGAAGCTTGCAGCTCAATATTTGTAACCAACCCCTGGCAGGAGAAACATTATCATCATCCATTTTTGAACAGTTTTCCCTTGCCTTACGCTCGCCTATACGCTCGTGATACGGGCGTCTAGTATCGTCTGGTGGCTGTTTGACGTTGACTTCCCAAAGCCCACCCTCCGCATGCATGCGCAGGTGGCGGCTCCTTTTCATGCTTCGGTGAAGAAAAAAATCCTTCCCGTTCGAGTGGAAGCGGATGCACGGGAAGCGTCAGACATCGTTTCCAAAATGGGGCCATTTGCAAGCAAAGACCAGCACCGTCTTCGAGCTTCGAGGGGTGATGACTTTCGATGCGGTATGAACGGTGCTGACGAGGAGGTCATTCTAGACGCTCCATTGTATGGTGCAGCATCGAGACTACTTACTAGAAATGCTGTCACGGCTTGGCTGTCCGGCTGTCCTTGTCGGGCTGTTTTGAGGGCACTGTTTTTTTTTTTTTGCTTGTTTGTCTGCTTGCAGGAAAAGCAATCGGAGTACGGTTGAAGTTGTAAACTTTCCGAATTTTTCACCATCCCCATGCTGCCAACCGATCTTGCTGTTTTAAGCTGTATCATAACTGGTGTACGAGCAGACGAAACGGGTTTTCTCCTACAAAAGAACGACACAGCAAAAAAAAAACGAAATGTAAAAGGATGGCACAAACCAATGTTGTACCGTGCGGGAACAGAAAGGGATGAGCGAAATAGACGAGAAGAAGTAAATGCCTTTCCAATTCGTACAATACCATTTTTCAACATCATGCCCTACATTTTGCCCTCGAGACAATGCAAAGAATTCGTTTTGTATCTGCGCTACCTACAATAACAGCAAGCTAGACAAATAGACAGCCCTTGTCAGTGCTTCCTTGGCGAGAGCAGTTTGTCTGATGTTGTTGTCTATTAGAGGAAGAGTTGAGCAGGTTTGCGAAACGGTAATGTCATTTAATGAAGCTACGAAGCATTTGCTGTGAAGTAAACATTGGGGGAATTCTTTGCCATTTACCATCCGTATCGAATATTGACGTAGTATTTGATTGAGGACTCTCATTTCATGATGTTACTGTAACTTTATGAAATAGAATGAAATGGCTACTTGTCATTTTAGCTGCTCCTTAATAGATTATGCACTTACGGAGCCAAAAATCCTTCTAAGCATCTTCCACTCCAACACGGATTAGAGGGTGTCGTCAGTTCTGGACAGAGTCCAAGTCTCTGAGGCATACTATAAATGTTCTATACAGTCTCAGCTTCCTCCGTCGCGATAGGTTTTTGGTCACGCGATTTAACTACCAGTCAGTTAATGCTTGCTCTGTTAATGGGGTAGGAGACCCTGTAAAGTGTTGCATAGGCTCTCCTACTCAACTCCTATTTCGTCACGTCCCCGTCGTGCAGAGTGGTAACCTGCTTCACCGTACATCCAAGCTTGGGTAAACGGGCCAACCCCTTGGGCGGATAGTGGAGCACGGCTGAACAGGAGGGGGGTGGGGTAACCGGACTGCCTGAACGTCGGGTGGGTTACCAGACGAAAAACCAAACCACCACGAGGCCCTCCAGAGGTACTGGAGGCTTGAGCGCATTACCAGTCACCCTGTCTCAAGTAAACTCACGACTACGAAAAAAAAGTCAGTTAAATCCTGGTTAAATTAAAAACTTTTGAATCTGGCGAATAAATACATTGAGCATATCAGGACAAGAGATCAGAGAATCCATCGAAGCGATATCCTAGTAAACGAGAACATTGCTTACAGAAGTCCTGGTCGAAGTCGTTTAAATTTGAGCAGCTGCTGACAATTACAGAGAATTCTTAAGTGAGATTCTGAATCAACTGAAGTTTATTTTGACATCCGTACAACTACTCTTCATCACCTTCACCCATGCTTATACCATACAGTGCCGCTACCATTTAGGTCATTAAAATTATTGGAAAGCAATATTTGTTCCACATAAGTTTCATATATTTAGTTCTAATTACCTACCGGAAATCGTTGTCCTTTAAACATGAAGAAAAAGTTGGTCTACACGTTTAACTTGGCCTCGGATTATTGTATCTGTGAGATCAATCGAAGATATCGCGTTTATGAAGAGTAATGTGCTTGCAAATATGATTTAAATACAAAGGTGCAAAACCTCAATACATATTTGTCCTTAACTGAGTGATTATTTGCCACAAAGGACCTGCAGCCCGGTGGTAGATGCGACAACGACGCCGGTCTTCACACGGCAGGACCAGGGTTCAAGTCTCATCTAGGCCGATCCCCCATAGTGGTGGGGACTGACTATCCAACTATGCGGTAACAATAAGTCTAGTAAGCCAGAAATGGCAGGCATGACCTAAGAGGTCGTTGGGCCAAGAAAGAAGAAGACCTGCAAGCAATAACAAAAACCGATAAAAATTGGTTAAGATTTTAGGTTTCTGTCGTACTGCAACATGGCCATATTACGTTTAATAAAACAAGTTTGTAGAAGGATCATTAGTGAAGAAATCAATGAATATTTGATTATAGAGCTACTTAATAAATTTCATAATAAGTTTTTTACATAAAATAGAAGAGTTCTATGAATAAATTATTGAGGATAGGAAAGGAAAGATTTCCAAGATATTTCATTTATATAAAGTAGTCCAAAGCACAAAAACAAACTCACTAACTATAGTTTTCCCAACCTTTTAATCCCTTTCCACCAGAACATGCTGTTTGCCGATAATGCCTGAGCACAGTTCACACGATCGTAAATCAACGCGAACGTGGCAGCAGAAGAACGGCACACCACTGAAGCGTTACCAGCGGCTGTACCGAGGGCAGCACTGATCGATCGTACCCGATCGTCCACACACCGGGGTCCTGGCCTATCCTGCAGCATAGGCGAACAGAACGCGAACGCGAAGGCACGGTTCCGACGCATACCGAGCCCGCGGGTGGGAAAAATGAAAACTGCCATCACGAATACCATTGCCGTCGCCACCGCTGGAAGTGCGAATACACGGTTGCACCGGAAGCGATTATTTGCGAACGTCGTCGCCGTTGTTGTGATTAATCGCACCAAGTTGAAAAGTTGAAAGCGAACGAACCGGCCATCGTTCACACCGGCGCGGTGTTCTTTAGCACCTAGCGTCGTCATCTTTGTTCGTTCGCACCGCTAGCCAGATACTACTAGCACAACACAACACAAAGCACACGCACCCACAGACACAGACACTGCAACTGCTGCCAAATTGCACCTGAAACCGGTGGGAAACAGCATCGGTGCTCCCGGAACAAGCAGACCAACTCGCCATTAGAGCAACGAAAACACGAATCAATCTAGCCGCCGATAGACGCCCGGTAGCCGGAGAATAGTCGGAAAAAGCACTAACGGGAAGCCACACCCAGTGTTCGTTCGGAAAACGGAAGCGTACACAAGCGAAGCAGATTGTGGTGCATACAGAGTACACTTTACGCTTCGCGGCACCAGTTTTCTAATCTCTCATTATTACCGCTTTTCAATCGCACTCCATTAAACTTCAAACAGAGTAGCGTCGCCAGTTTTCTTCGACGCAGTACGAGCAAATCCTTGATCTGAAACAGGCAGCACAAGCAAACCGGCATTCAATTTGTGATCTTCGTTTGCCAATCTAAGAAAATTCTCATTATCATTCGGTTCCTCAACCAAAGAAAAGAGAGAAAAAAAAACTCCCCACACTGTTGGCACTTCTGTCACATCACACACACACACAGAGACCAGCGCCCTGACAGCCCACCGGAAAGGGAAGTAATAACAAGTGAGGCGAATCGAACGGAAGCTGCCGAAATAATAAAAAAAAGAGTGGAACGCAAGCAATAGCCGACCGCCGATTTCCGGAAACGTTCAAATTAGTCCGAACTTCTTCACCGACCTTCACGATTCTGAAATTCTGATTTGCGTATTCCCCGGGGGGGAAAACAGAACAAAACAGCCGGAACTGATGTGAGCTAGTCGTGCGTTGCTCCGCACTGCGATAGAGGGAGACATTGCGCGTAGTATTAACTACTGTTTGGAACATTAATGAGAATAATTATAGTAAAAACAAAAAACTAACACTAATAATAGCATTAAACGTATCGTAACATTAATAATAACTTAATAACAATATTGATAGTAATAGCGATAAACAGTACGATCATTACTCTAAAACGAAGCACATCAAGTCGAATTAAAGCAACAGCAACATACTAAACGAAGCAGCCGAACCCTTATAAACGACACCCAGAACACAAGCTCGGCGAAGCTAAGAGGACAGCAAAATACAACAGGCCCCGTAGACATTTTAGGCAAGCGTTGCATACATCTTTCACGGAACGGATCGGATGTGTCGCAGCGACAATGCTCGATAGCGGCCAGCACTAGCGCAAGTGAACTACAGGACCTGCTTTCCGAAACAGAGTAGGTTTTCCAACTGGATCGGTGAGCAGTAGTACAGGCAAACATGTTGTGCCAGTTCGAGCTGGGATCGTAGATAGTTTTGGCACCTAGAATTGCTGGCAAGTGAATTTGGAACGCCCTGGAACAAATGTCTCACCGTATACTGGGAATCAACTAGCCTACATCTGCACTAACTGCGAGCAGTACGACGACAGTGCCGCCTGTTGGATAGCATTTATTGTGCTGAAAGCTTGCTGCTCTCTGTGTGTGTTGGTTGGTTGTTGTGGAACGAGCAAACGACGATCGCGCACGCATTACAAAAAAAAACCACACAAACACGGCTTCGTATATAAAATCACAGAATAACGTAACGAAAAGACACTTGCAACCGTACCGCGTGTGCACTGGGCCGGAAGGAATTAAGGACCAAACCCCTGCGCTCCGGGCAGTAACCAAAACCCTGGGAATGCGAAGAGAGAATTGAATAGACAAGACTTGTACGCACACACACGTTCCCGGTCGTGGTAAGCACCGGTGGACACCTGTTACATTGAAACGCAAGTGCCGTACGGGCGTGCTCCACTGCTCCACGAGCCCAAATCCTAGGCCGACCGGCACCAGCGACAATTTCGGGGACCAACGACAACGAACAACACATCCCTGAGCGAGCGTTTCTGCCGGACAACGCCTTTGTCTGGCAAGGGGACAAAACTTTCGCGGCTTTGGCAGGATCATTGGCGGCGGCGGCGACGGCACGTACCCTCTCGGATCGGCGCAACGGTGGCTTGCGACGAAGTGACCTAGCGTATCGCTCAACCCAATGAAGAAGATACTGATCATCGTGATCAAGATGATCAAAATGATATCGAAAATCATTATGCTGAATCGATATCATAACTTTCAGTGCTACAAACAGTTGAGGATATACAAGTGGATTATCGTGCTGATGCTGATAGCGAATTCTTCAATCTGTAAGTATTGCTGACGGTTTCTTATTCTACTTTTTTTTGCAAGTTGTATTTATTGTTTATATGTCATGAACTCACTTACGAAGTTTTTTTTTCGGAGGGATTGTTTATACTTTTGTCCTATCTGTGGGGATTCCCTTTTAATCTGAGGTGCGGTTTATTGCTGTCATCAGTATGAAACACTCACTTGGAATATGGGAGCATATGCGTATGTGTTTGTGCGATTCTGTGCTTGTACAGTCACTGCTGTGTGTAATCATGGTATTATTACCATGAGTCCAGCTACTCCGTACTATCAATGCATTGCCACAGTAAGTTTGCACCCGTACAGAGATCAAGATGTGGAAGCAACAGCTTTTTTCCGTAGTGTTGTTGGTGATTGTAGATTGCGGTGTTTCGTCACTGCGCGTGAAGCGTCAATTTTTCGCACCTACAGCAGAGTGCATCATATCTTCTACCGAAATAGACGAGCTGGTGCAGCTTACCAAGCTGGTTGAAGGTCGCAGATCATCACGCAAGCGTCCTACCAATCGAGAACCTACCGCAGCGAATGCTTCGGATGAATGTAGCCGTAGACTTCGAGAGTTTAAAACTTCAATCGAAGGTGTGCTTACGCGGTACAGTACCATGCAGAAATCATACATCTCTGCCAACCAGTACGAGCTGCTGAAAGCACAGCAAGAGTCGGAGCTGACCGATCTGCTGCGGCGAGTGGATAATTTGGAGCGTGAAGTTGAGCAGCGCTTTTTGGCCGAAATCGAACGACTGCGGAACAGTTTGCAGAAGCTGAAGCGACGTCTGAACGACAATTTGCGTCTGCTGGAGCAGGAACGAGCTGCAGGTCGCCGGGCTCAAGAAGCACTGTGCGTGGGGTACATCCAGGGAGATAACGTTGAGGAAGCGGCCAAGATATATCGTGCTTTAAATGGGACCTACGATATAGGGCGGCTAACGAACGACACATATCAGGCAGAAGGAAACACTGTCGGTGCGTTGGTAGGTTTCTTCGAAGCGCTCCGTGAGGATGCACAGCAATTTGGAACTATAGCCGGCTACGAAGTGTTGTACGCGCATCTAGAGCGTAATAATCAGCTGAACCGGGAACGGAGTAGGATCATCTTTCACTCACTGGTGGGGTTGGAACATTTTTACACAGCTCCAGTAGATATCGGCCGTGTGCAGGCGCTGAGAGTGAAAATGATCGACAAGTTGCAGTCTTTTGTTGCCAAAACGAAATAAATGTATTAATCGGACTGCCGCAATGTGAACCTTTGAACCTCTCCGAGAAAGACAAATTTATTATGTGTTGTAATAAAAGGCTAAGAAAATTAAATGGAGCAATCACAGCTCCATGCGGTGTGACCACTGTGCACGCATCACAATCACACTCATCGTGACGCTCTCCCTCTTTCTCTCGCACATACGCTCTCACGCACCGACGGTTTCGATCAGCGCTCAACGCTCTCACGAACGGCATTCGAGCAAACCCCATCTCCCATCCCCATTCGAGCAGTGTGCTCATTTCGCGCGGTATCGATTGTGTGAGAGCAAGTGCTTTTGATGCGTGCTCGATGCGGCCTCTCTCAACGGGCTCGTTGGTCTAGGGGTATGATTTTCGCTTAGGGTGCGAGAGGTCCCGGGTTCAAATCCCGGACGAGCCCACCTGCTCTTAAGCAACCTTTCTTTTTGGTGACCGTATAACTCCCCCAGTACTTGCACTGTGACTCCTTTTGTCTGTTTGTATGTTCGCTTTCATGCGTATAAACTGTCTTTTTGTTATTTATGAGATTTTTCTTCGGTTAGCTCGGTTTGAATAATTACCTTCTCCCGCACGCAACACTGGTCGCTAAAGACACTTGGTGCCTGATACAAATTGAAGAGCTTTACCCGGCGCTCCGCTTGTTTGTGCGTGTGTGCGGGGACGCTTTCCCGGATCGACAAAAGCGGCACACACCCATACAGCAAAGCAATACATCCCAGCAGCATGTGCTTACGTCAAACCGCTAAGCTCTGAAAATTTCTACACGCATTGTTACGCATGGTTGAAATCGAAAGAGAAAAGGCAACCGAGGACTCCTGCTCGACCGTGTGTGGGCGAACTACGAATCTTTCTCGCATTCCACCGGGCGCAGCGAAGTATCATGTTCTGCCGGCACCAAATGTTCTCGACAAAAAACGCGCGCGTGCCTGTGTGTGTCTGTGTGTGGGTACAACATTAAACGGATTCGTTATTTATTCATGCCAACCCATGTACCAGTGTAATAATACTCATGTGGTAAGCCGTCCGGTTCGGGCTGCCTGCTTCTGCTCCCAACCCCCTTTTTCCAACTCACTCCCACTCGCCCTTCGCCCCACTGATGCGCGCATGTCATCGAGGTGCAAAAAATCTGGATCTTCGCCCGGGTGAGGCCACTCTCTTCGGTGTGTTGCTCTTTCGCAACGTTCACTGAATATGACGGGCCTACATTATTAATGCCGTGCCGGGATTGTTTGCTAGCTGACGATACTGAAGCTGCTGCACATGGAGTAGAGGAGGAGCAAGAGACAGAGTTGCCCAAATATCTGGCAACAATCTGGTTGAAAGAAGCGGTTACCTGGATGGGCTAAGATGCTTGCTTTTAGGTGGCGGCGAAGGCACAATAAATATGAGTCACGTACACCCAGGGCAGCCATTATACAGGGGGCCCAAATGGCGACGAATGCTCCAAACACCGAGCGCAGCAAGCGCAGCCAACGTTTGTTTATTTGTGGAGGATCGACTGCAATTTGCTAAAAATACGCAGCCGGAAATTCTGGAGGAAACAGCTGCCGGCCGGAGGGGTTCGATAAGGATTTGCTGGAACGCTGCCAGCAGAACTATGCCGAGGAATGGAATGTTGCTCTCTTGGCTGCTCAACATTCCCACCGGTCGCATCCTCCCTCCCCCACTGTATCGATACAGTGGTCCCCGTATTATGCAACAGGCCTTCCGTCTGAGTGGCGAAAAGCAACAAGCCTGCCTGACGACGCGAACCTGCTTGGAATTCCAAAGCGGAGGGGGGCGATAAAGAGGGTACGACGACGAGATGGATGACTCTTGATGGTTGGTTGGATGGGTTATTTGAAGAAACGTCGAACCGATCGATACGGAAGGCGTAAAGGCGGAAGGCTGCGGACGACCCGTAACCCGGCAAAAGCCCCGATTGAGGGAAGACATGCACGGCCTTTTGTTCGCCTGCGCCCGTACGGAAGAATAAGGACGTGCCGGAGTGGATTTATGAAGATAGTCCTTGGCAAGCCGAAGCACAGTAGCAATTCAGCACTGATTCGATGACCCCGGACAGAGGAAACCAATCGAATCTAATCGAGAGCCAATGAGCTATTTATAATGGTTCAGAACGATCGGTCCCCGGAGACTCCCCCTCCAGGCCCCAGGTCATCATGGGCAGTTGCCTGATGCGGCTTGTTGCAATGATTCTTTATCGTGGCAGATGACATCCTTCTCGTACGGAGTGAAGAGCTTTTCACGGAGTAATAAAACACTCCCATTTCACCCGATTTGGCTATCGGGTTGGAGACCCTTTTTTTCTTGATGGCCCTATACTCTTATGGGGATGTTTGTGTGTGTCAGTGTGTGTGCTAAAAAGGTGTCGTTGTTGAGGCTCGATACGATCTGAAGAGGCCCACTTTACTAAGCCACTCTTGTGGTGGATCCATTGATTCGAATATTGGATTCGTTAGTCATATCGTGTGGAGACCGGAATTCATAGGTCACCCGGATTTGTCTGATGCATTTACCAATACAAATTAAAAATTTGAGGACACAATTTGTGCACACTCAAGCACACACACACAGCCAAACGCTAGGTGATGTCTTTTGTACATTCAATTCAATAGACAGTACATTGTTGCAGCTCCAAGTTCCTGTCGCAAAGCTGTTTGCAAACAGCACTATAACAGCCAGCTAGACACAAAGTGCACAAAGGTCTTGTAAGTGAGGGCACTTTTGTGACATGGCACAAAGTTTCCTTCTACAAACCCCGACCAAAAACCCAACAAGTTGCCAAACTAGTTTTCACGAACGTTGAACCTGCTGCACTCACTCGCATTCAGAGCCCAACATTGTAGCGACAACTATCGACGCTTGTTTAAACTCTCCGTGCAAATGTGCATTACACATGGCGACATGGGTCGCACCATATGGAGGTAGAGCAAGTTTGTCCTCTCTAGACTGCACACGTTAACTTATCGCCGTACAGGTACCTCGTGGGAACCAGTGTTGCAGAACACACATTATATTGTTGTTGCTGTTGACATTCCCGAAGGAACTGGCGGAGCTTCAATGTCGTTCGCATCGTGGCAGTTGCGCATTTTGGAAGCAATTTGCTACCTTTTTGGCCGGTTTTGCAAGCGGCATAAAGGAATGATATTGTGTTTAGCCACTTTGAAAGAAATATTAAATGCTCTGTGAGGCTGTGAGGTGTGATACTAATAGTTAGAGCTATTAAAATTTGAGAATGGACGCAGTTTTTTCCACTAAGAAGTACAGGTTATTATAAGTTATTATCAATTTTTGTTGTAGAAATAACTTAGAAATAAGAATGTGTTTGGAACTATATTTGGAAGAAGTTTAAATTAGAATCTAAAAGTTACTGATGTTAAAGTTATGATACATTTTTGCGCCTTTAATTCTAAGATCAAAACCACTAGAAATGGGCATTCATTCGAACGCCAAGCAGTTTCAGAACTTTTGAGTGGTATATTAATCATATTGAACTTAATTTATGTATGTTTAATTTAGAAGTTCAGTTTATTTTGTCTTAATTAGGGAAAAGGTTGATAGGTGTACAATAGTGAGTTAGAGATGTGCCTCTTGACTGGCGATCAAAAGTCTGGGATATTTTTCTTAAAGAGTACGATTTTGAAAGAATTGCGATAAGTTTACCTTGTAGCAAATGAAGGATTAATGACAAACAGCTACAAAAGATGATTCTCATGAAGTTCTTGGTCTCTAGTTTTGTTGGGAAGACTCTCAGTGCCCTTAAACGCATCTTTGAATCACCTGCACGATGTGCATCTCTGCAAAGGATTTCTCGCTACATTTACTGTAAACAACGGAATGAAATAATGTGCTAAAATTTGCTCCAAACAAACGTCATTATGCTACCACTCATGGCATAAATGGAGAACGCACCGTAAGCATCTCATCTTACCGTCCCCGTTTCATTACGTCGCGCTCTGCCAAGTCGTCGTCCCGACCCGTCCGGTGGCAAAGAGCAGGATCTTAATTAGCCGAAAGACCGGCTCTTTGACGCTCACCGGCGGACACACCCGGATATTGTAGTATCCCTTTTTCATTTGCCAGCCGGACGCAGCAGTGCCCGTAAGCAGTGAGCTGCCACGTCCACGGATACCTTGCGGCTAACGAACTGCTTGAAACTGGGTGATACGTTTGTGAGCGAAATGTGTATGTGTACGCGGCGCTTGATGGAAGCGACATCAAGGACCGCATCATGCAGGCGTCCACAAACTTGAGCACATTCGCATTCGGTACCCCCGGAGCTGTTTTATCTTTACTTTGGCGTACTTTGGCGCACCTCAGCCCGCCCTTCTACATCGCGGCTTTCGTTTCCTTCCCGCGGGTGACATTTGTTTGGATGGGACCAGAAGTTTTCACCTTACCCGAACGGACGCAACGGTGTGTTCATTAGATGGCAAGATGGCCTCAAGCTGGCTGAAACCTAGATTTGCGAATGCGGCGGCTGGAACGTGTTTTGCTGCAGCCTGACATTTATAATATAGCGCGCAAGTGTATTACACGTTGTACACATTCTAATATCGCTTTGCCTGCATAACTACGAGCAAACGCGTTTAAACTTAACAGCTTCCAGCTTGATAATAGTCCATTTAGCGGGGACCGATCGATGAAGCAGATTTATGCCAAAACCGTTGCCAATATGTGCGGAAGCAGCAAATTTATGGAACAATTACCACCAAGTGTCACATTTATCTGATCCACCGTCCTGCATGGACCTGAGCGTGGCCAGCCAGACCAGAGTTTGCAAGCCTGCAATTCCATGCAAGGGGTAACTGTCACCTGGACGCTTTCGCACTGGCACTGGCGAATGTGAGAATGAAGTGTGTGCGTGTATGTGGCCAACCGGGCACGTTTTCCGGTGGCCCCATTGGAGCATGTTCCGGCGCCATTGTGTACCCGAGCGCTAAGTGTACTCATTAAAATAATTAAAACATAAACAAACCCGTCTGTTCCCCGGGCCGGGTTCGGGTGGTGTTGCTGCGTGAGGTGCGGGTTGGATCGCGGGACGACGATCCGGGCGGGACACACTTTTTGGTTTGCCAACCAATTTTCGCTGGCCACAAGCGTTCGTTTCGCCAGGCACTGGTAGCGTGGTTTGTGGTTATAGTTTTTAGTACATTCACTTATTAGAACCTGGGGAGGTCTGTTGACAGCCCAACCAAATTCGCTTGGCGTTGGAGCATGTATTTGAAATTGAAGATTTTGTATGAAAAATCGAAGAGTAGGGTTAACATAAACGTTTCTTTGTTTTGCCACTCAAAAACTATTCTATTGTATTTCAAAGGTACAATAACTAGGTTTTATTACATTGGCAGAAAGAAGACCCGTTTAAATGGGGATTTTCAACAACTCATAGCTCATTGGTTGATTTTGATTTGCTATATTTTTATGCTGATATTATAATGTTCTTATGTTGTTTTTGAAGGACATAAGTTTTAGAAATCTGAATTTACGAGAAACTATCGTAAGCAGCTTTATACAGTCCTTATATTTAGACAGCAAATTTCGAAGTTCTTAGTTCTTATACTTTTATAATAATCTCTTTTATAGTAAACTCTCAGAAACTCTCTCTACTCTCCCTTCTATACTCTCAAATATATTGACTTCAAATTAATTACCTTTCCAATACCTACCAGTTCCTGGAACACCCTTTCTTATTTTTGTGTAATTTGCTATCTTTTTAACCTGATCGACTTTCGTAAAAATATCACGATTTCATGGTTTGCGTCAGATAAATTATTACTATAAGGAAATTAACTTACTTACTTACTTATCAGGCGCTACAACCGCTTCGCGGTCTTGGCCTGCTACAACAATCCTCGATACCGCTCACGGTCTATCGCCGTCGTCTGCCAATCCAATATCTCGGCCGTTCTGGCGGACGCATCAACGCCATCACTCCATCTCAATTTGGGCCTACCACGCCTCCACTGTCCATGTGGACGGCCTAAAAGGACTTTACGGGCTGGGTCGTCCGGCGCCATTCTCATGACATGACCAGCCCACCGGAACCTGGCGAGCATAATTCGCTGCACGATGGCGAGATCACCGTACAGCTCGTAGAGCTCGTCATTGTAGCGGCTCCTCCATTGTCCTTCCACACATACGGGGCCATAAATCCTTCTGAGCATCTTCCTCTCGAACGCGGCTAAGAGGGTTTCGTAAGTTTTGGACAGAGTCCATGTCTCAGAGGCGTATGTGAGTACTGGGACTATAAAGGTTTTGTACAGTCCCAGCTTCGTCCGTCGCGACAGATATTTTGAGTGGAGAAGTTTCCTCAGGCTGTAGTAGTTCCGGTTGGCAGCCAGCACCCTTGCGCGCAACTCAACGTCTATGATGTTGTCGGTTCTGACTTTTGACCCCAGATATGTGAAGTTTTGGACAACTTCGAAGGTGCGATCACCTATCTGTACATCACCCCTGCGTAAATCAGTGTTTGTTAGCTGGGCCGCTGGTGGTGCAACCATCGTTTTGGTTTTTGCCTCGTTGATCTCCAACCCGAGGTTCAGTGCAGCATGCTCGATCCTTTGGTAAGCTTCTGCTACATAGGAGAGCCTCAAAACCAATGATGTCTATGTCATCAGCGTATGCCAAGATCTAGAGTGACTTACAGAAGATGGTCCCCGAAGATTCCAGCTGTGAGTCTCGGATGACCCTCTCTAGCGCCAGATTGAATAGGAGGCAAGCATAGTTGGATAGTCAGTCCTCACTATGGGGGGACGGCTCAGATGAGACTTGAACCCCGGTCCTGTCGTGTGAAGACCGGCGCCGCTGTCGCAGTACCACCAGGCCGCCCCTATTCATAAACTATAATATATAAATGATGAAATCGAGTACGATAATTACATCTCAAGAATGAAATTTAAAATGTTCAAGAAATAAAAGACCATTTGTAATGCTTCATCACAGCTTAGATGAGAACTGGTATTTGAAAAAGAACATTCCTTAAGCACTAATTGTATTAAAAACTGCAATCGACTCTCCCAAACATTGCACAACAAAACCATGCATCCGTTTCATGTACTATTTTTAATTCCACATTCACCACGGATGAAGGACAGCATTTAAAGAGAGTAGCTCAAAAAAAAATGGTGAAAATCAAAATATTGCCCAAACGAGGGTTCTCGTTTTGAAGTATAAGCTGTATTGTAATTTTTTTATCCCAACCAGATTATCCAAGGACGAAACCTTCATGCACACACACACACAGCTTACACAACCCACAATCTAACTAATGAAAGTTGGTACCCACCCGCTTTTCCGCGTGATAAAAAAGTGGGCCAGCCGGTGTGGAAGAAAGCAGTACCAGCAGCACAGTAAAACGCAACAAAACGAATCATAAAAGTATGCACGGGCAGCAGTAGTTGAAACATCTTTACGATATGTAGAAGCGCGATAGGATTTGTTTCTCCTGCTTTTTTGTGATACGCGAAGATGAATCATCTCCACTGTGCGTCCTTCGAAATGCAAGGTTTTCTTGGTAGGGAAACGCTCCTAGCAGGACAATGCTCCCCAATCCCCGGTGGGGATGGGCGAGCATGGGAGAGGTGAAAGTTAACATGGCACACTTACGCTGATGGTGGGAGGCAGCAACAAACAGCACCTACAACAATAACAAAAAAAAAAACATGGTCGCTTTGCTCGTGGAACCATGCTGCAATAAACTATTCTACATTCTGGCGAACGAATGGGGCGAACCCGTTGGGGAACAATTTCTTTGTCTTCCGGCCACACATCTGCTGCCGGGTGCTGGAGTTGTACGCTAGATTCGTAGGTCGTTTCGTTTCTTCGCTTGCGGAGTGTGTCCGGGGTATCCGGGTTTTTGCATGCGAACCACAAAAACCTCTCCACACGCGGACTCAGGTGCAGCAAAGGATAGATTCAGGATTGTCATGCACTTAGCACGGGAAGCATATGGAGAACGTGCGCCTCTGTGTGTCTTTGGTTTTGTTGGCTGTTAGAGCCAACTGTTTTATATGCGCTCCAACACCTTGATAATGTTCATAAATTGGCACAAATTTAATCAACACGGTAGCACACTGGCACAATGTTGTACGACCAGAGACCAAATGAATTAAGAGGGTGTGCAGTATGCTTTCATTTTTTCCCCATCTGTCACTGTGCCATTAAAGAGCTTAGCTAAGAGCTGGCTTCAGATATCTGCATTTTGTATGAACTCGGATACGGTACATCTTTATCGCTACTTGAAGTTGAAGTCTCGGTACTATCCGGGTAGTCAGTCCGGGATGAAAGACTTAACATCTACACTCTATTCGCCGGTCAGTCTGATGCCAATCATCAATCGACCGGATTCGGGTCCGCACGCCATCGTCGTAGCACTCATTCAATTAATTGCATTACACGCTCTATTTATTCATTCGCTACATCATAATTAATACACATGGTTGGCTCTACTGGGAAAGGGGCTTTATTTTGTGGTGATTGCGTAAAGAGTGTCCTCCGAGCGTGCCGATCTAGCACGTGCGCTGGACGCCATAGTCGCTGAAAGCGAGACGTCTTCATTCAGCCCGGAATGACGGGTGATAACGGCCACTCGACGCAACCCATTCATGGAACGCAGACTAATCGCGTAAAAATGATAATCGATCCACTTGAGCGGTGATGGTGAGTGTACCATATCCGATAGGGAACACGGACAAACACGGTTTTCCTTTTTTCCCGGGCGCCCGTCTGTAGCAAACTTTCGTGCCAATTCTCGTAGCGGGGGCTCACAGTACATTATAGTTAAAGTAATATTATTCTCGACAGGCTCGAACCGGCCTGGTGTTGCGTGCTTTGTAATTATAATTAAATGGTGTTAATTTTAAGTTCATGCCCAAAACTGGTTTGCCCGTCAAGCGTAGCTGAGAGTTAATTATTCATCTTCAAGAAAACCACTGGAGAGATTGAGCCAAAGTTGCAAACATTTAAGGTAACCGCTAGGGAAGAACGATAAATTGCGTTTAGGATCCTTTTTTTTTGCAACTGCTGGAAAGTTTTGCAGACATTTGCTATAACCGTGTAAGGGCCAACCGTTTTGGTTTCGACGGTAGATTTCGCAATCTGAAAACTAGTTTACGATTGAAATTAAATAGCTTGCAATAGTTCCAGTACATCCACATTTCCTTGTGTAAATATGTTTGTGCTAGCGATTGGAAGGATCCGGTTCCATCTATGTTCCTTGAATTATTGTAGCGTTATGATTAATAGCCCCAGAAAACCCCGGTTCGCATGAATAGAGAGAGCAAGAGAGCGAGAAAACTTCCCTTTGGGCGATAAAACAGTGATTGAAGTCTGCAATCGAAAGCAATACAACCAATAAATGTGAAACATTCAATTGGATTTCACGTCGATTTATTTTGCTTCACCGCAAATGAGCAGTAGTTTACCTTTCCTGGTTACTTCCACAAACATGCCACCCTCCAGTTGTGTGCCGGCCCGTTCCTAACCGATCACTAAGGCTTTAATAACGACAGCCAAACGTATGGAAAGGTCCTCCCGAGCGAGCGAGCTTTCCACTGGATGATGTTCCCAAAGATGCCTACGCACTTCCCGAAACCCGGCTTCCCGGTTTTATGGTTAGGGGTTTTGTTTGCTCCGCTTTCTGGGATGGAGATCTTTCGATGTGTGTGGGAACATGCCCCAGTCGTCGTCGTCGTCGTCGTTCATCGATCGGTATTGCATAACGTCCGGGATTTAGTCGGAACGGCAACAGCAGCTCGTCCACAAAACGATACATCGCACCGTGTACTGGATGTCATGGGGTTGTATGGGGCGTGCGTGTGCCTTTTGTGTATGTGTGCGTGTGTGGCTATGTGTGTTTGAGCGTGTGCGGGGGGTGCACTTTAGAGTTGTATTAAAATGAATGACTGTCATCAATCATTGCCACCAGAACACTGTGTGTGTGCGGCGCATTCGCCCGTGACCAGAATGCTTATGGATGGGACGTGACATGAGCTTTTTGCTGTGTGTGAGTGTTTTTTTTCTTTTGCTACCGAGATTCCATTCCAAAACTAAGCTCTTTGCGTTATGAATGCTTCACACTATCTGTGAAACTGTCCCCGTTTTCTCTCGGGGACGAGCAAGGAGCAGGACACGGTGCATAAGCATCGATAACAATTGATGATAAGAGTATTTTCGATAGCTTGACCCAACGATGACACTTTGTAACATTTACGCTTGGTTTAGGACCTTTTTCACGGACCTTGCGGCGCAACATGAACATACGTTGGTTTTTGTGAGCTTTAAGTTAAACGTGTTTAAGCTACAGTTAGTTTCATCTGGACGCAGGGACACTGCAAAATTTCATGATCTTGTAATAATTGGCAATATTTAAAGTTCTAACTATTCTATTCATGCTCAGAAATTCTAACATTTTGACAGTCCAAGTCTTCCTGAAGCGATATATAGTCGTTGAAACGTTGAAGCTGTATATTTAGCGTTGTCTAGAATTTAAAAACTACTGAGAGAAATGGTACCATTCATTATCCAGAATTCTGGAATTGGAATAGTCAGTCCTGTGTATTGGAGCACAGCTGGGATGAGAATTGATACCCTTACGTGCTAGAAATTGGTGTCGCTGTGAAAGCTTTTTGAGATACCATTAAAAGTGCGTCCTTTACATTAGTAGACTTGTCAAACATGCGGCTGGCTGGTCCTTCGAGAGTCCTTTTAACTTTCCCACAAACGAATGTTAAGATAATCGACTAATGGTAACGTTTGAGTAGGTTTTCTAGAAGGCATTTTGAGGCATCCATTTTAATAAGTTGATAACATCCTAATTGTTACAAAAGAGTCTGCAGATACACGAATAAAAAACACGCAACACTTTACGAATACGTACAGAAGATAGTAAATCTGCTCCAAAACAAGATACAATTGACCCTGATACTTAAGTTTAAATATCGGAGACTATGCTGTGTATTTGCTGATTGGCGTTTGTTGCCAAGAGGGCTCATTTCTGGTCGAAAACGGTTAGTTATCAAGTAGAATTGTAAAATTTGAGACAAGACCAACATACATGGCGTTTACCAAGACGCAAAGCATCCACAAAAAGTCACTAGTTGGTGTGCATTAGCTGGTTTTCCCTCCGACAAGCAATGATTTCCCGGCTCGGTGATTTTATCATGTCTATGTTAACTGACGATGATTATCTCGCGTGTAAACTATGATAACTTATAATTATAATTTTGTGGTGGAACACTTCTAGATTTTGTCTTATGTGGTTGTGTTTAGTCTCAAGTTCATACCCAATGCAGGATGCAGTACTACCAGACGACTGATACTCTGAAAACCATCGTCGGACCATCATTATCCAAGCCATCAACGGGACTCAGATACATTTATACGCACGAGTCAAGGAATGCCACATACCTTTTTATTCATTCGTCATTTCAGAAGAAAATCGTGTAATTGAAATATCTGTGACATTGTTGATATATAGAATACATGCTCTTATGTTTAAGACAATAAAAGAAAATCTTGACTTGAAAGGAAAATTAAAAGCGCATTTCTAGCAATCAAATTTTCTGAGCTGAACTTTTGCGTAGGGACATATGTCCATCAGTTACCGGTCCACTTAAAAAGAGGTAGTGTAACACAGTCGCGTATTAACACAGGAAGGACCAGGAAGCTGGGTCCCAGGAAGAACCACCAACGGGACTCAGATACATTTATACGCACGAGTCAAGGAATGCCACATATATTCGTCATTTCAGAAGAAGATCGTGTAATTGAAATATCTGTGACATCGTTGGTATATAGAATACATGCTCTTATGTTTACGAAAATAAAAGAAAATATCTACTAGAAAGGAAAATTAAAAGCGCATTTCTAGCAATCAAATTTTCTGAGCTGAACTTTTGCGTAGAGACATACGGCCATCAGTTGCCGGTCCACTAAAATAGAGGTAGTGTAACACAGTCGCGTATTAACACAGGAAGGACCAGGAAGCTGGGTCCCAGGAAGAAGAAGAAGAAGAAGTACTTTTGAGTACCTTTTGCGAGGTAAACATTCAAAATAATACCATTTGTTTCCGTCATCTATTTTCAAAGCATTAATCTGTTAAGCACGATTCTGTTAAGCGTCCCATGTTGCATAGGGCTCGGTTTATTTATTTTGTTCAACATGTTAAGAAAGATAAAACGGAAAGCTACATTGTAGAAAGCTTTTACGCTGAACCATCCAAATATCGGAATACCGGAATCCTACCGATAATCCTTCGTGAAGGACTTCCGGTTGAAATCGTGCATCCTTCCCCAGACCCATGTGTGGAATATCTGTCGCATACCGGCGCAGAACGCGCAATGGCACGACAGGATTAGTAAGCTTAAAGCCTTAAAGGGAGACCGATCCAGACCCTATTTCGCACGCCCAAGTACGACCGGTACGACAGCGGGCTTTGATCTGTAGGGAATCATTTAATTTCCATTCAGGTCGGGCAAATTCGCTTACCCAAGCTATGTTCGTTTCTTTTTTTTTTGCTGTGCATGCGTACGTTAACGAACGTTAAGGAGTCTTGAGGGAAAACGTTCGATCCCGCTTCGTGTACCCGATGTGTAGCTTTTTAAAGCTTTTTGTGTAATGTGCGTGGGGGTTCAGGTACGGAGCGGTTTATCGATTGGTTTCTTGTATGGTGAACATTTTTTTTTGTCGGTCTCATCCTTACGATCCTGAGAAATCCTTTCACGCTCTCGCTCTCTGCTCATCTTCAACTTGGTGGTTATTGTCTGGTTGCTCCAACGTCGTCGCTGCTCATTACAAGTAAGCCTTCTAAGCGGTTCGTTTTTGTCCCTGTGGAGGTTAGGATTCGGTAAAAAAGCTCCCGACCTGTAAAATGTTATCGCGAAAGCGATCGAGTGTTGGGAGAGGAAAAAAAGGAAATGGAGAAACTTTACCAATCATACCAAATCGCTGAGGTATGATTATTGAAGAAAATTACCTTAAACCAAGCTGCTGGATTTGCTTAGATGAAAATTTAAAACTTGACTGTGCTTAAAACAAACTATAGACGCATAGGAATGCCTACTTTCAAGTTGAAGCAATTTTCAAATATGTTCTACATCACGTGCTACACCAACAGTACAGCTGAATGTCACACGCAACTAAGTAAAAGTACGCTCAGTGTATGCTACCACTATGTTCATGCTTCGTAAGTAATGGTTTCTATCCCATTCTGGGTGGAAAGCACACAACCAACGGTCACAGCGCTGCAAACCACTGAGGAACGATTTTTTAACCCGCCTTCTGACAGATTCCTTCGCTCCTACGTATTGCTTCCACCGTGTGGGCTCGATTTCCAGGGCGAAAGTTAAAATGGAGTTGGGACAGAGTTTATGTTTGTACAAAGCAAAAGATGGGCCGTAAAACAAAAACCATGGGAGGTGGAAGCAAAAATGAAAAGCGGAGTGGAAGTGGAAGCATAAGATTCCCCCGGACCTGATTTACCCAGGTACGCCTGCCTGGTTGAGTAGTGCCCCGTGATTCTTGGGCCCCGAGACGAGTTGTATTTAATAATGCACATGTTCTGCTACTTCCATACACTTACCTGGTCGTAGTAACCAGAAAGGAAAGAAGAAGAAAAAACAAGAGACACGAAAACCCTGGCCAAAGAACCCAAGCAGGGCAAACCTTTTCCATTATCTACGATGGTGGCCCCCGTGTTTACCGTTTCCGGTGGATGTGACAGCGACGGCGACGGAACGGCAGCGACAGCGAGTTTCATTACAAGCAGAAACAAGCTTCGCTCCCCGGGAAGCTGAGACCGATGTTTGATTGCCGGCACCAGGGGCTCGTTGGTGCGGGCGTGTGACTCTTTGCTTCAGCCAGTGTACCTTTACTTGTGCCCCAGGAACGGCACCAACGTCTCATCCTTCGCACTCTTCCGGAGCAGGCATTGCGGAGAGTTTCGTTTTGCTACTGTTGTTGTAATATTTATCTCTACGAATGGGTGTTATTTGACATGGAAACAAATAAAAACAACTCCAAACCCGGAGTACGGAGAGTGTGCTGATGGTAGGATGCAGAAATGAAGAATTTTTGTGCATGCACCAGACAATCACGAGCCCACTCAAGCAGGGCGTGCTTGGAGCACTTGAAGGTGGAGAAAATGAGCACACGGTCGCACGCAAACACGGAAAACAAATTAGTGGTTTGTCAGAGTCACTTTTCAGCAGTAGCAGCAGCAGCAGCGTTACACTGTTTGGTGCCAGAGGGGTTATGGATTAGTTTAGCGAGAAGGAAACATTTAGCGGTGGTACCGTTGTCTAACTGATGTGTTGAAGTTGCAATATTGTGTGCATATTGGTATAATTAGTACAGAGGAAGTGCTCACGCTAAAGCTTTGAAAGATGCAATAACTTCCTTTACCGTTGAAATCGATTGATGTTTAATACCTGATGGGAATATGTTCAATAGAGATGGCTTAACCTTTACTTTTGTTACTTGGGGGAAATATTTGAACGACGGGTAAACACTTTGAATTCTTGCTCAGACAATTTGCATAGATTCTGTTCAGCTGAGGCTGCTCTTAACAGGCCTTAATGCGATGCTTGTTAAGAAAAGTACATACTTGTAGGCGCCAGTATCACTGCTTTGCTGATGTAAATCCCCGAAAAGAATGTTTTTGATCATATAAAACATTTTTCATTGGCAATCAGTTCACTAAGTGCTTCATAAACGCAAATACGCGCTTCGTTTTAATACTCAAAAACTTTAAGGAAACACATCGAGACGACAAAACCGTTTTTATATTAATTATTGATTTTAATATCTTTTAACATCTTAATTATTTATCTCGAAACTCGATAAATAATCAAAACTTGGCTGTTTCTCATTTTCTGAGGCACTTCAACTCTGAGATGAATTTACCTGACATTAATGACTTACTTTACTTAAATTATCCGGTTGTTATAGATAGCCTGTCCGGAGTATGGGATTTTATGCCAGTCTCTTAGGGTTTGGTATCTACCAATCGTTATGTCAGATAACGATGTTCTTGAGTTTCATCTGTTGAATAAAAAGGTATTAGTAGCAAAGACCATGTGTTTACCCTTTTACTCATTTATTTTATATCGTATATTTCTTTTTTTTATGTTTCGTGCTTACGGCCAGGCCGTATATCTTAAGACTATTCTTAAATCAAACATTAATATTTCTTATACTTATATACTATCCTGGTGGGAGACATTTCCTTCTCCCGCCGTTAAAGTGCACCTTATCCCGGGTAGGCTCGGTAGAGTGGGCTTCAGGATGGGTACATTCCTCCTGGTGGGTTGGCGCTGGCTGGCTTGTAGTACTGAGCGAACTTGCCGCAGCTTTCCAGCATTACGTTGTCGGCATGCTCATCTCATCGTCTGGTTTACAATGTGATGTTGTAAACGGCGACCCAGTCGCCGGCGAAACACCTGAATCCGAGAGCTTAAACGATTACTTTGTTAGGCTACCGCAGTATCGAACGCAAGCATCCCGCCGAAGAAGGGGTCGCCAGCTACAATCTCAAGGACTTCAGATGGGTAATTTTGCCACCATCTGAGGCCAGAAAAGCGACTGGCGCACATCGGTGTTACCGTGCAGAACATACTACAATAAACATGAAAAAAAAACAAACAAGAGACATAACAAACAAAGCTACACTAATCTAGACAAGTTAAAGTGCGTATTTTCTACGGGAAGGGACGTGGGAAGGAATCTAAGGGTGATTCCCATCTCTTTGGCGAAGTCGAACAGAATCCGCGCGTATTCGTAGTCCTTCTGACCCAAGATGTCGCGTATCGGCACTCCAGGGGATCTTCCTGATGCCCGAACGGCTGACAGTAGTCCGGGTCTTGCCGCATCGAACTCCACGCATGACCAGAGGACGTGATCAAAGTCGTGGAATCCGTTGCTACAGCTACAAACCTTGGAGACGGCACTGCCTGTGCATTCATCGCATAATGGTTCGACATGAGTCTAGACATCATGCGAATAAACGCACGATCCATCGGGAGCCTGTGAAACCAGGGACGCAGGGATACCTGTGGTGAGATGGAATATAGGAACCTCCCGAGTTCGTCTACGTATATTTCTATTATTAATACATAATTACTGCGTAATTACGTTTATTTCTAGTTCACACTAGACATCAATAGTTTCATAATTAATCAAAAATATTGGTCTCATATTAGTACTGACAAAACGTCTTGTCATAAGAGTTCCTTGCAGTATCCTTTTTATTTAATTCTGATGCCGTTCTACTTCTACTTTCGTTAAAAATTAATCTCTCCTATTTATCTTACGTATAATCAAACACAGTCCCTTATAACGACTTGATATCACACTCGACTTTAATATTAACACGTGAACATTTATATTTGTATTTTATGAAGCTCAAATCCGATGGGGAAAATTTTGTAATATAAAAAGATACAAAAACTCACAACCGAATTTGAAAATTTGAAACATAGCAAACAAGAAAAACGCAGTAAAAAACCTTCCCATTGGCCTTCTGATCGATTTGGCTCCCGGATGCTGTGACACAAAATTAAGAGCTTCCGCTCGCGCAGGGCTCGGGCCCGGGCTGACTTCACTACCGCTTTAAATCAGTGCAAGCGACAAAAAAGAAACCTCCCCAACCTCGGGTGGAGATCGTGTGGCAAGGCAGAAAAGCGCCAACGGACGCTTACTTCCAGTTCAGCCGTGCTGCGTAATCAGCATGTTGTTGCATGACGGTGGCAGCAGAACGAACCGACCGAGTCCCCAGGACCCAGGACACGATGACAACCACCTTGAGAGCGATTCTTGTGGATTCGCAGTGAGGGAATAGCGGCGTGCAAAATCGAAACACGTTGTAAGGGGTTGTTGAGTTGAGTCCGGGGAAGCAAAGCAACAAAAAACACGCTAACGATGAAGGAAGCGGTTGGAATCTTTTCTTGCGTTCCATCGTGTCCAGGTCGAGCTTGTAACGAGCGGGGGTGAAAGGGCAACGATGATCACGAAGCAAGGTTGTGCGAAAAACCTTTTTGAGTAAATAAAGTATGATAGAAAAATAACAGTTGCTTCTTGCTCCAATCTTCCAAACTTGCCGTGCGTCAGCCAGCGTTTTCGTTTCGCTTTTCCCGAGCACTTCAGCACCTGACGCCCCGAAGAAACGAACGAGGAAAAAAAAACGCTGGAGCACGCTGGCTGGGAGACTTTCCGTGGCGCTCGTTTTGTCTACACAAACCAATTTTTAGTGTGCGTCTGTATAAACGAGATGGAAATGAGAATGAGAATGAGAGGAAATATTTCCCCTTCCTCATTCTCGAACTTACCATTCCAAACTCCCAATCCCGTTACGGAACGGATCCCGTGGATGGAAAACGCAGCAGCTGTGTTGTGGGTCAAACAAAGAGCAAAAAATACAAATAAAAACAGCTTTGCACAGCCTACTGCAAAACCAGACCGCCTGCCAGGGTGCTGGGCTTTTCTTACGCCTTCTGCCTTTAGTTTTCTGCCTCCATTCCAGTTGGCACTGTTGTCGTCGTTGTTGTTGTTCCTGTTGGCTCCGGGCAATCCGGGCACGGCAATTTTTGCCTGCTTTATGTTCACGTCCGAGTGAATCATACGGCCGGCGAGGGATCCCTCCCAAAAGGAAAGCGCAACAGCCGCAGGACTTGGGGATGGTTTGCACCGGGCAAGGGTAAGAGAGCGAGAGCGGAGCTGCTGAATCGGACGTTTGTGAGTGTGAGCTTTATTATTTTTTCGTAGATGCACCCTAAAAGAAGCGTACGCTCCCCGCCCTCCCCAGACCTGAAGACCCGAAGACCCGGGTAGGCGAACTGTAAATAGGAGCGAAGGAAATGAAGGAGTTAAAAAATCACAACCGTTCCTGGTGCCGCCGGCAGCCAAGAGCGGCCCATATAATGAAGCCGTGTGCCACCGTTCCACCTTCACCATCGGTAGACGAATCGAGTCGACGAGACCGACCGAGGTTCCGTTTCGGGATCACTTCCGGCTTATGGGTAACGAGGTGGAATGCTTTTATACATCAGGGAGATTTTTTTTTGTGTATGTACGGGTGTGAGTTTCATGATAAGACCAGCTCACCGTATCTGCGTTACGCTCGGAATGAGGTGATAAGAATTGCGAGGAATGCAAACACAACAAAAAAACGTCGAGGAAACTCACCACAAACAGGAATGTGTGCCCTCGAAAGAACTGCAACATATTGGTGCCGGTTGGGCGAATGAAGGCATAAATGAGTTAGAAGCTCGCAAGATACCCTGCAGACCCTCCACATCAGGCCAGCTGGTTATGCGAGACTGAAGGACCATGTGTATGGGTGTGTGTGTGGGTATGTGTGAGTGATGGGATCATTAGTTTAATGACCTCATCCTGTTTTGTGTCACTTGGGATTCCGAACTGTATGGTAGGGGTAAGCGGATTTTTTCCTCTTCTTTCTCCTGCTACATTCAACCTGATGCACCTGCTGATGGTGCTGAACAGTGTGGTTGCAACCGGAACAATTCCCGTTCCAAGTGTTAATGAGACTTTGTGGATTGGGGTTTTTTGTTCGATTCTTCCCTAGAATTGTTGGTGTTGAAGGATAAATTGATTTAGGTGGTGTTAACACCATCGTTTAATATATTTGTTGTGGTGCGTGTAGACCAATGGTCGGCAAACTTCTTCGAGCAAAGAGACAAAGTGATATAATAAACCTTGAAGAAGTGTTGAAGAGCCAAATTGAAACTTTTGCTATCAAGTATTCCTTGGTGACCGGTGCTCTAGAAATGGCAAAATATTTTAGTGAAGCAATACCTACAGAATAGTTCATATTGTTTCGGTACGCATTTTTCTAAGATATATAGCCTAGTGCTGAAATTATTTAAGTTTTAGGACTTTTTATTCTGACAAAACATTAGCAGAGATTGTGACGAGCTTAGCAAACCAAATGGCAATACGGTATGTTGGTTGTTCAACTGCTCTATTTACTCGATTGTTTGACTGAAGGTAGATTAATATGGTCCGATCTTCAAGCTTAAGTCATCATAGACCCAATGATCTATGTTTATCGAGAGTGAATATTGTACCAAAGAATGTTCAGAAAACCTGGCGTCTGTAGCTTGAGCCCTGGAGTCCAGGAGATCTTGCTCGACCATGTTTGTAAGCAATGCGATGAACTAGAATCAAGTAAAACATAGTCAAGAGACTCATGAAAAAGATATGGCGGATGGTTAGCTGGTAATCAATAGAAGAGTTTCAGAACTTTCCTGTCCTGCGACCTGTTTTTGGGATATATCGAGATGTAGATTTAATTGATTCCTTAGCATATAAAAGTCTTGAAAGTATGTGAACATTTATTAGATCTATAGCTTGTAATAGTTCTACAAGATTTCCAAGATGAATAGGGAATGTTTAAGTAATTGCCGTACACTGCTCCGGATGTAGTGGACAATTTACGAATTGATCTAGAAAGGTGGCAGATATGATCTCCGCACCGTTCCTCCGTCCTTTTTCAACACTTCCTAAGTAGAAATGGATAATCCAACGGTAGAAGCTGGACAATTCTCTCGAGAGTATCGAGAGTCTAAATATCAATAGATTCACTATTAAATATTCTAAAAGTCTGCAAGTCCTAAACGTTTTCGAATTAGACGCAATCACATCGTTCAACAATAAAGATCATTTTCGACCAAGAACCCCATTGACAATGACCAATAGTCACACTTTGTAGACCCCTGGCTGAAGAGGATCCCTTAGAAACCGTTTCCAAATATCGTGTAACTTTGCTTTCATCTATCGAGCTAGCGGAATGAATCGGGATGTTGATTATTTGCTTCATTGCTTGGGCAGGTCACGTTTTTCGCGTCAGGAAGGGCAATCACTTCCCATTCCATTTATTTATTCCTCCAAATAATCGATGACCAGCAGCAATCGTGCCAAAGGTAACGATAGCGTAATTCCAACGTCTGATCTCCCGGATGCACCTGGAATAGCACTTCTGGGGGCAAAATAAAATCCGCCAGCTCTCATCACAGACACAAACAGAGTGTTTGGCATATTTACTAAAGCGAAAACACATCTTTACATACCAAAGCCGATGAATTTCTACAAAGCAAAAAAGGATCCATCAGTACGGAGGGGCATGTCATCGACGTAGGCACGTAAGCAACGAGACACACACAAACGATATGGGGTTTGTTGTTGACGATTAAGGGGTCCTGAATGCTGAGCACAGATTTTTGGTTCTCGTCTTTGGTTGCTGTCCCTAACCCTAAACAGCTTCAAGGAAGCACGCAAAAAAACCCGAACTGTCCCCTTTTTTATGGACCGGAATTGCCGAATTACCACACTTCTTTCCGCACGGGTTGCGATGACCATCGGCCATCCTTTTGGTCCGTCGAAGTGGTTTAAGGGGGCCTGAATTATGAGTGACTCTATTCGCCTTTCTTTCTTAAGCGTGGGTCCCGTTCAAGCGAAGGTAGTTTATTGTGTGCTTCGTGAAAAGTATTCCCAACAATGGTGTACCACTTCTTTTGCTCTCCCTATTTTTGTTGCCGCTGAGTATCGTATTGTTTACGGCATTCTTCGGAAACGGAAACAGATTCCGATGATTTAGAACTTGGTTAGGGTCGATGCGTTTTTTTTCTTATTCTGCTCAGTTTAATGTGAATTAATTCGTACGTGTAGTAAACAGGCGGAAATATCTTCAAATGCTTCAGCTGTCCTTCTTCACGGGTGTTTTGCTCGAACCTGTGTCCTGTGTTTATGTGAAATGGAGTTAATTTTTCAATTTAGAATTACCACCGGTCGCTACCTTTAATGGCACAGCATCATTAATTCAACCTCTCCGGGCTCCGTTGCTCCGATGGAGACGCCCGGTGGCTTACTGCAGCATTGTGGCTGCGTACGTTGTTTTGGGGCACGTTCCAAAAACGGACGGGTAATGTGGTCCACCCCGTAACGTTGTGAGCCTCTCGAAATTCTTAAATCCGAAACTTTACGACACAAGTTAACTGAAGCGGATGATACGTTCTTACCTTCCTGCCCAGCGCGTAAGGCGATATGCGACCCTGTGTCAAAAAACGTAATCCCGTGGAAAATTGAACGAAAAACCTTTCCGTGTGAGTGTGTGTGTTGTTTCCCTTCTCTTATTTCTTACGTGTTTCACCTTTGAGAAGGTTTAGCGCAGGGTCGAATGCTGGTGCTCTCCATTGAATGGGACAAATTCCCCGTTCTCATGTACACGGCAGCAGGTACGGGAGCATATTATGAACATGTTACACTCGATTATCGTGTGTGTTTACTCATACGCACACACACACACACACACACACACACACACACACACTTCCCATTAGGACTGCGGAAACCGGAGCTAATGTGTGGCACATCGCTGCTGCTGCTGCGCTGGCAAGGAATTTCATTTTCTGCTCTCTCACATTTCGCACTAATAAAGGGGATTTTTCCTAATTTTCCTGTCGCCGCTAACGTGGTTTTGTGTGCGCCAACCGTTGTCGCATACAGATCTAGCAGCATTTCCCACCGGTATGTGGCAAAAAAACCCTCCCGAATAAAGTTATTTATTTCCATTCATGCGGATTATGAAGTGTAATTATTTGGTGGAGCAAGAACCTGGTAACCTGGGAGCGTGTGCAACGGAGGAAGGTAATGAATTTGCACACCGAATAAAATCCGAAAAAAAAAGAAAACTCGAGCCATATGTTTTACGGAAAGAAGTAATTAAATCACCCGGGACACATATTTCAACCGGGCCCATGTCTTTATTTACAATAATATGGAAAATTAATTTTAAACTTCATTTCATTATCAATTAAGACAGTGGGCGCCGTTTACGCAATGACCGAAAAACGTATTGCCTACACTTTATCTAATCGTTATCCTGTTTTCTTGGTCCATTTTTTCTCCCTCTCTCTAGTGTGCATGGCCGGATACAACGAGAAACGACTACTGCACGATCTGCTCGACTCGTACAACATCCTGGAGCGACCGGTGGTGAACGAATCGGATCCCCTTCAGTTGAGTTTTGGTTTAACGCTGATGCAAATCATTGACGTGGTAAGTTTGTGCGACGTGACATTAGCTTTTATTGTACCAACCTCTCCGTGTACAAACCTTGCTTTGCTGCCGATTGGTCCGTGAGTAACGGGCACATTTATTTATCTTCGGTTGTTTGCAGGTCATTTGATTTTTCGGTACCAAATGTCTGGGAAAAGCATTCCCTTTAAGAGCGCGCTTCGGCCAGATTCTCGTAACGCAATAGCTGCATACTTTTGCCTTTATTCCGCGCATCATTATCACCGTTCTATTCCATCCTTCGCCGGCCTTTTGTTTTTTTTTTGTTTCGGTGACGATATTTAACCTCAAAATGTATTTGCTATAAAAATCGATCGAACGGCTGGTGAATGGGTCATTGAGTTTTCACGAGTTTGTTCTTTTTTTGAGCGCGCGCGCGCGCGAATAAATAGCTCGCAATTCGATTAGCTTCGATTTGTTTTACGGTTGATCGGGCTGATGAGTTGAGGTGGCATCGATTTGTCCATCTCCGTCGGTAAAAGACGGGAAAGAATGCCACACTAAAGAAGCAAACAGTGAACGAACGTCGCATTATTCCTTGATCTCCTACAGTTTCTCCGGTTCTCTGCTGATGGCCGGGACATCGTTAGCGTTCTAAAGCTCGTTAAAACTGGCACGCAGATCTAGCCGTTACGATCCGTTCCCATGCATTCTTCCTCTTGCGGCATTGTGCCAAATCGAACACACACAACCTTTGGCCACGGGTCATTAAAACTTCAAACGCCTCGCCCTTTTTTCTTCTTAGTGGACGGCGATTGTCCTTTTTTTTACGTGCCCGAGACACACCGTGGGATGAAGATGAGTGGCTGTGTGTGTGTGTGTGTGGGTGTGAAGTGTAATGCCAGTTTACCTGCAAACGAAGCTAAATATATGGTACCACACTTAATCTGGGGTACGTGCGTGTGCGTGCATGAGTGAGGCCATTTTTGTGTGTGCTGTTTTTTGCTTGTATGATCCAAAACGAGTCTGCGCTGGTGATAAAAGTAAATAAAATCATATTTTTATTACCTGCACGTGGACCGCTTGGTTGGATACGGCTGAGCTGTCTTAAATCTACCGAAATGTGACCAAACTGTGAATTAAGAAAATAGAAAATGTAAGATCTGAATGTAGGGGCGGCCCGGTGGTGATGCGACAGCGGCGCCGGTCTTCACACGGCAGGACCGGGGTTCAAGTCTCATCTGGGCCGTTCCCCCATAGTGAGGATTGACTAACCAACTATGCGGTATCAATTAGTCTAGTAAGCCAGAAATGGCAGGCATGACCTTAAGAGGTCGTTAGGCCACGAAAGAAGAAGAAGATCTGAATGTCTAAGCTTTGGGAGGACAAGTACAAGTAACATTATTTTTGTTGCAATTATTAAAGTTTCTAAAATTCCCTACGCGTTCAAGTTAAATTAAGTTTTATTTGCAAAACATAAATTTTAAAATATGGAAACGAAATTTTATGAATTTAGATTTTTAGTTTTTTTTAACATATTGAAATTTGATTTAATGTTTCCATATTGAGATTTTTTATTGCAGAGACACAAATATAAGTTGAACAAGCAGACTATTCAAAACGTTGGGAGTTTAAAGCTTCCATTTTCTTTATTTATTTAATTATTTGGAACGATGTTTAAAAGCTTACAATGTTTTCCAGGTTGCAACACAAGCGTTCATTTAAAGCGTTGCGTTCAAAACAATATGCAGTGCAGAAAAACAGCTCCAAAAACCATTAAACGATGTATTGCAGACGTTTTTTTGTTAATAATTCAAGTTTATCATTATTTGTATGAAAAGGTATGCAAAGACGTTATTAAAGGCATTGAGACCTATACCAAACCCTGGAAGCCACAGATTGAATGTTCTAATGAATAAAACGATCAATAGACAGTTACATCAATCTACCGTTGATAGAGCTTTGCCTAACTATTTCTGAGTTGGGGAAATCGATTTCATATCCCAGAAACTTATCTTAATTCTGGTGCAATGTACAATGTACAATGTTGTGTTTTTTTTTTTGCCTAACGACCTCTTAGGTCATGCCTGCCATTTCTGGCTTACTAGACTTATTGTTACCGCATAGTTGGATAGTCAGTCCTCACTATGGGGGAACGGCCCAGATGAGACTTGAACCCCGGTCCTGCCGTGTGAAGACCGGCGCCGCTGTCGCATCTACCACCGGGCCGCCCCGGTGTTATGTATAATTATAATTATGATAAACTCTGCATTACTTCGCATAAGCTAAGTAATCTAGATGTTACTGTAAACTAGCAGGCCTTTAGAACATCACCAACCCGATCAGCCAGCTCAATGCCGAATCGCGGACTCGTCCTGTCTCTTCTAATCACGCCCTCAAAAGCGAGTGGACAAATAAACGTTCGTTTTGGAACACGACTCATTATTATATGTTTAAAGTCGGGTAGAAGCTGTTGCCTAACTCTTTAAATTCTACCAAGACCTAATAAAGTTAGGAAACATAGAATATACCGGTCCTGAAAGGTCTCAGTTTATGAGAGCTTTTTAAATGGTCTCAAATCTATCTGTTCTTTTGCTGCTGTTGTTGAGGAAACAGACTGTACTATCAAAATCAATAAAAGGACGTACTAGCAATCGCCCGACAACGAACAAGAATAATCTACATTCATTTCGTGTATAGCTTGATCATTTTGACAATTATTTTATGACATAGAATATAAATACTCTCTACACAAACTGACAAGCAGAGTCAGCTACCATTACGAGCATCAATTTGCATTTAGAATTCCAATTCCAAGAGTTGGTGAGTTTTTACCCTCAACTTTCCAACGTAAATTATTACTTATGAATCCTGACAAGCCTAAGAACCAATTTAGTTATCGCGTTTCTTTGTGCTACGAGTAGTTCTGTTTTAAAAAGTTTTAGAACACTTTCTAGAGCCCTTGTACGACTTATTAGAGCTGCCCGGAATTGGCTATATGTATGACGCTTTCCTCTTCTTTTCTTTTATTTTCGTTTCTTTAATAGTGTTTTTTCAAAAAACATTCATTGGTATATTTATTTTACGTAATGTGCTAGAAGGTTTTATCCTCCTAATTACCCTAACAAAGCATATTGAAACAGACATAAAACTTCCAACCGGTATCTGCGATCGATTTATGCGCTTAATCCAATTGCACATTTAAATTCCATAAATGCTAATCCCGCCCACAAACGTTACCATAATTCTTTCCGGATTATTCTAACTACCTTTTGCTTCGAACCCCCGTAATAGACTGTATCGGATCGTGTGCACTCACTTTATCGGCAAGATGCTTCAATCGCTTCACAATCCACCTGTAGTTAACCTGCAAACACCAGTGTGCATAATGTGTAAAACGTTTGTTCGCCGTGCATTTCGGGCACGTTGGGCCGTTGAGCCTTTATTCAATCGATTCGATGCTTCAAGTTTCTTCCAGTCTTTGTTGCACTGGTTGCCGAAAAAAAATGGGGAACGTGGAAAAAAAGGATATCCGTTTCAAGTTTCCCTACTGTTCGGACTGGGACAGACATTTTTCATCGTTTTTTTTTTGTTACTCCCTCCTTCCCATCCAACCTCCAATAGAATCGAGTGAGGTTATCAAAAGTGATTTTACATGCACATTTAAGGGCTGTAGTGGATTTGCTGTGCGCAATTTTATTACACCATCAGTGTCCTCGAGTGTCAGCTAGCGACAACCGGGACCTGAAAACTGCAGCTCGCGTGTGTGGGTTTCGTTTTTGTGCCGTTTTGGTTTTGGTTACAGTTTTCGGTGTTGAATGAGATCCGGATTTTTTTTTGCCTTGTTTCCTCTGTGTTGCATAGATCTTCAACAAGGGATATAATATTCACTTTAACAAAATGGTTCTTGTGAACGGAAGAGAGCGAACGAGAGAGAGAGAAAGAGGCACGAGATGAACAGGTTTTCGTGGATGGTGGAAGTGAGAAGAAGCAAAGACACACACTTTTGCCCGTGTACACTACCACCAGCGCGGTAGTGCGCTTGCGTTTGTAAATTTTTAAATAAATGATTCTCTCACCCATTTGCTACTCATTCGCCACTCACCATTCTCACTGTTTGGCGCTGCTCCAGCTCATTCTGCTCGTTCACTCGTGTGCTGAGGTCAGTCCAGGCCTGTGCCTGTGTGCCTTGGCACACCGCTACCACCCTACATTTCGAATGCGCCCGGTACGGGAACTACCCACTAAGCTTGCCACCGTGTGTTTGTTATTGTAAGTCAGGGCCAACAGGGCGAAACTAGGCTTTGGCTCTCAAATTCTTCGCTCACATTCTTCGGTTCAAGTTCAGACGGGAGCGGTTCTAGAATTGTGGTGCCGTACCACTGTACGCCATCTCCCACGCCACCGTTGTTCCCTTTTTATCACTGAAGGAGTGTGCTTCAGATTAAGGGCTTTGTCCGAAGTGCGATATGGGAGCTGTAATTGAGATGCAAATAGTCGACGTCGCTCTCGTGCCTTCTTGCGCGACCCATTTTCATCCATCCGTTTTTTTTTTGGCTGTTGTTGCTGCTCCCACTTTCGTGTTTAAGTAAAGACACAGAGAATGGAGTAGACGCGGGTGGTTGGAAGGAACGGGCATGAACATGGTCCCGTCGACATGGTTGTATAACAACGTATCCCATATTTGGTGGCAACCAGCAACCAGCTGGAAGATGATTCGTTGCCCTTTTTTTCGTACATCTGTGCATGTGTGAGTTTGTCAGTTTGCTCATGTCTGTATGTAAGAGTCATGTAAGTAACGAGAAAACTACCAGCATCATTTTTGTGTGACACGTCTCCGTACTAGGGGGGGCAGCATCGCTTGCATAATTGATTTTCCCAAACAATCTCCCAACCCGTACACTGTTCAACCTTTATCCGGTCTGGTTTTTCGGGTTTAAGGACTTTATCCATTTCAAACGGGGAACAACGGGGAAGGCTGGTTCGGGGCTTAGCTAAAGGGATTTGCAAATGTCTCAGACCGACCGAAGCAGTGTACGTACCACACTAGAGTGGTTCGGGGTGGTTCAATTAGCACACTCGATCAGGCGACGTTACATGGCCTGGAGGCGTGCAAGTTTTCGGACGGGAAATTGCCGACCGGACGTCACGGTTTCCACAGGTTCACTGGCCAAATTTGCAGCTTGTTTGCATTTATGTACGCCCGTTGCGAGTTCGATGCAGTGATTGTAGCATCGGTGCCTGAGACAGGCGAGCCATGAAACAGGACAGTTCCATTAGGAGGCCATCGCCTGCGAGAATAGTTTGAGTTTGACGATGCAATTACACGGACTTAGGCAGGTGAATCCGTCGAACGAAAATCGATCGGACGCTTGGAAAATGGTGGTCAAATGGTTGGGCAAAGTAAGTTGCGATAGTATGATCCAACGTGTAAAACAATGAATAAATTATTCATAAATAATATACAGCCAAATAAAATGAAGTTGTGACTTGTTTTTAAACGGATATAGATCTTTAGTTTGCTGGTGGATGTTCAATGCCTTTACTTTAAAGAACTTTTGACAAAAGTAAAGTCTTAAATTGATAACTTTAAACAATGATTTAAGGCTACGGTCTTAAGGCATTTTGTTATAAACATCTTATAATAATGTCTTTACAAAATCAAATTTATGTTAGAGTGTAAGCTAGTTTGTAAAAAAATTTAAAATAAATTTTACTGCGACTTTGCGTATATTGAGCATAACGTTTATTGGTAATAGTTATCGATGGAGGCGCCCAGTACTTCATTAAAATATACTTCAATATTTGGTTGCTTAGCTTTATACATAACTGTTAGCTAAGCGGCGGCCCGGTGGTGTATACGATAGCGGCGCCGGTCTTCACACGGCAGGACCGGGGTTCGAATCCCGGCGGACCGCCTCCCCGTACGCAGGACTGACTATCCAGCTACGGGTATAACTAAGTCACAGAAAGCTAGCAATTGCTAGCAGGCCAAGACCTACAGAGGTTGTAGTGCTAGAGAAGAAGAAGAAGAAGTTAGTTAAGCTTATGGTTAAAAAGATAAAGGAAAGGATGCCTTGTTAAGAAGAATTGGTTTTATACTAAAATAGTTGCAGCATTATGCAGTCGTTTGTACCAAATAAAAAAATTGTACCAATACGTAAGAAGTTAATGGCACTTTTTACAAATTCTGGTTTGGTTATACCTGTTATAAATATCAAAAGCAGTAGTTTAAAAATCTGATCCTTTTTTTGACCAACAATACATAGCGATTGAAGATTTATAAAGATATTTTTACATGCAACGACATCAAAAAGCGTACATTGGCGCCCTCTGACTGTCAAAATCTTAACATGGATTCAAATTCTTAAACAAATCACAAGGAACAATTTTCTCACTTTTAAGAGCACAATTTAGTGCCTAGATAATTGATGACACCAAGATGATAACCTAATAAGGCATTGCTATTTCTAGAAATTCGGGAAGTTGGAACGCTGGAAATTCTGGATTCATCTGAACATTTCCACAAAGTCCAGTTTCCTATTCAATTTAGCTCATTCATCAGCAAAAACTTATCCCTAACCTTTACCCATAAAACAAGTAAAACCCATCCTACGTCGATGATTTGCGGACAGTCGATCATACGTGGCAACATCAGATGTTCCAAAGTTTCGTGTTTGATCGATTGCCACCATCATAAATCGAACGTTTTCGGCAAAGTTTAACATTTTTCCCACCTAAAACTTGATAATTCAATTGTGTGGTTTATAGTTTCCCAAAGTATTGCTAACGAATTCATCGCTTTAATTCGATTATCTTTCCTTCCTCTACTTTCAGGACGAAAAAAATCAGCTACTAGTGACGAACATTTGGCTGAAGCTCGTAAGTACGAACGGCTAAGGCGTGGCTTCCCGGGGTAGTTCGGAATCGATGCGCGGCCAAATGGAGCAACGCTGTCACTCCTTTTGGGTCGCTTAGGACAATCTCCTATCTTGGTGACCTGATGTGGAACCCGTTCGGATGGCATGTTCTCCATTAGCGTTACCGAACGATTACGCTGCCTTGTGCGTGTGAAGCCATGCAGTCAACTTAAGTTCAAATTTTGCTCATATTATGGTTTCACACTTTAATTTATTAATTTTTTGAACGAAGTCGAATCATTCTATACTTACGTGATATTTCGTACCCGTCATTCAATACTAATAATTTCATCCAATTGCTAGCGAATTAAATTACGAGAGAAAACAAACTCCGATCATGTTGTCTGTTTGCTTGCGTCCAAATCACTTATCCGCAGAATCGCAGAAAGACCTAAACTTCAAAAACAAAACAAAAATCTAAGGGTTCAATTTCGAACCAGTTTCGTTTACCAATACTGGACCAGTATGGACCCAAGAAGAAAACAAGACACCCAAACGTGACTTTAGATACGTGTTGCGTTGAAAACGGGTCGAACCCTTGGCACCTCCACAGAACACAACCGGAAGCCGGAATAATCATCACGTGCTCAGATCGATTGCCGCCAGTGGCAAAACGCCAGTTGGCTGTACCGGTCGGCTGGCAAACATTTTTCAATCGCATCTCGCATGTGGAAACAATTTTAACCTGATTACTTGTTCCGGCCACCGGATGCCGACCCACCACGGTTCGGTGATGTGATATTTCGGGTTGGGAAAGAAAGATCTAAGAAGAAAAACTCGTTCAAAAAGAGAGAGTTAAATTTGTCCTTGCTGGGGTTGAAGTGTGTGCGAGTAAATCGTGAAGCAAAAAACCTCTTCATCGTTCATCGGACACCGAAGCACAATTCTTTCCACTCTCATCTTCAACGGGGTTTCAACGAAAGGAAGCATCTTCACGGCCGATTGTAAAAGCACAACATAACTAACAAACGCTTCTAACCGGAACGGAAGCGACCGGAAGCCAATTCACAAACACAGCCTAAACGAGAAACAAAGGGCCCGCAGCCCAGAGACCTTGGGACACTAGCTGCCCATTGGGTGAATTGAGTTGCGTACCGCTGATGGGTTGTGCGTCCCGGAACAACTGAAAACTTCAACTCAAGGTAGAAAGAAAAGCATCCTCAAGCTCACTCAAGCTACAGCAGACACGGGAGCGAACACAGCGCTCTTTAATAAATAAAATATGAGCCGAGCAATTTGTTTCGACAGGTTCGACTTCCGTTTTGTGCGCTACCCGGGAAGGTAGCGGGAAAACACGCCAAAAAGGTAGGAGAAAACTGGCTTTACCACGCGGATCGTTGGTCCGTTTTCGTGCGGTGCTCCAGTCCGGGAGTAGATAAGCTTTTATTTATATCCTTCTCTGGTGAGCCTTTTGCTTTGGACAGCCAGCCTGAGCAGTCCATCGTCGCCGTTCGGCCAGACAAAGGTAAACCCTTGGCCCGGGCGCATATATATTTCGCCGGAACCATTCCGACTCAAATCCAGCGTCAAACGTACAGCCACAATCATCATTCGTTTCAGTGCTGTAGTGCTGCCCAGCAACGTTTGCCCAGAATGTCCGGCCGACGTCGAAGAATTGAGGCGAAGTTCGCCCCCACCCTGGAATTACAATTTCCTTGACCAATGTTTCGGTTTGCAGCCTGGCGCGCCCCTACACGTCGTGATTGTGGACCGTTCTCACCGTTGTTCACTACCGTGCCACCGCAAAAACCATAATATGATGTGCAATTTATTGCGCTTTTGGTGAAATATAATCTTATTTTGGACCTCTCTTGACCTGCATACCTCAGGGTTCCCTGGTTCCTAATTTTGCTTCACCCCACGGTATGCCCAGCGTGCGTGTATGTATGTGTATTGTTGTCGGCTCTGTTTTCCTTTTCCACAGTTCCTTTTGTGCCGTTTTTGTGTGTGCGCGCTTCTCATTCGAAGACGTTTCTCTTTACGCACCGCGCGCTTTTGCACATGAACACGGGCATCTGTGCGGTCGGGCACAATCATTTGTGGTGATTTTTGACCGGCATTTCTTGCCGTAGTGGCATATTTTCGTTACTTATTTATGATGCCACTCGGTCCGCTTTACGCCTTCGCCGCGCCCGCGAGCTCTTGTTCGGTTTGTGGAGACACAAGTCAAAAACTGGACCCGATTCGTTCGCGCAAGCGGATGATGAAAGCGGGCGTTTCATTTCCCGGAGACTCGCTGTGTATTGTGCTGTAACCATACGGTCGTATTTTGCGGCGAATGTAGGCTGATAATGTGCTTTTAATAATGTGTCTTCCGGTGGTTGGGTAACTGTAACGGAACGCGGAAGCGTGCGAAAGCTGTGATTACAAACTTTGCTAGCTCCTTAGCAAGAGGTTTATAAACACATCGACGTATTTAATGCAATCTATTGTTGTGTGGGCATTGCGATAGGAATGGCTTTGAATTCTGTTATGGTTGCGTTATACAGTGCGTGACATCATAATAAGCTTACGTTCTTTTCATAAAATCATCATGTAGGTTATTATTTTAACACATATAATGCATTACTCGAATAAATCTACAGGAAAGCGATTTTGCTGATAGTGAATATTTAAGGATTTTTCAATTGAGACCCGTCTAGATCGTCTCCCCGCATACAAGACTTATTATCTAACTACAGGCAAAATAAAATCAAGTTAGCTAGAGACCCAGCCGAGACTCGGAGGCGAAAACTTCGGGGACCATCTTCTATACATTAATCCATATTCTGAAAAACACTCATTAGATAGACATAATTGGTTTGAGGGTCTATTACATAGCAGAAGCTTACCAAAGAAGTGTGTTGAGGTCAAAAGTAGGCACCGATAACAACTTATATACATGTTCAACCGGTCATATTACAGTCTGAGGAGGCATTAAAAACTTATGTTGTGAAGATGAACAAAGCTGGGCCTGTGTAGAACCTTTATAGTCTCATTAGCCTCTAAGAAATGGATTCTGTTTAAGACTGGCGAAGTCCTCTTGGCCGCTTTCCAGAAGAAGATGATCAAAAAATTTTGGCATTTTATATCCGGAAAGTTAATGGAGGAGTCACTACAATGACGAGCTTTACGGTGACCTAACCATCGTGCGCCAGGCTTCGATGGGCTGGTCTTGTCATGAGAATGGCACCGTTCGACTAAATTCGTAAATCCTTTTAGGCCGTCCACTTCTTCTTCTGCTTTATTGGCCTGTCCCTATGTAACACGTCTAATAGACATGGCCTGATGTCCAATGATTCTCCAGCAAACTCGATCCATGGCTTCATTCCTACACCCCCGGCGCCATCCAATCTCCCTCAGGTCCATTTGATCCGGCCAACGATTTCGCTGTGCTCCTCTGCGCCTCGTGCCGAACGGTTCGCTGACGAGCACCTTCCTGGCAGGGCATGAGTCCGGCATCCTCATCACGTGACCCAACCAGCGTATCCTTCCGGCTTTGGCAACCGTCAGGATGTCTGCATCATCAAACAGCTCAGCTAGCTCGTGGTTCATTCTCCTTCTCCACACGCCCTGGTCGCACACACCGCCAAAGATAGTCCGCAGCACCCGCCGTTCGAAAATGACGAGTTCCTGAGTCTTCTGGATCTCAGGAGTTTGTGGAGTCCGTAGTAGGCACGATTCCCCTGAACAATGCGCCTTCGGATTTCGCTGCTTACGTTGTTGTCCGAAGTTACGATCGTGCCAAGGTAGCAGAACTCCTCTACTACCTCGAGATCGTCGCCGTCAACTAATACTCTGCTTCCGAGTCGTGCTCTATCACGGTCAGAGCCTCCGGCAAGCAGGTACTTTGTCTTCTTTGCATTGATCCTCAATCCAATCCTATCGGCCTCGCGTTTCAGTCGGGTGTACGCTCCGTACACCGCCGCAGTTGTTCGCCCGATGATATCGATGTCATTCGCGAAGCCAAGGAATTGGAGAGACCGGGTGAAAATTCTGCCCCGGATGTCGAAGCTCGCGCTTCGCATGACACCGTCCAGAGCGATGTTGAACAGCAAACAGGAGATTCTGTCTCCTTGCCTCAGTTCCCTATGAGATTCGAACGATTCCGACAGCATGTTCGACACTCTTACTTTGCACTTCACATGCTCAAATTGAGGTGTTCCATTAGTAAATGACGTTGATGCGTCTTCCAGAAATGCTGTAGTGAGCGCCTGATATTTAAGTAAGTAAGAAAGTATCTCTGTAAGTAAGCTAAAAATGGTTGGACGAGATCTCTAGAGGTTTAAGTGCCAAGAAAGAAAAAGGAGAGACTTAGACTTTTACAGCTACCCAATTAAGGGCAGAGCTAGGTAGTGAGAGCAGCGGGTCATAGTTTATGAAGAGCTACTGCATGCTGAACTTCATAATTCAGAGAGGAAAAGGCTCCTAGTTGGTGAGGAGTTACCTTTTTAAAATCAAAGACCGGCGAATAGAATTCGTTTAAGTCAAGGTGTGTATCTATCGTTTCATGTGTTTGCATATAATTCTCAAAAACGAAAACACATATATGCTACGCACTGTAGAATTATTCAATTTAACTGGCATTATTGATTTTAATAAAAAAAAACAAAAAACAATTGATGTCTGAATCGCTCCATGTTGTGTTTGCTCACTCACAGCTTGAGCCCCAAGATTTATTTCAAACGCAGTTTTTTAAACTAAATTTTGATGCGATAGTCAGTTTCAAACATTTCTTGTGTGAGGGTCTGATTCTATTGAAGCTATTCTGAAGATAGCCTTAATCCTTTCATTGGATTAATAAACATTCTGGCTCCAATTCCTCCCTCGCACTACTGCACACTGCACGTGAATGCCAGTACAAAGCTAACCGACTTCATAAGCAAAGCTACCTTTGAAGTGTGCCACCACCAAAATTCCCGGAACTGGACATTGGACCAGCAGCCAGCTCTACCCTTGTGCACAAATCTAGTATCCGGTACCGTAACCACGATCTATGATTTATTGCATCCCGGGATGGCCGAGCACCAGCAGCAAAGGGATATAAATTACATCTGGCAGTTCTGTGTGTGTGTGTGGGATCCGTCCGGACTCATGCACCGGACACCGGGTATGATGATCATAAAGCTTCATCATCAGTCACGGTGGTTTACGGTGGCTGTTACCATCAACGCACACACGCACGTTCACGTTTCATCTTGATGCCCCCCGTGTGTGTGTGTACCCCATTTGGGAGTTGTATGCCGAGAGGTCCAGGGGGTTCTCTCGGGGTGTCTGGTATCAATTACATACTTTTTCTCTGCCCGCAAAAGCACGCACGCCGTCTCACTGTTTCGTACGGGGGTTATCTTATTGAAGGCGTCTCCTGTCAGCACCGGCCCAACCCTTCGATGGCGATTCGCCCATTCGCTTCAATGTGAGCGTCTCGCACGTGCGATGGGAGTTGCACGCCTTCGAGCTAATCCCGAAACGGATTCCGGCTGCTGAGTGGTTGGTCGGGGGCCGGTGATGAACCGGTGAAAATGACCGTTGGGAGATACTGCTACTACCGCTAATGCTGCTACCACTGCTACAACTGCCCGGATTCGCCGAAACCCCGAAGGTAGGAAGTTCACATGATGGCGCCGCCAACGACGATCTCGACGAGCTCATGCAAAACTCATTAATCTCCACCTTCCGGGGCCGGTCGGCGGTCAGCTTCCTAGCTTCCGCCCGTAATCTCCGTCCCCGTGTCCGGCACTCGCAAGAAATGTGGAGCTTTAGGAGCTCATATAATTTGATTACATCCCCGGAGCTGCGTGTTCCATGCCCGCGGGTTCGTGTCGACCCAAAAAAGGGCCGTTCGTGCGTTCAAGGCCACCGCAAAGATGGCCAACGAGAGGGACGCCCATCGTTCATCGGTTGGCCTTGCCACGGTGATGAATGTGTTTAATGACGTGTTGCATCTTGCCGTCTGCCATACGAACCGCTTTTCCCTATCCGAAAAACGAACGCCACACCGGTCTGATATTAACTGCCCGTCTTTGTGCGACCCACCGGATCCAATTGGAATGACTTTTTGTGGAATAGTGTCAGTACAATTCGGGCCACCGTTAGCTGGCCAGTTACCCCGATCAGCTTGAGCGAGCGGCTAACCTTCGGTGCCATTTGCTCGAATATTAATTATCCATTCGAGTGACGCAGAGATTAAATGAGGTCGTCAGGAAGTGTCTGGATCAGCGCTTTTTGTTCCCTTTTATTCTTGGCTGCCTGCCGGCGGGTTTCATGTCCTCTTAAGTGGCACAAATTCCTGAATGTGACAGTCAGATTTATTCGCTATAAAAGTAAACAGATCTAAGGAAAAAAAATGTTACACAGTCGGATCTATTTTTTGTTGATGAAAATTGTAACATAAATATTAAAAACAATTCTATGGTACGAGAAAAAAAAGCACGAGCTTTATCATTCTTTAATACACGGACTGTTGTAACTGGAAAATGGGTAAATCGATTCAATTTCGGGTCGATACCTTCGGGAGCGAAGTTTGATTGTGAAAAATCAGTGGCCGGCTTTTTCTTTCCCTTTCACCGGGAAGCACAGCTGTGTGTGAAGAACATCGCCCCCAAAGAAAAGGGATCAACGGGATGGTTAGTTTAAAATTCTAATGGGCAAGAGAAAAAGTTTTCCACTTTGACAAAACTCTAATGCCAGCGATGTTTTTTTTTCCTGTTGCCATTGAAAGGATGCGAAAGTTTTCCATTTTCTTTCATGTTTTCTCCATCAATTGAATTTTTTCTTTTCTATTTTCTGCGATAGATGAGATGATATTTCAATTATCTACTTTAATATTAAGGTTTTTTCCTATTGGAAGAAGGAATTTTGGTTCATAACAATAAATAATTTAAGTTACACTATCCGGCAACAGATGACACGAAATGTTTTTTATATGAAAACATTTTACTTACATAAATTTTATCTACTATTAATAATAGTATTAAAACCATTGTTGTAATGCCTCTAGCGCAATGCATTCGCCAAACAAACGATCAAAGTGTTCAAAAGCTCATCTGGCACATGTTGCCAGCAGCGACGAAAACGGGCCAAATAGCTTTGCTCACACCACACACTTCATGGCACACCGTACAAAAACAAAACCCACATATTGTGCCGCTGAACGAACCGAAGCGTGAAGAGGAATATTGTCGGAAAAATAAACCCTCGAACACGGCAGAGAGATACGGCATGTGCGTTTTGAGTCCGCCTCGAGGGTACATCGGGCTTCGATTGGAAAATGCCAATTTGTTCCCGATTGTCCTCTCGCCGCACAGTGAACGATGGTCGCTAGCGAAAGCGAAGTTTTTCCGTGGAAAAAGCTGTCGTTTGCAGAGGCAGCTCGTTTGCTGACAGTTTTGTTTTTTGTTCTCTCGATGTGAGAGAGTATTTGTATTTTTTGTATAAATATATTCACCCACTGGGTCATCCATCCGTCCGATTGGATGCTGTCAGCGACAAACCAACGCATGTAACTGAATCGATAGTTTTTTGGGGAGGTTTTTTGTTGTTGTGTGGAAAAGCGGAAGCGAATGCGTGATGCTGTTGTTGTTTACGTGTGGTGTTGCATGCTTTTCGCTCTGCTTGTGCTTGGTTCTCGTTTTCATTTTGCTTGCCAGACATGTGTCCCTGTGCAATTGCAGTGGTAAAAATCGATGTTGGTTTGCAGTGGCGTTTCCGGCACCGATGGTTGTTGCTGCCGGTACAACAAGTTGAACATGGTTTGCATGTTCTCAAGCGGCAGTATTTGTATTAACCGTTCAATATACCGGCATTCGCACATGCGGTAAAAGAAGTGTCAATTTCAGTGCTGAACTGTTGTTTGCAAGCTTGTATTGCGTTACGAATTTGTTGCAACACGAAACATTGCTGTACATTTGGCACGTTTTGGAGGCATTGCGTGGTTTACTATTGCCGTGTGAATTAAAAATAGTAAAACAGTTTTTTTTGTAAATACTTTTATACACTTAGAGCAATGGCGAATACATTTAAAAAATATATAAGTTCAGTTTAAAAAAGCTACAACTGATTAATGTTAAGGCATGTTGAATATATGGGTCAAGAGATTTTTCCTTCTGAGCACAAAGGAATGCTGAGACAATCGTCGATTGAGTCCTGCTGAGGCTTTGTCAAAAAAACTTTGACGATGAAATGAGACAATACAACCCTGTCGAAAGGACTCTTTACATTATGAATAACATATTCGGAGAAATTTCTACCTAATAGACAATCTGTCACGTCATTGTAAACAAATATCTGAAGGAAAACACTTGCACATAGACCTGAAGATATATTCGACTTATACATCGCTAACTTTAGCTTGGATAATTCTGCCACTGAGATTCTCAGACAAGATGCAATTGATCCAGGGACTTAAGTTTAGCCACCATAGACAACTTAGAACAATTACAACTATTCGGATAGTATTTAGAAACAGACTTTAAATATACATAACTCAGAACAACGCCAACTCGTGGAAGGTTCACCAAGGCACTTCTCCTTCCCAGAGGGTCACTAATTTGGGTACTCGTTTTGGGTCAAAGGCGTCATCAGTCTTTAACATTTTCAAGTTTTATTCGTACCTATTTCTTTTTACAGATCTATGATATGAACTAGACCCTACTTTTCTCTATTCCCCGGTGGCACTACCGTGGTCTGGATTTAGCCACCGGGGATGTTTGTCCGTACAGACGGACTCACCTCAATTGATTGAAAACGTAAACCTCGTCAGCGCACTAGTGCTGGTCTCGATGCTGAAGATATCTCGACTGCCGTACTATGATCTGCTGCTATGGAAAGCGCCGTCATGTCGGTGGCCGTACGAAAATCTGCTGCCATGAAGCGCCGTCATCGAATGCATTTGTTTGATGATCTGCTGCTATTGAAAGCGCCGTCATCTCGATATCTTCTCCGGATTCACCTCTGTTGCATCGCCTCGTACGTTTCACCTGGTTGATTGTAGTCAAAGACATACACCTCTAGATTCACCTCTGTTGCATCGCCTCGTACGTTTCATGCAGTTTGCGCCGTAAGGTGACCCGTCCAAATGCACGCGGTCGCCGATGTCTACACCAAAACTCGTATATATTTATGCCTAATGAACATGTCTTTTTGTGGTGACAGATAGAGGGCTCTTCATTCATCCAGGTTGATTCGTAGATTTTTCACTGGGTGAAGCGACTGGGGCGGCCAGATGGTATATACGATAGCGGCGCCGGTCTTCACACAGCAGGACCGGGGTTTGAATCCCGGCGGACCGCCTCCCCGTACGCAGGACTGACTATCCAGCTACGGGTATAACTAAGTCATAGAAAGCTAGCCATAGCAGGCCAAGTCCTCACGAGGTTGTAGTGCCAAGGAAGAAGAAGAAGAAGCGTCAGCGTTTTCGTTTGAATTTCCTATAGTGTTAGGACCGTAAAGATAAGAACAGCATTTTGTCGACCATCATTAACGATCAAACACTAATCATGTTTTTCTTATCCGCACTATAATTGTTACCTGTTGAGCTAGCTTCATTATAATTCATTAGGCATTTATACGTCAAACTACATAATCTCCAAACGTTTAATGCCAAAAGATTATTATCCCAGTTTATGCTGCAATGTTTAACAATTGCTAATCACCTTGCTCAATTCAGCTCTTTCGCCCAAATTCAAACGACAACAGCCAACTTCGCATCCGCATTATTTTATGTCCGATTAAAATTCCATTCAAGTAGCACTATTCATTCCCCCGCACAAAGCTAATACACACAATTGAGCCGCTTACTGTTTATTGCCCGTACCGAGCATAATCTGGCCGTAAGAAAGTATGGATTGCAGTTTTTCAATTGTTCCCCGATGCTTTCCGTGCTCCGGACGTACGACAACGGTACGGCTAGTGTGATGTTCTTGGGCAGAATTTAAAATTAGATTAGTTTGAGACTTTGCTCGAAACCCACACCACGGCTCGATTTATTTGAATGTTAAATTTTCGTTTTCTCTCACCCTCTCTCGCTCTGTACGCCTTCCGTATCCGGGCAACGAAGTGAATACGAATCTTACCCTCCCAAAACGAGACCAATTTCTTGCCAAGGGTCACGAGCCGAATAGTCGATGAAATGGAACGACCAAGAGTCCCCTAGTCGTGCGGTGGTGACCTCCTCGCAAATGGATGATTCCGGTTTCCGGTGCACGTGATCGAATTAGACATTCGGGTAGCGTATTGTCGTTTGTGTTTCATGACGCGTTTTGTGGATGCCGTCTGAGGTAATTCTGGAAAGGATGGGGAAGAGATCTGAGGGATATAAGGATAGTGAGCAGATGGAGAAAAAAAACAAGAAAGTTAGAACGATCCTGGAGGGAACAGTGGAACAGTGCTTCGGTTTTGCTCCGAAGCATACCTTACGTCCACTGACTATCGCTGGAGAAAAACAATGTCCGAAAGAGTAGCATCGTATTTTTGTCCTTCTGAGTCATTGCTGGAACTCCCTCGGGCGAGATTCTGATGGGTGTCGGGGAGGCTAGAAAGTCGTCTAGTTTGCTTATGTCACCGCTGGAAGGCGGTCACTAGTCCACATTGCCACCCCCTTTATGTTGAGTGTATGTGTGTACGCGTTGGTGGAGCGTTCTGCTCACGGTTGGATCGATTTCATCACGCCTCGGGAATGAATCATTCATGCGGTTTTGGTAAACACTATCCTGCCAAGGCAAGCAACAGCGATTGGGAGTTGATGGTGTTGGGGTGAAAATTTGAATATTTTCTCCCCGCTTTCCTTCTCGCTGGTGAAGGAAGAAAAATCCTGCCTCGGACCAAAGACGCGGCAAGAAACCTCCGTCCAGAGGCGATGAGGATTAGATAACAAGTGACAAACCCTTGTCTCGTTTCGGTACACGTTTCGGAGGACTGTTTTTTGGGGGCCAAATCCCGGTGGGAGTTGATTTCGGGGAAACTGTCTGACACCGGCTGAGAAAACTGATCTCTTCATATGAGCCATCGGTAGCAGCATGTGAAGAAGGATCGAATAGGAATAGAGAAGAATCGGTTGGAGACTTTCTGCGATTTGATCGGGATCGGGATGATAATGTGATTGGGTTGCAGCAGACAAAACCTTTTTTGTATTTCTTATTTTATTTTCCTTTACACAACACATTTCCATCGCCAATACTCGTACTACTAACATTGCATATATTCTAACCTTCGTAGTGGCAATCCGGAATTCTTCGAAATGTGTTTATTATAACGTGTGTTCTCTCTTTCTTCTAACCCATTTCATTTCATTTCATCCCGTGTTGAAACTCCGGCTGCGGATAATTGTTTGTATGTATGTGTGCGATACAAAAACACCGGTGCATGGGGGGGCGCATTTTTGTTGAAAATATGCAAAACAAAACCCAAAACCCGTTGCACAAATCAAAATCAACCACAACAAACTAAATTTCCGTTCGATTGCGTGCGATTTGTGCGCGAATCACGCCCTAATTCTGCCGAATGCATCCGGGTTTGTTGGTGTGAACAAATATTCGCTCAAAACAACACCAAATTCGACCAAAAAAAACCGACACCAAAATCCAATCAAAACCGCCAAAAATCAAACAATCTATTCTGCCATGTTTCTAACACCCTTTTGTTGGGCAACTAAAACGAAAAACCCGAAAAATCAAACAAACAAACAACACATCCAAACTCAGGAATGGAATGATATGAATTTAAGGTGGAACACATCGGAATATGGTGGTGTGCGAGATCTACGGATACCACCGCATCGGATATGGAAACCAGATGTTTTGATGTACAACAGGTTGTTATTCACTCTTTTAAACTCCTTTCACACCCCTTTCTGGTGAAATCAAAACAACTAAAGGAGGAAAGCAATAAATCAAATTCGATTTTGCACTAAATCCATCAAAACAATCCCTAACTATTTTTTTTATCAATATAATGTCAATATTTCTTCATTTTTTATCTGTTTTGTAGTGTTTTTTATTTATTTTATATTTTGTTATAGTTATTGTATCTTTTATTATTCTCTTAATAATATTAATTTTATTCTTCATTTTCTGTTATGCATGTTTTCTGTTTCATTTAATTATTTGCATGTGTTTACCCCGATACTTTTCTGTTCTTTGGTTCTTTATTCCCTTTCCCAAAATTAAATAAAATGAACAAAATTTAAAATAAAAACATTTCAATACTTCTACCGAAAATTGTTTCGATTTCTAACCAACCTTTTTAAATAACTAAACTACTATTCTAATCTTTTCCACCAACCGAACAACCGACCGGCAGTTGAAATGTACTCATCATTACCGTATATTTATATTTTAGTGCTGATGAAGGCTTTGATGGCACATACCCAACAAACGTAGTCGTACGCAATAATGGTTCTTGTTTGTATGTGCCACCAGGAATCTTCAAATCAACATGTAAAATAGATATAACGTGGTTTCCATTTGACGATCAAAGATGTGAAATGAAATTTGGTAGTTGGACATATGATGGTTTCCAGGTAAAGTTGATGCATACAATATTGTACAGATGAATGATTTATATTTATATACTTAGCAATTACCAGCAGAACGAAACTTTCATGTATAATCAATAACCTATAGCAGTACCATGTGTCACCTATCAGTACGATACTAATAATGAATCTTGCAAAACAAACTTCAAGCCGAAGATGTACTTGCTATCACACTTGCGTTGCATTTTAGAGCCTTAGCAGCTATTGGGGTGGTCGTGCAAAGGAAAATCAATTCACAGTTGCTGTTTAGTTTTGACGTATGACGCATTAAAAGTGCATAAATTAATTCTAAGTTATAATAACTAAACCGCAACTAAGTGAATTGGTGCTCGAGCCGATCGCCTTCTCAAGAAGTACTAGATTCTTTTGGCTGTATTATTATGTGTTGAGTTTAGTCATTTTGCGCAAGGAATTTGTGTTTTAATTATACCAGAATTGTAGTATTTTGCTACAAAAATGAAAGCAAAAGTTCATTGCTGCCAGCTGCTTCTAGAAAGTTGTTTTTTAGCTGAATTCGATGTATTCCAAATTGGTCCTTGAATTTCTGTCCTAAATAAGCGTTATTTTGAGCACCACAAGTGTCATTAGTTGAACCTTTTGCTCTTGTCACGATTCCTATAAAGAATCCTTGCTTCTCGAAACGAGCATCTTTCACTTAAAATTAGCTTCTCACCTCACAAAATCACTTCAATCTTTCTTAGCCTAAACTGATCAATCTTTTATTGAAATTAGTTTTTCCGTGCTATCAAGTTCTGCAAAACATAGATTTGATATCCTTGCTTTTGGCTTAAAATAGTGTTTTTCCAAATTATTCCCTCTAAAAAATTGTAGTGGCAGCTTTATTAGCTCTATTTTGATTTTCTTCGGTTCATCTTAAAGGCTTCTTCCATTGTGCCTCGTATCCCTGTCCAAATGCGCATTGTAACAGGAAACTAAGATTTCCAAAGTTTTCGTTGTGTGTATGTTTCGTTTTCGATAGCTACCAATCTGTTGTGTTTTAACGGGTGTTTAGAACTTGAAGAGTAAGTTAGAGAACAGTGCTTCATTTATGTACTTTAAAGTATTTATGTTTTCCAAAGCAAATATTTAGGTTATGGTTTGTTAATATAAACAATTCAAATAGATGTAAGTTACAGCAAAGCACAAGAAAGAATTGTTTCGGTACATGCTCATGCTGTGAGATTTCTGTACAAAATTGGAATGACTTGCCGAAAAGGAAAATAAATTCTTCCTTTCTCATATATTCGTCAGAATACAATTGAAAAAGGAGTGTTTTATTTTCTAACAATCGAAACTATCAAGCGAACAGAATATCTCCCCGCATGAGCATACTGAACAAACATAGTCATCAGGTAGGATCAAACAAAATCAAGCGAGCGAGAGAGATTAAATTAAAATCCAGATCGTCGTTCCCGTTCCCAGCAGAGCACCTGTGACCGTCGAAGACTTTTTTGAATATCGTTCCCGTTTGGCGAATGGCGACTCCATTTCGAGCGACAAAGTGCCATCGAATGTATGGGCGAAATGGATGGATTGTTAGCAAGCGTGTGCGTCATTTGACAGTTCGGGAACAGCTTCAAAAAACTCTTCGTCGATACGGTTCTATTCGCGGGTTTCGGAACAATCGAAAACCGTAACAAACCATCATACGAACTATCGAATGAGAATCATATCATGCTCCATTCCAAAACGTTCTAAAGTCCTGAGTTTTTCAACTCAAATAGTTTATGTGTGTTGTGTCTGAAGCAAGCAAACTGAGGTGGTAATAAGTAAAAACTTGTAACTATGCACACATACATGCAGACAAAAACGGATACTTACAAGGATTTATAAAGAAGATCGCACCAAGCGGAGCATCGAAGTCATCACAACGCTCTAGCGCCTTAAGTTGGACGAATAATGCACGATAAAAGTGCATCAGATGCATCAGGAGATTGTTGGAGAATGAAGAACGCAAGGAACGCTATTACTTACCAATAATTCACCAGTCCGTCGGTTACACAGGATGCTGCTTATAGATCGTCCATAAGGATCAACCTCAGGGAAATGGATCAATCGTCTTTCTCATTACCTTTACAGGCTTATTCTAAGATTTTTTTTATATTACTTTAAAAAACACTTATTTTCATATCACTGGGCTTCTTTGCTAAGGTTTTTGTTGCCGATTTTAACTATTGATTTAATTATAATAGACAAGCTTTACATTGTTAGCAGTATTGGGTTGAATTGCACGTCACCTGACATAGCGAAATTATGTTCTTTTCTTTTGTTATTGTTTAATCGGTTATCAAGTCATATTCATTAAGTTGAATTCATCTAAAAACTATGTATAGTTTGTGTTGTGTTTTGTTTTATGTTTTGTGTTTCATGTGTGTCTGTATGTGTGTGTATGAGTTTTAAAGAGTGAATGTGAGTGGTTGACTAATGTGAGTGATTGATACATTTTTGTATAAAGAAAATCTTCGTTCTTCTTTTTTTGTTTGGGTAAAGATGTATTATTTTCCCTTATATCTGTGTTTGTGAGTGGCCGTTAGTACAAGCGTGAGTGATCCGTAGGCTTTGTGCGTGTGGCTGTGGCTTCTTACGCAGAACTAGCTAGCGATGCCTAACCCCAAACACACACTTAGGTGCTATCAAGTACTGTGGAGTATGGCTACGTAGTAGCACCATACGTATAGTGAACGACCCCGACCAACCGCTTCGACTGTATGCTCAGCTAAACTAATACAGGAATTTCCTCCATTTCTTTCTGACAATTACAGTTAGACTTACAGTTGCAAGATGAAGCAGGTGGAGATGTCAGTAGTTTCGTGACGAATGGTGAATGGGATCTTCTAGGTAAGGCACCGATACTAAACGTAGCTTAAAATCGATAACAATAAGGCACGACTGGAAACGAATCTGAATCGCTGGAATATTGAACTGTGGAACTGGAAAGGAATCTGAACTTCATGTAGTTAAAAGTAAAAAGCATCACCTTCATTCGACATAATACGCTTAGTTGCAAAAGCATAAAACAATGAAACCTCAATTGGATGCATTCTGGAACAAAAAAGCCGCAAACTATTTTCGCAATGAAAATATTCAAAACAAGGACCAATTCAAAACGGAAGTTCATTGTTCGACTCATCCATCCGCAAAGTTGGCTTCATCGGTCATCACGTCATTGCTTCCGTATTTAACATTAGTATGCTTAAAACATCATCAGGCATAAACGCTCATATCATTTGTCACGTAAAACGCTGCTTTTAAAGTAAACCACACACACATTAAACCGTCGTACATGTGATTTTTTGTTGTTAGTTTTTAATTTTCTTATCTGTTTTCTTGATTTACCGATATTGGAAAATTAGGCGTAATTTCTTCAACTACCTCGAATTGGTCTTAACAGCAGGCGTGATGTTTATTTTACAACGTTTTGATTTAGCTTAAGCATAAGAATGCCGACAAAAAACCTTTATTATCTTTTGCTATCAAACATTGCAAAGAAAAACAGGGCGTTCTCTACACATGGCTTTAGGTGGAAAGAGAAAAAGAACCGATTTACTTTGACAACAGTTTTGCGAATATAGTTCGTGGTAACTGCTCGAAAAACTTGTGCTACCAAACTTTGGTGCTGGATAAAACATTTCCTATAAAAGGCCACAAGCCACAACCATTCTGATGGGGTCCGGCTGTGCACACACGCCAGCAAAGAAGCGCCAACCCTGGGAAGGGATCAACCCTGGCTCGAAGATTCGGCCACTGCCTTCGACAGTGCTCGGTATGGATGGTTGCCCCGGGAATGACCGTACGAATTGTTGGGTTATTCGTTTTGCTGCAGTCTGCCGTTGACAGATTTCGATTTTCATCAAACTCAGCCATTGAGCAGGCTGGGCCCGGAGTATGCATACACAAGAACCGTAAAAGTTGCTTTCCGCTTTTTCGATCAGACGACCAGTTGGCCGCTGTCTCGTAGAAGTTAGCGTTGGAGTATGCAGAAACAAAACAACATCAAGGCTATGGGGCCATCGTAATTGCTTTAATCGAAACTTGGAAGATATTGGAGGAATTTCGAACGTGGAGCTAAGGTTAGAGGAATCAGCTTTGTATTATTATAGTTTTAAATGGTAAAGAAATTATTTTTTCTAGAATAACCCATACGTAGACGGTGTTGGAGTTATGTATTATATATGATTATCGTGAGCTTGATATTGTTTTTAAAAGCTCTTAGAACGATTGATGCTAATAGTATTATCATACTATAGCAAAACTATTTGCAATTACCTTTGGAGACTTCTTCGGGAAGTAAATTGATTTATTAAGAATTGGAATTTGTGGCCTTACTGGTCATACTAGCTTAAGCAGTAGCACATAGGATATATCGTATGGTTCATCTAATCTAATATAGGATTAAAGAACCGATCTAGTTTTTAAGACATTTTTTTCTACTGAACAGCTGGAAACGAATCTTAAGATCTCTAGATTTTAAAACACATATCAACAAATTAATTTAAAAAAACCAAAACCCCAACTGAACGAAGCATTGGAACGGATGTGATGAACCGAGAAAACGAAAAAACAAGGAAACGACAATGTAACGCACGATCATCTAAACAGAGCCAACGTTAAATTTGCGCTAATTCCAAAAACCCCTGTTTTGCAAGACATTTTTTTGCTTAGTTTGTTCCACATTGGACACCGTGTTAAGTTAGCCAATTTATTTGTGTTTTGTTTCAACAACAACAAAAGAAAAAGCTAAACTTAAAAATCGCTAAATACCCGCTAAAAAAAAAAACTGCACCCGTAACGCAAACATAAATCCAAACAGAAACCAACAAAACCAAAAAAACCCAAAAACAAAACCATATTAAACTACGTACTGCACAACTCTCCCCCATCGTGCACTACCCGCCAGGAGCTGAGCCACGTCTGTCAGGGGCCTTTCAGCTTCCGCTTCCGGAATGGTTGAAGGTGTCGAAAGCGTTACCGAAACCCGGCCAATAAGCTCGTTTCCCATCAAAACTGCATTCGACCGTTGTCCTGAACGGTTATGTCCATAGCGCGTAGTTTGGTGTATGGAAACGAGCATCCTTGCAAACAGGGATTGGACCACAGAGAGAAAACAGGGACTCCACCCCAAGGGGACTCCTTCCGGGGAGTGCTGGCAGGCACTCTCTGGCGGTGCTTTCCGCGCTCAGTTTTGTGCGCTGACCGACGTGATTCACCTTCAGCGGGTAGTCGCGATACACGAAGATTGCGCCATTCGTTAGCGCGTTAAATCAATCGTCACGAAACCACTGTTGTCTTCGGCAAACACATCCCCGTTATCTGTGTCCCCACCGACGAAAAAACGTTGGGGATGACGACCCTCCACAACTCTGAGCGCCACCGAACCCAACCCCGGGAATGAGACAGAGAGACAGAGAGGTGCGCGCGCGCGAGAGACAGAGAAAAAGATTGAGACAGAGAAAGACTCGATATTCGACGCGATCGACGTGCGTACAGTAAGCCAGCACTGACTGACGGTTCGGACACTGTCGGTAAGTAGAGTACCGTGCGAAAAGTGACACTTAGTAGGCCCACTACCCCCCAGTATTCTCGTACGACCGAACGGTCCCGTAAACCGCTGGAACGGACGCTTCAACGCGCAGCATTAGGCGGCGACCACACAGTGCTTACGGGAAGGTTCGGAAAGATGGCGCTACTGAACAGGGCCCGCGTCTGTTCAAATTTAATCAGTAAGATATATTCTTGTTTTCGTTTCAGAGTCTGTTGTTCACATGTTTTGTAACCTCCCCCACCCCCCATACGCAAATACCGGGCGTAAAACTCTTAAATTGATCCCCGTTTGAATCAATTTGAATATTTTGTTTGTTCGTTCCACGCGATCGCAAGCGATAAAATTAGACCCCCTTTATAATTGAGCGAAGGAAAATGTAAACAATAAGCTGTTGTTTAGCTGTCACTTCAAAATACTAAAGCTGCTAATTGTCAGTGGGAATAATTTATATTTATTTTAAGTTGCACACACACACACATGTTGCTAACAGAACGATTCCAAAGTCTTCATCATTAAAAATCTCACAAAAAGCTCGGCCAACTCATCCATATTCAAAATAACAATATCAAAAAGACACAACATCTCTGACAGCGGTGGGATTCGAACCCACGCCATTTCTGACTGGTGCCTAAAACCAGCGCCTTAGACCGCTCGGCCACGCTGCCTCCATAGATAGGGCCGCACGTGGACGCACCTTCGTTCGCTTTAATAATTCTACCGAGACAGTAAATTCCATTCTTCGCCACTAAAAACCTCATTCCGAACTTCCGCCCTTCGGGAGTTGATCGTTGCATTTAACAATATGCTAACTAATTGCCATAATCGTTTAAGACATGATGGAGGACGGATTTTATCGATTCCCGCACGGGCCCCGGACAAACACATCCATCCCGGCCGTTCGGGTTGGGAATCGGGCTGGCTGGCAGACATTGTTACTGGCGCACTTTTGCATAACCTCAGCCAAGATGCCATTAACTATTAACCCACGCCCGGTACCCCGATCCCTGCCCCTTTCCCGCACGATTCTCTCTCGGGAAGCGGAATGCGATGAACCTTTTGTTTCTGCTTTTGCCTCAGCAACTTCATGCTGTCCGGAGCCTCTCTGCGGGCAGGGGTTTTTGTTTATTATAGCCCATCAGGCGAAGAATAAATTGAACCTTTACCCGTGTAAGCAGGACATTCCAGGACGGAATCCTACCCGGTTGGCCGGTGGTTTATTGATCGAAAGCCTGACTCTCGTCCCGGGTGCACCGGGAACACTAAACGACGAGGGCTAATGAAGTGGCTCAAGCGCCTTGGTACGGGGGATATGCAGTCGGATCAAGCTTTTGTTGTGTTTGTATCGAGATGTGTGTGTGTGGATGCGGGACGCCAACCCTCACAATCGCTCTCTCACTGTGCACATCCGGTTATGAATGGTTAACACATGCAAAGTGATTAAATTTATTACGAGAACCCTTTATCACTAATCTCACACCCAGGCCGGGTCCGGGTGGTGGTGTGCACTCTTTAGGAGATATGTTGTTGAATGGAAAACTTTGTCCCATAACTACCCGCCCTGTGGTCTGGCTCGTCCATCTCGTCCTACCGGGAAATAAGGATGAAACGTTCTGTACGGCGAAGTGAGCACGCTAAGTCGTGCGGCAAAGAAAACATTCGCACACGACGAGGACACATTAAACTTAATTCCTCCAAAGGATCCCGGTGAGCTTCCCGGGTTTTTGGGTGAAGTTCGTCCTCGACCGTTACTCGGGGCACGTGCAAAACCAGGTCCACGCGGTCCAGTAAGCTGTGAGCATGTGTGCGAGTGTGTGTGTGTGTGTCGCATGTCACAGGCGGCGTTGGTTACAGTAGAGCTGGCAAGATTAAATATTCAATAACCACGCCGGAAAAGGATCACAACTAATTCAATTAATAGCTGTCCAAAGGTGTAACTGTCCCATAAATGGAGAGAACGAGAGAAAGAGAAACCCAGTTGAAAACATTAGCTTTTAAGATGGATGAGGTCGGGGTTTTTTGTTTTTTGGTTTTAGCTAAGCAATGAGCTAATGAGCAAAACTTATAATGGTATCGTAAGTTTGTGTGGTGAAATGAATATTCTTAGAAATAGGAGCATTTCTTTGCAATGGACATATAGATGTGGAAGCAGTTCTTTTGGTTAGATTAATTATAAAAGCTCATAGTCTTCAGCTCCAGCAGGTTTCCTTAGTATTGCGCTAGCTTCTTTGTTTTGTGTTTTTGTGAGGAAAATTCAAACCTTTTCAAACCAAAAAAAAAACAACAAGTATTTTTATATTTTCATTTTGCTCATCCATGCCACCAACAGTTTCACGATCAGTCTTCATCCCATAGACCATAGACTTTAAGATGACTTCTTGTTTTCGTTTTGCAACCAAACAACTAAAAACAACCAACATTCCAATGGTACGGAATTTGTTTGACCGTTAGCGAAAAAGACTGTTTGCCATAAAATGAAAAAAACGTACACACGCTTCTGCCATAACAATTGGAATGGTGAAGAACTGGAATTTACTAACTAACACTGTCAGCAATCAGCAGTTTTGGATGTGATACTCACGATGTCGCTGTACGACATCAAACCTAGCCTCGATCACTCGTGTGAAGAACTCGAAATTGAACCTTTCTTGCATACGTTACTGAACCAGCCACTGATGGTGTCGTTCAGTTTTAAACCGCATTAGACAACATACTTCTCACACGCACAATTATACCCGTCCAATACTTTGTCTGACATTTGCAATTTGCGTTGCGTTCTGTGACGATCTGTGGCCCATGTGGATGGTTTGTTATTTTATCGCACCTTTGTCTATGTGTCCCTATGTGTTCCTTCCCCTTCGTACGATTGCGCACTAAAGGTGTTCCCGGCAAGCGTAACGAAATCTACTACAACTGCTGTCCAGAGCCTTACATCGACATCACCTTCGCCATCATCATACGAAGGCGAACACTGTACTATTTTTTTAATTTAATCGTGCCGTGTGTGCTGATTGCGTCGATGGCACTGCTAGGATTCACCCTGCCACCGGACTCCGGCGAAAAGTTATCATTAGGTAAGTATCCGAAGCGACTAATATGCTTAGAGAGTGATAATACATATTTGAGATCTCTTGGAGATATAAAGTTTATCGTATTTATAGCAACTTTATAGCAGCTTTGAATCGTGGATCAACTATTACAATTAAACAAATACGCTTTTGAACTAAACTTTTTCCTTACAGGCGTAACAATTTTATTATCACTGACTGTATTTTTAAATATGGTTGCTGAGACAATGCCAGCCACATCGGATGCTGTTCCACTTTTAGGTAGATTATAGTCAATGCTTGACCAATTGACCCGAACTTACTTTAACATTAACACCCGCTTTTCTCTTCCCGCAGGCACATATTTTAACTGCATCATGTTTATGGTTGCATCATCCGTTGTTTCGACGATTCTAATTTTAAATTATCATCATAGAAATGCGGACACACACGAAATGTCTGATTGGGTAAGTACCTGCAAAAAAGGCCACACCGATAACGCACCGTCAATACGCACAGAAACTCAATAACACGCTCCCAACAATGCACCGGTGCACCAACGCTGGTGGAAAAAGCTATTCCGACCCCCGAAAGTCATTCTAAATGAAGTGGTGTGAAAGCATTGGCACGACCTCGAGCACATTCAACAGTGTTCCGGAACAGCCGCAGAAGAATCATTCCCAATGTCATGCCGTGTGGGTAAGGGCCGCCACGGTTTAATGAATACTTATGTGAGTTTTCGAAGCCTGCCCTTAGGGATGCCTCACATACGATTGCGGTATCGTCTGCGGCCAACTGCAGTTTGAAGTTTGCACAGTGATTGTGGGCGTGTGTTTTTTGCGCCCGAGTCACCGGCACCAATTCCGTCCACCTGCTTGAACAGCGCGCTCGAAAGTCATTGTCAGTGGACTAGAATGATGGATTCGGCATGTTTCTCGGAATGAAATATGAATCACGGTTTGACCAAAAGGGACACAATCTCTACTGGCAGCCGAGATTGCAATATCGTTCGGTCGTGGTGCTTTTGCGAACAATCGCTAGTTGACCGTAGGTCGTATACCGGCTGCGTACTAGGATGTCGGTTGAGATGGTTTAGCGTATGACCGATTGCTTTTGGCCGAGATTGCGTACCTTGCTGTGCAATGAGCGTAACGAACTGCCGGCTTAGAAGTGAACTGCAAATTAACAAACCGGCAAGTTCTGGTTCAATACGTCATCCCTGCGTGGAGATTGTGATGATGTTTGAATGCTTTTGATTGGCCGCGTTACCTTAAAATGAGTGTTAATGTTTTAATAACGTTTTCACAAGCATGCTTAAAACATAGTTATATTGGGAAAAGTGTTCAACTAGCAGTCAAGCTTTACTACATCAGAATCGAGCATCATAAGTTGTAAATTCGAAACAGACTTCCTAGGCGATAACTATGGAACGCGGAGATTAAGATATTCCTTCTACAAAAGCCTTATCTCCGCCGTTGTTGTTGCAGGCTTATCATTTCGCTGTCAGAGGCTTTAAAACTCTTTAACTGCGTGTCCCTCTCATGCTCATCGCACAAGAAACTATACTTTTTTTATCCTCTATTTATGTGTGCATATAATTTATCGGAACAGTTCGTTCCGGAAATTCCGGAACAGATCCTGGTCGTCGTAGTTATTCATGTCTAAATATGGGTATGAGTTATTTCTTCCTTAATTGACACGGCAACTTATAAAGTTCCATACCCATATTTGGGAATTACTTTGTTTTGCCTTGCGGCCACGCCTAATCATTTCTCGAGCTAACTCCAGTGGCGGATCAACCTAGGTGCGGAGGGATCGACCGCACGGGGCCTCGTCGTTTAGGGGGTCCTCGCCGAAGAGGTAAATCCCGCCGGTGCACACCCCCGCCCCCTGTACTACACAAAAAATTCTAACCACCCTCCCCAAACTCCAGAAGCATTGTGCCCCAATTTCCTTACCGCTCAGGGCCCCAAAACGGTTTAATCCGCCACTAGCTAACTCTAATCCTACACGATCCACTCAGCTTCGTGTATTCGCACGCTCACGCTTAGTCCGATCGCGCAAGTTTATCACAGTGAATAGACTGGAAGTTTCCGGCCAGCACACACTTCGCACCCGTCGACTTCTTTCTCAACAGCAGTAAGGACTCCTATTAGGCCCTAGATTTTCAAAAATTCTTCAAATCGAGGGACTTTCTATCGTTGTTTAGATCCTTGGTTTGCCGATTTCCAGACACTTACAATAGATCGCATACTATTGGTTATGACATTCTGGAGGTTTTTAGTTCAAACCGAGATAGAGAGAGAGAGAGATCAACAATCGCCACCTGATTTTCCTTCTCGTCTTTCTCACAGTAAATTCTCATGCCTTAGGAAAATAGTAGGACCGGTATGAGATATCCGATATCAAGCAAGATACTTTATATTGACTCTAGACAAGTTCAGTTCGGCCGAGTTGGCAGACTACCATATCATGTTTTCTATAACCCTATCACACCTATCTATTGGTATTCAAACGTAACGAACAACCATATTGCAGCGTGCACAATCGTATTACTCATGAAGTGCCTTCATTTTTGTCCAAAAACCATATTCTTTTTCTAAGTGAGTTCTAGGATAGCTCAGAACTTAGAATCTTCTATTCTTAGAAGAAAACTTCTATTATTTCAAATTCTTGAATAGTTATCGAAAAGCAAAATAAATTTACACAACAACTTACTTTTTTATAGTTCTTCAAGAAACTGTTTTTTTTAACTTCACTTTTTTGTGGCAAGAATCATACTCTTGCCCGAGCCTTATTACACCGAATAGGAAACCTCTTGCCCGAGCCTTATTACACCGAATAGGAAACCTTACAACGCGCTAACCCTTAAAGAATCCAGCAAGAACGGCTAGGTTTTGGATATCTACAACAACTTCAACCCAAGGGGTGCGGCATTGGACGACGATTTCTTGCTTCTATTTTTTAGAAAATACGTACCCAGGCCCTTTTATTCGATCCTCCATTACGCTCTATCCCGGTTCTTTATCTTTCGGTTTCCGCGACGATATTTCTGCGCTTTGATGTTTGGCACTGCCGTCACTTCGCTAACCGTGCTATATTGCGGTTTTTGTCGTTCAAGATGGATGGAAGATTTATTTATTACTACATACTTTTCGCATCGTTTTTTTTCTTCACTTTCCCTTTATGCTCTTAGTCTTTTGACTGCTATGTACTCCATTCGCATCTCGTGTGATGGAAGTACTGCCACTTCAATGTTACTCGAATGTTTGTTTTTTTTTTGTTGTCGGTCCATCTGGCAATGGCAAGGCAATCGCAAGCCAATCGTCCTTCCTCCTGCTCGTCGACGACCGCATCGAGCGAGCGAAAATTATCTTACCGAGCTGATAACGTTGGGTCCGGGCAATGTGCGGAGCACACCGTGAACGGCCTGTCCTTCCATGTCAAATGATGAAAGAAAAGCTGATAACGCGATCCGTGTCATCTGTCCATCGTTTTCCACGGGGGGTTTTTTTCCTCTCTTTCAATGTTTTGTTCTATGCCACTCCCGACTCCTGTCCTATGTCGTTCTTGTGGCAGAGCGGATAAGATGGGAGGGCAGAAGGCTGGGCTTTTGAAAGACATTTTTCGTCATGGCGATCGGTTTTTCCACCCTATCGACCCTTTTTTCACGTCGCGTCGGGTATGATAGATAAGGTACGATAGCTGTCAACGGCAACGGCGATGACGCCTACGACAGGGAAAACTCGTTCGTTTCGCACCCATCGTCCACCTTCCTCCCATCACATCGTCACCTCTTAACTCTGGTAGGCATCTCTTCCTTCCACAGGCTTACGAGCTGCCGAAAGTGGATCTCATCACGACGAATCGTTCGCGCGAGCTTCGCAAAAGCAAAACGAACACGCAAACGGAACGATGGAAAATCATAAGCAAAGTAATCCTGTGTCCTGGGGAAGAAACAACACAAGAAAAGAAGAAAAAAAACGCAACGCATGCTTGGATTATTTAAAATCATATTAGATACACAAACAAAACGCGCGGCTTGAGCGATTATTTATTCAAAGCACATCCCGTGAAGGATGATGATTTCCTCCATCATCCCACCAACTCTCACCTCCTCCTTCCTGCCTTCTTCCTCCCCTCCCCCACACGCGCTGACGGATTCCCGTTAGCAAGGGAAGTTAAACCGGAAGCGAAGACCTCGCAAGGACGTTGTTGGACGGTGGAAAATCTTTGTAGGCCGCGAGACCTGCACGATGAAGCCGTGTCGATTGGTACGATGTTGGGGGAGTACATGGTGGAAGCGGGGTAGAAGATTTTCGGGAAAATTCTTAAACAAACGGTACACGGCTAAACGGTTGCTCTAGTGGTGAAGTCAAACGTCGAGCGGTATGTCGCTTCGCCACAACGCAGACAGCTCGGGCGTTTCGTTCGGGGATCTTTCTACCACCGGGCGTGCTTTAAGCCATTACGAGGCTGAAAGCTTTTTCCGCCTGCTTGAAGCTTGACGAAAAATTCAATCTTGTAGGTGTGTGCGAGTGGGTGTGTGCCCTAGGACTTCGTCTCTAACCGAGCTATCTACCTCTTTTCCAACAAGAAATAAAACCAGCCCAACCAGCGAGTGCGTATTGAAAGGACAAAGCAACCGTATCATGTCGGTAATTCTTTTCGTCCAATTCTTCCGTTTCGTGCCTTAGTAATGTGACGCGTTGAAAGGCCGCGTGTGCTCCACTTTCATGTATGGGAATTTTATGGGAAAGTTTATTAAATTCATTACGCTCGCGTGTGTGCTTCTGTGCCACGCGTGTGCGCCTCCTTCACACAGTCGATAGCGAGCACTGTGGAAAAGGAAACGATCCACAGTATCCAATGTGTGTTTCGTTTTTTCACTTTCCTCCCAAAAGCGCTTCTACCTACCTCCAGTAGCTTAATTTAATTTATTTCTACCAATGATCTTCCGAGATGCGTTTCTTGTCTAGTGGCCGTGCCGTGTGTGTGTGGGAAAAATGGAGCGGATAGGTAGTTTTGAAATGTTGATGAAAACACTCACAGCGGAAAATGATGTCTTGGCAAAGGTGGTGCCCATTGCAGCAGATATGTTTGATTAAATATTAAAGTACGAAATAGCTATTAGTGGGTAAACGAGATGCGTTTAAAGACCTGGTTCTAGATGCTTTATGTACAGCATCTATCAATGAAACCACAAATGTTGAACGGTTTCAAGATTCGTTACATACACTTTGAAGATTCGTCCAGTTTTAAGAGAGAATGACATCAAAATCATTTTTGTTGTTTGACATTTTATTTTCTTTGTCGTGGTAAACAACATTTTTTTGTTTTATTTATTTCTGATCCTTGAATTCCAAAAATCTCAGTAACTTAACTATCCTTGGGGTCTATTAAGCTTGAAAATCTGAAAATTTTCTCCACCTTCTGTCAAACACTCTAGCAGTTACAACGGCTTAACAGAATCAGGTAAAATTATCCCATTAGATTACTCATTAGACAACAGCCATCATTAGTTCACTAAGCACGTCGCAAATACGCATTTTTCAGAATAAATGAAGACGTTAAGGTATTACAGCATAAGACTATAAAGCAGCTCCAAAAATTTCAAAAACTTACGATTTTATAGCAGCTGTTCCACTCGTATTTCAGGATTTTGCTCGCATAAAATCTAAAGCTGTTTTATCCGTCTGTTTGTAAGAAAAACTAGAAGTATTTCATTAAAAAAATGTCAAAACGTTCATACAAAATTGGATTAGGCCATCAAAGATTCTCTTCATGGTTTTACCCACGCGTCATGATAACACATTTCTGAGCTCAGCTGAGATCATGTACTGGTCTCCGCAACTCAACGTTCAATGATCCTCTACAGATCTTCTTTCGGGTTTTGGGATTCTGACTAGAAGATCTCTAAAATAAGAAGAAAAAGTTCTTTAAAATAATCTACTTTTTCCATTATAAATTAAAGAAAATATTTAGTCAGAGTTTTTAAGTTAGTAGCCGAAAAGAAGCTAGTTCCGTGAACTCGGTTTACATGGCTGGACCGGATATTAAATCTCGGGATAAAGATGAATCCCCGTTGTTAAATGAGTGTTTGTGACTATTTTAAAGGCATTGTGGAGTTTCAAAATATATTGAAAAACATGAGAACTTCTTGTGTTTTGTTTGAACTTCATTTTCTGAGTAATTAACAATGATGAACTTACATACTAATGAAATAGGGAGTTGGAGTACGAGGATGAGGGACACAGTTATTGCGAGGAGCGGGATTGACGAGGAGAGGATTCACGTAGGCGCGAACGAAAATTGGACACAGGGACATTATAGTCGAACAGGCGATAAGAATCGTTAAAAGTCGACAACGCTCGAAGAAAAGGATCGTTGGATCCATATCGTGTATGGCGGGAAGGGATGTAAAGGGGAGCACGGTTCCTTAAGTGCCGAGAGGGAGCGTATAAAGAAACGGCAGACAAAAGGAAAGGAATGTCAAGGTCATGGGAAAGGAGGCTTGCAATGAAGCTAGCGCAGGAATGGGAATGTCGAACATCAATGGGTTCGAGACCAAGAAGTTGCTCAACGGTTAGGGTATGATAGGCGAGGAAACGGCGAGTTACTACGCGTGTGAATTTTCGTTGAACACTCTCCAATCTGGCCAATGCAACTGAGCCTGACGGGGACCAGACAACAGCAGCATAGTCCAAGGTAGATCGAACCCAGCAGCAGTACAGAGCCTTTAGGCAGATAGGCTCACGGATTTCCGATGAGAGTCTGACGATCAGTCCAAATGATTTGTTGGCTTTAATCACAACATGGTCGACTTGGACATTGAAAGTGAGATGACATTGAGCCTCATCTAACCATACACCTAAATCTTTTACGGACGAAACACGGGTATGTTGATAATCTAACAGAATTACTATAGTAATATATCTAGAAAGTCGTATTACATACACTATCAGCATTAATGATGCATTATTGCGCGTGTAATTGAGTTGCTCAACCGAAATTGGATGACGTGTTGATTCCAAACCAAATGTGCCCCAAGTTCGTATTTAAGCAATGCTAACATTATTTCTTTTCCTGTTTTGCCCCTTACAGGTTAGAGTCATATTTTTATACTGGTTGCCATGTATTTTAAGAATGAGTCGACCCGGTAGAGACTTATCGATGGAATATCCACCAACGCCAACGTCGGACAGTTCCGAGCGGAAAGCGCACATACAGGACGTCGAGTTGAAGGAGCGGTAAGTCATCACTGTCTGTCCACGATTTGTGCAGAAATTCGGAACGCCTAAAGCAAACGATTCTTCCACTTCGACAGATCATCGAAGTCCTTACTAGCGAACGTATTAGATATAGACGATGACTTTCGTCACAACTGTAGACCATTGACCCCTGGAGGTACACTGCCACATAATCCAACATATTTCAGGACTGTTTACAGGTAAGTTAAAGTTCGCATGTAGAAAAGGAGGCCTCCACTCATGCTGTTCGTTCGTATTTGCAGCAGTGATGATGGAAGCATCGGACCGATCGGAACTAATCGAATGCCGGATGCGATAGCGCCACCACACACGTGTTTCACATCCTCTGCTGATTACGAACTAGCTTTAATATTGAAAGAGATACGTTTTATCACCGACCAGGTACGTACACGTAGAAAATTTGGTCCATTTGCCTGAGATTCCGTGATCGAGTGGCCAACCGGGCTGCTGGTAAAAGCAATATCAGACCAAATCAAGGCCTCAAGAAATACGCTGTGTCATCCTGCTAGCAATACAATTAGAGAAGCTCTATTGTCACTGTCTTGCTTCATCCTACACACACACACTATTCGCCCTTTAACGCGCAATGTGGTTGGTCATCAATAATCCTGCATGTCCTTCGTACACTTTCGCTATTGTCACGTTCGTCCACCAAAAACGACGGCGTCCTTTTTGGTGGAGGTCCGTTCGTTCGTTCGTCCGCCGACGCTCATCTTCACGCGGCCGGCACACGCCTGATAAATGGAAATATGTCGGTTAAGGTTAGGAAGATTGATGTTGTTTAAAGAACTGTTCCGCTCGGCTGCTGCAAAATCCAACCGGACGCATGTGTCGGCAGTGGGAAGTTCCGACGCCTCTCGTTCGTCGGCCATGTTGTGGTTTAAAGGCGACAAAGATGACTATGGCGATGTTTGGTGGCCGGTCTTTTTTTCTTTGCCGAGCGATAACCATCTATCATTAATTGGTCAATCGATCAAGCGGATCTATTCGGCCATCGTTCTATTATGGGTGGGTGGTAGGAGCTTTTTATTTTGTTTTTGTTTTTAAATCGAAGTTTACAGCGACATCCTTTCTTTTTCGATTTGATGATCGTGATATCAAACTAACTTTAATGTCCCTTTTTTAAACTACATTGCCTTTGTTGGGATATACATTTAACAATTTCGAAGTAACTTTGTTTTATTTTAACGATTTGTTAGCGCTAAAGAGATAAATAAAACGAAAGAATATTTTATACAGTGTGTAACAAAATTATACAAACACTGTTTTTTGAATACAAAACAAAAAAAATAGGAAAAAGGTAAAAGCAATCATGTAGAAACACATAAAGTCTCAAAACTATCTTTTTTTATGATTCAAAATATTACAAAAAAGCACTACTAGCATTGTCCAACTTCAAACAATAATACTGCACGTCAAATACAGTGTTGGACCATAGAATAATATCATCTAAAATTAGAAAAATATACTAAAGTGAGATAAAAGATTATATTTTTAATAAATATGGAGCAGGTTTTCTAATCTCTATTTTTACCATAAAATATATAACGATTCATTTTTTGCAATCTAAAAGCCTTTAGCAGCATTTTCATATATTCTTTACGCTTGAATTTTGTAAAAATACAATTTTTTATTTAGGAATCTGTAATTTTTCACGCATTTATTCAGTGTTTTAATAATTCCAAAAATTTGTATTGACTGTCTTATTGATTTGGTCCATTATTGAAGCTAAAAGGCTAGCAAAGAAGAACATTTCGTACATTTTCACAATTGTAAGAGTGAACCGTGCTTTCGATATTGAACTTTCTATCTACAGCATGAAAAGTCGTATTTTTAACTGATAACAGCACCATTACTATTAATTTCTTGGTTTTATTTAACTTTTATCTTTTGTCTTTAATTATTTATTTCACATCCTTTCTTTAGATTAACTTAAAATGCTCATATACTTATGGTATGCACTGTAGAATGATATTTCTAATTGAAAATAAAATATAGCATTAATGTCAGAAAAAAACTATTCAGCACTTTTTAGGCACTTTTGATCAAGTAGAAAATGTTCCATAAGAAGGATCGATTTTATTTAGATAAAATTTAGCTTAGTTAAACTTTTCAAATGCGTCTTTTTCTCTACAAATGTGTCAATGTCTTGCATTTTAGTTATGTTTTCTCTTTTTCTCTCTCTCTCTCTTCCACAGATACGAAAAGAAGACGAAGAAAGCGATATTGCGAAGGATTGGAAATTTGCAGCAATGGTAGTTGATAGATTGTGCCTTATAATTTTCACGTTTTTCACAATAGTGGCAACCATAGCTGTTCTATTTTCGGCTCCGCACATCATCGTTTCGTAGCCATATGATAAGGGCTATTGTTATTGGTTTTTCCATAAAATCAATTTGTTACTAATTAAATTATTGTCAAGAATTTTTAAATGAATTCTTCGTTGCGCCATTGCGTCGCGTCACGTTGTACCGGTCGGTGAAGCGGTCAGCGGTCGGAACGGTGAAAAACACGGCAAGCAGCAGCAGCACAGTACGCTCGGTTAGTGCAAAACAAGTGAAGAAAAACGGCGAGAGAGAGAACGAGAGAAAACAAACCAAAAAAACAAAAACAACCAAAAAAACACGAGATCAACACTTCACGGACATCCGGACGAGCATTGCGTGGGTACAAAAAAACAAAAACATGGCGTCCACGCCACCAGCAACTCGGCAAACAGCAAGCAAGCTAGCAGCAAAATCCACGGCACTGGAACTGGACTGTTGGTAGCAGAGGACTATAATCGGCGAAGTGTGTACGAAACCAGATGATAGCTTTACCTAATGGATGGAGGGCAAGACATTCGACCAGCAATCATTTTCGACCAAACAAAGCAAAACAAACAAGCATAGAGCAAAGTTAGGAAAATAATATAAAAACTAAAGACAAAGCAGCACGGGAAAGCGTGAAAAAGAAAGCGCGTCAACCGGCACGAATATCGGGGAATCGGGGATTGCAATAGACAAATGTTTCCACCGATTCAGCCGAGGCAGCGATCGAACTAGTTTAAGTTTCCATCCCGTTTAGTTTGTAGTTCTCCCGTTCGTTGGGGGGGCGAGCAAACAAGCAAAGAAAAGCCGAGGGGCGCGCAAATTGTTTAGGTGTGTTGACGATAGGGATTATAAGGTGAGCGAGAACCCGTGTACACTACTTAGTCGAATAATTGGAAAAAGGAATCGAAAACGTATTGCCATTGCACATATAGTGGTAGAAAAGTTGGCACACGGTGACAGACATGTTACACACATACACTCACGCTCTCTCACACACAGACACACGATAAAATGTATCATTGAGATGGGAGCAGCATCCATCGCAATGCACTGCAACAAAACTTCAAACGTTCTCGTGAGGCACAAACAAGGCATTCGACGTAAAGCGCACATCCCGCATGGCCCAATGCTAAAGCGGGGTGTGTAGAACGTTAAAACGATTATTTTAAGACGCATAGCATATTTAAGTGGAACAAAAAACAAAAACTTTACTCGCTAATCTCGTACCGCATACCTTTCGAGCGTGAAGGTTGTGACGTGACTATCCTTTTTTTCTTTCCCCCTGATGCATCTGTTCTCTGTCGTTCCGTTACCGAATCCCGTTTTCCTTCCCACGCGATTCCCATAGCATTCCAATAATGAACCAAAAGCAATAAAACGAAGGAAACTACATGCAGAAATTTGCATACACACACGAAAAAAAAAGCCGTAGCTCTAAGCTAGAATGCGTAAGAATTGGGTGGAACCGAGCGGGAACTGTTCCGGAGCAAATCGGAAAGAATCGGAGCGTTTGCGCATACATTATCATTTCTTACTTAGATTGTAAACCATGAAGGATCTGGATGTGTGAGGTGCGCACAAGGAAAGTAAAAAAAACACAACAAATTGTACATTTTTCTCTACACTAGAATTAACTCCACGCAACACACTACGCAACGGTTCGCACGTGCAACTCGTGTGCGATGATGTGCGATGACTCTATGTGTACTTTTCTCCAACCGGGAAAAGGTTTAATTCGTGAGCCAATTCGGCAACTATGTTGATAGTAAGTTTTTATTCACAATTAATAACTTTTCCACACTTTCCAACACAAAAAGGAAGAAAACCGGGGAACGATCGGAATACAGACGTTTAATTTCGTTGTGTGGAAGTTTTGTGCCAATCGGGGAAATTCCTGGACCAGGCAAAACAATTCTTGTTCGTGTAGGAACCTGTAACCTTAGTTGAACGTAGACACTTGTATAGTAACACAACAGTGAAATGGAGAATCTGGTAAAAACCATGACGCCACCGTGTGATATAGGTGTGAGATGAGATGATCCGATGTACGCGCACCAAAACCAACAAATCGACATACAACGGAGACTGCCTTCAGAAGGTAGGGAATGACATTCCGTGGTTCGGTGCGGACACGAACGTAAAGATGTTATTTAAAAACCAAATATTTAAGAATACCAAAACACAAACACACATGCAAGAAGAAAAGGAACGGGCAGACGGGGGTACATTACAGGGAGCGGGCACTGATGGCGAAGCGGTTTTAGTTCGCCGCTTTTCCACCGAATGTCGCCACCGGAGATGGCGCCATAATAAGTTTATCGTATATAAGGGAATGCACACTCGCAATAAGTTGTGACCGGAGTTGACTCTGTGTGTGTGTGTGTGCGCACGTGTGTTTGTGTGCGAAAACCGGGGGAACGAAGCTCCGTGTGTGAGTATTTCTTTTTGTGTTAAGTCGTTTATTAGTGTTGCCAGAGTTTGTTCGAAATCTCGAAAACGCTGGTCCAACGATCGATCGATGGACGCGACCCGTCGGTGGGTCGACTGCGAACGATCGCTGGACGAGCTGGACGAGCGTAGCGGGAAACTTGTGCAACCGAAACAGTAAAGTGAAATTTCTAAATTACTAATCAAGGGGCCGACTGGAGCGGTCCGCACGCGAAAATGGGGATCGGTAGGGGAAGGCACTACATTTCGCCCGGCAGGATGTGTGGGCGTGTTTGGGAGGGTCGATGGAGCACTGGGAGGGGGGAGGGATGTAGGGTGGTGCCAACTTCGCAGTTGGTAAGGCGACGATGAATGTCATAGTCATGAGTTGAAGAAAGGATTCAAGCTTTTCAGTTGAAAATGAACCATATTGATGGGTTTTTCGTTTCATTAGGTTTTTCCACTTTTTTTTATTTCACTACATCGTATGCTTAATTTGGTTGCTTTAAGTTATAGTTTATTGTTTCTTTTTTATTCTTTTTTTTTTATTTGTTTCCTATGTTTTATCTTTTATTTTTACTTTTTATTTTAAAACTCTTTTCATGTTGTTTTACTTATTTGTATATTCAATTTTAATTTAAACTTTATTAACTTTCTTCACCTTCAACATGTGATAACTAATCTCGCCGGCCTTGCTCCTTCAGCTGGGGAAACGGTGTTTAGTAGAAGATCAAGCAAGAGCATCCTTAAACTTACGAGTTGTATTATTAAATTATTAGCAAACAACCAAGTAATAAAAACAAAACCAATCCCACACCGTACACGAGCCCCGGGCAGGGTTCGGTGGCCCTTTTGTACCATATAGTAGTGAAGAGGTTTAAAACAACAATAATGCACAAATATTTACTTAAACACGCCTACCCGAGCAGCAGAATTACGGAAACGCACCCAAAACCCAAACATTTAAACTGGATCTACGTAAAAAGCGACAGCGAAAACACACAAAATAAAGTAAATAATTAAAAACCAATTCTCATCAAAAGCAAAAACGAAGCAAAAAATCTCCATTAAGCTGGATGGAAGAGTCAAGCGTACGGGATAACAGCGATGAAATAAAAACGAACACACACAACACAACAGATGCCAAATTAAGTGCTCGTGAGAGAAAAAAAAACCAAAAAATCAATGCGCAAAATTATCACCAGCGGCAAGACTGTGATATATAAGAAGAAAAAAAAACAAGAAAAGGAAGACATAGTATTAACTCGTAACGCGGAAAACAGACACACACAACACAAATTAAAAGCATTCCAAAAAGATCGGAAACAAATATCAAACAAAAGTAGGTTGGAAACAAAACAAGCAAGAAAAGGATACAGCAGAACATACAAACAGTGGAAACAGTGTAAAAGAGACATTATAGAACTATTTTGAACCCTAAACGTGATGCCAATTAAGGTAACTTTCATTCCTTTATTAGTGCTAACTTACATATTCCCTCTTCCATTATTTACAAAAAGATCAAACTGATATTTGGTTTGGTGTGTGGGATTTTTATTAAAACCGTTTTATTGTAGTCTTGGAAAAACATTATTCTTCTTCGATTTTGTCATTGCGAGTACAGCTAAAGGAAAAGGTATTGTGAGGACAGCGTAATCAGAAGACCACATCCGTTGACATTGGGATTAATCTGTAACAACAGGATGGAAAAAAAAAATCTACAGTCGCATTTCTTATAAAAATGTAACAAAATTCAAAGTTGATATTCGAACCTAAGACTTAAAGCCGAAAAGCAAAACGAACGATTACTGAACAGTGCTATGATGGCATCCTGTACGAAAAACGAATGAAATTTTCAACCCTTTAAAGTGAGCAATGATGTCTCGTTAGCGAATAATAGGTGACATTTGCAAGGTATTCAAGGTATTTCCACCGCTTTTATTTGATTAAAAAACGTTGTACTGTATGCATTAAAAAGGATTAGACTAACTATGGATGACGAGGATTCCACTCCAGGGATCCATTTTTTGCTCGAACCCTATCTTAAAGGATTCAGGAATTCGAGACGACCTTACCCTAGCTTTTCAAGTCCATGATGATCAGTCTGCGCTGTTTTGGCATCAGAATATCGCGACTGAGGTTAGTTAAATGTCTACTTGACGATCCATGCTACGTCCGAGATATGACTATCTTGTCCATAATATTTTTTGTGGATTAAATACATGTTTGAGTCCTGAATCAAAGTATTACCAAGCTATCATCACTAGGCGAGCCTCCGTTTTCCTTCAGCAGGTTTTGATGCATTTGAAAAGTCTTATAACTCTGTAAAGAGTCGCCAAAGAGTCGCCCTCCTAGACGTGTTAATATTGCTCCAGAAAAAGCAAGCTGTTTTAAAACTAGAAACAGTCTCGAAATTTAACTTCTTTATTCGACAAATATGTATCTTCAAACTAGTGATGGGATTTTCCTTCCGTATCTACTACGAACGATCGAACCTAGGTTCTAATATAATCAGAAAATAGGTTTTCTGGAACCTACATTTTGTTGCTCATAATAAGGTGCTCTTTTAACATGTTTGTCCTGTTCAGAGTTGTATCGTGTTAGAACGCAACATTCATAGAAGCAAAGGAAGGACCAAAGCACCTTGTTGCACGAAATTTTTTGGGTAAACGAGAAGGCTAATCTGCACAAAAGACACTTCCACTTTCCTACCTTTAATTTGCTATTGAAGTAGGCTTCAAGAACAAACTAGATCCATTCATCTTCTTTCTGAAAAGGATCTGATTCCGCTCCGTTTTCTCGATCTCGCTGTAAAAGTTATGATACAAAATACGATCGACAGTTGGATGGCTCACTAGGACAAAGAGTCACTGCTTGAAAAATCCTAAAAATGTCTAATATCTTTTAATGCATACGTTAATTAACAAATGTCAAACATATTACAGATATGTTTTACTTCAAATGGTTAGTGCCAAAGACGCTATAATTTAAGTATATTACTCCATAATATAAACTATTGAAATCGCAATCGTTATCTGTTAGAGAATTGTTCGCTCTATTAGCAAATTTAATTGTTTAGAGTTTATTATAAATTTTTGACGCCCTTCAATAAGCGTCTCCATTTAACCCGTTCAATTGAATGGTGCCAAAATATTTGCTTCCAACTATTTACACACAAAAACCCAACTAGTCCAAGACGTCTTATTGAACATTCTCGTTCATCTTTACAACACTCGTTTTGCGTGAGATCCACTAAGTGTAAGCGGTTTAGTTTTTTTTTTTGCCCCATTTAATGAAAAGGTGCGTAGTTCTAGCTCGTGTGAGTGGCGCGTGTTCCAGCATCAGCTGTTCCGAAAAAAGTGATATCGTGAAGACACAAAATTGCGTTCGGTCTTCAAGAAAACATTTAGACAAATTAAAAAAAACAAACAATCCAACAGCAAATAAAACACTACCCCCAGCAGAACAAAGAAACCAAAACCCCGATCAACGATACAGTTCGAACCTGCAGCCATCTGTTCATATTGTCATGAACGTATTGTGGTGTGGCAGCTTGTACATAGTTCTCCATTTCTTGGTCTCGAGATCGAGGCAAGGATGGATTTTGTTTTCTTTTTTCGGTGTGTGTGTGTGTGTGTGTTTGTGTGAGTGAGAGGTAATTCCACGACACAGAAATAGAATAATTAAAGCAAACAAAGAAAAACAAAGTAAAACCCCCCGTAAATCATACATTTTCAATCAATTATGCATAGATAAGCGGATAGTTAATTCATAAAAGAAAGAGAGATAAGGAAGGGGACAAAGGAAAGGGATATAAATGAGCGAAAAATTAATAAGCTAAACATTAAACAAAGGAAAACAATGAAAACAAACCAACCCAAAATTGCCCCTTGAAACCAAGATTACAGTGAACGTAACGTTTAAAAACTCTAAAAATGGTAAATAATTATAAATGCTATATATATATATACATACATACACACTTATATATATACATAAATAAATAAATATACATATACAGATAACTAGTTATACATTACCTTACCGCGTACACACTAATTATAGGACAATGAATTAACTAAGGATAAATAAAACAAACAAACAAAAAAAAAATCGTACCATCGAGCGACCCCGTTCGCACATGGTCTTACATCAACTGGCTGGTGGAGGGGGGCGTGCGGGCGCGAACGGCAAAAGTCCTTTTGCGGTAGCTAATACTTCAGTTTTTGCACGGTCCGCCCGGCATGCTCCCCGTTCCAATACGAGCAAATCGAGGCGTTTTGAGCGTGAATTATAGCACCCAACTTTCAGTACCATCCGTGGTAGGCATGACACCGGAACTGCTGGGTTAGTGCTGTGCGTCGGGAAGGTCTGGTCTTTGGAGGGGATGCGACGCGGAAGTTGAAGTTGTCCTGTTGTCCACCGCATGGCCTACCTCCCACTCGTGCGTGCGCTCCCTCCGCTCCGGTGAATGCCGAAGCGCGGTGGCCTGAAATATTTAAGAAATTCTATGAATTTTTCATAAAAAGTAAAAGTAAACCAAATTGTAAAGTTGAAGCTGTAGCGTGTAAGGAAAACATAATCAATTCTTTAGGATGCCCACTCCAGGGATAGGGACGGTAGGGCCAAACTAGCTACTTACGGTAATAATGAAATCAAATTCGGAAACGAATGAATCCTTACACTCGTAGATTTACGACCCCTAGACTAGAGAAATGGAAAAATTGAGTGGCCAGGCGGCGGCAAAGAAATGCTCCGGGCACTACTCTCCTGGCAGTTTGGCACTGGAAGTGCAAAACCCACAGTTTACTAGCGATTAGGTCGGGGCAGAGGAGTTCGCGGAAGTTGGAGAACACGAGGACACAAATGACGATATTGTTGAGTGAGCGATTTTCGAAAAATTAAACATATTACAAATTAAACAAAACACACACAAAAACAATGGTGGCCAATCATTTGAGATTAAGCGAATAATTTACTAGTACGAATTATAAATAGAACAATTCAGGGTGGGACGACGACATCAATCGTTACCTTCCCCGCTCCCCTCCCCACTCCTTCTCCCCCTTCCCTTCCAACCCCGATCCTTAATAAAACTTAACGTATAAGAAGGCAGCCGAAGCGGGTTGGAGTGACACCACCCAAAAAAAAAAAGGGCAGCACGATCAGTTACGAGGGAACGAAAAATTACATTTACTAGGTAAGGTTTACATGAGCATTGCAAAACAAACAAAAAAAAACAACTAAAGTTTAAAGTTACACGTAAAAAACCAAAAAAAAAAACCAAAACAACTGAGAGCATGAGAATTACCTGCGAATTGTGTGCCAAGCCAAAACGAACGCGGCAAGGGAACTGGGTGTGTGTGTGCTGATACGTGGAACTGTGCAACACACAAACACACGACATACCAGTGCGTCAACCTTCATTACGAAAATTTTCACTGGAAGCAAACGAAAATTTCGCCAAATTCTTGCAAATCCTGTAATGTAATCGTTTCATCCGTTTGAAGAATTCGATACATTGTTTTTCCTACTTAATGAGTGAGTTTCGTGATCGTGAAAGGGAAAAGCTTTTACGAGTGAAAGAGAAAACAAAACCCTTTAAAAAGCACAAAACACACAAACACACGACATTCCAGTGCGTCAACCTTCATTACGAAAATTTTCACTGGAAGCAAACGAAAATTTCGCCAAATTCTTGCAAATCCTGTAATGTAATCGTTTCATCCGTTTGAAGAATTCGATACATTGTTTTTCCTACTTAATGAGTGAGTTTCGTGATCGTGAAAGAGAGAAGCTTTTACGAGTGCAAGAGAAAACAAAAACCTTAAAAAAGCACAACTAAAACCCGTAAATTAATCGAATTTCAATAAATGGAAAACAAAATACAGAAAACACAGACACACGCACACACCATCAGCTCCCAAAAGAAACGAACAAACAAACACAAACAATCCAACCCAACGCACAGTAAAGAATTATCTTTTTCCGAGTCTTATATAAAAATGCGTGTGAAAGTAAGAGAAAACCCCCTAGAACAAAGGAACGTGAGATGACTTGTTGTAGTGTAAGTCGAGTTTCCTGACACATTTAATCAAGTGCACCATTTTGTTTTTCTTTGCAAAATCTGTTTATTGCAACAACCACAAAGCAAAGCACTTGCCCCACAGGTTCCAGAGGAGTGATAAACACAGACACAGATGAAAGAGCATGAGATCATGCAGCTGAAGTTGCAGTGAGGGATCCTAAAGACAAAATTGTACCATATCATGTGCATTGGGAAGTGGCTAACAGTAAGTTTAATTGATGCGGATATTGGTGCGAAATGTGCATGTGACACGTTTCCTTCTTTCGCTTCCTATCCCACCACAACAAGCTCCCGCTTTGGGCGATTCGACGACCGATTTCTATCCCAACGAAAAACGAGCCCGGGAGCTCAAAACGTTAGTAGTTTTCCCCTGTCCTAGACTAGCACCTAGAAGGCTGAATGGTATGGACGTTTGTAAGATAAGTTCCCCCAATTATCCCGTTCGGCTAGGCTAGGCTTCAATTTCACCACCGTTTAATTGTACGTAACTGACGAGTACATTGACTGAGGCAACCCAGACACCCGCGTCAACGGGTGTTCAACTTTTACACGAATGTTTGCTTTACACCTTAATTTTGGATACTCTTTAACATAGTTTCTCTGTCTCTTGTCTTGCCCCAAAACGCACCGCATTTTGTACGTTATACCAGCAGTTCCCGACCTTTTTTGGGTGTGGAAAGTGTCACGCCTTGGCACGCCGGAGATGCGCAGTTAGTGTTGTTATCTCCCGCAGGATCCCTCAGGGGACAGGATTGTAGGAAAGCGAACGTGTAGGAACTAGGAATTTGCACCGTCACACACGGTGATATTTTATTAGGCTCCCCCGAAGCGTAGATTGATGGAGGCACTTTTGCCTTCCCTTGCGGCGTAGGATCCGGATACGAAACAGCAAACGAAACGGTGGCAAGCAGATGTGTTTTTTGAGTTGTTGTGTTTACTGTGCGCCCGATACTGGTTGAGCTAGTAATCCTCGCAAAAGAAATATATTTTTTGGTACAGTATTTATACCAAACCCATTAAAACGAACCCAGGACTGAACCCCGGATATCGACTAAATGTATTGCCCTCTTGCAAAGTACACATAGACACACAGATACACACACATACACTCAAATTACTCCGACACTAGCCTGTCCCCACGAAGAAGTAACTCACCTAATGTTAAAGTCCCTAAACAGCACGATCGACACTTGAATGCACCAGACATCCCCACAGCAATGGAATCGGACGTTAGGTATAGGCATATAGAAGAATCTCTTACTCTAGTACTAATATACCTTCATTACCGAATTGCAGATACATTAATACACACACAAAAACACACATTCATACACACCACACTCAAACTCATACAATTTTCTAAGCAGTTTACATAAATTTGATAAATGTGAATATTTTAATTAGTAAAACGAGTCCTAATCAATAATGAACGAAAGAAAAAAAGAAGAACATCCATCAAAAGGAAATATAAAATGTGTTACCACACTAGTCAAAAACAAGAAACACGAATACACAAACATACCTAAAACCCCACATAATGAAGAAGAAAAGAGATAAAAGCAAGTTTAAAACGAAGAGATAATTAAAATCATCTGATTAAACCAAACAACAACAAAAAGGAGCTAAAATAAGAAAATGAAAAGAAAAAAAAAGCATGAGTAGAAAGAGAGAGGAACTATTCTCATTATATGCTCTGATTTGTTTTCAGGTTTTCGTTTCCATCTGTTATTTTGTAATTGGCTTTCTACTTTTACTTAATTGTTTTCATAACTTCTTTGTTTCCTACTTATTTTCATTACTTAAAATACTACTTATGTTTGTTTTTTCAATACACTGTAAAAAAATGTGCCAAAAAAACAAAAACGGCACTTAATGTTAAAAGCATTAAAACATGAGTAATGAGATGAGAAAAAAAAACGGCTCACCAATTAAGTATCGTGTGAACAGAAAAGCCTACCTACTCGGGGAAGGTTTGTTTAGACAGTCTCACAAATTTAAACAAAATTACAAACAAAACACTCTCACACACAAACGCAAGATGGTTTGTTTCTGCGATTGCAGGCGCAGCCAGGCACCAAAAGCACGATAAAGCATGCGAACCTTCATCACCATTTGTAGATATGACATTGAACAAATTAATAATCGAATTATTCAAAAGGAAAACTAATGCAATTGAGACTGTTTGGACAGTCGGACCGGCAAGGACAGGACGGGAACCATGAAATCGAATGGCATGCGTAGGGAGCGAGCTGCAAAAGATATCAGAAAACACAGTTGACACAAACTCACAGGACACACACACACTAACACTCTACTGAATGGACTGCCATTGTGTATAAGAGATTTGAAATCCGGAATAAAAAAGCGAACAAAGCGAGGAAAAATACAGCCATTGCAGGCACGATATATCAACTCGTAAAACAAACATCACAAACACGAACACACTTACACTCTGCAATACAGCACATCTCAGACTTCAGTGGCGGTAGTAGTAATCGCCATTAAACGTCAAGCAATTGGTCACGAAGCGCTCTAACCCGGCGCAAGCGGGGAAACCCCCAACAAGCTGGGGGCGTCGAAATCTCTTGAAGCAAAGACAAAATGGGTCTGCCCGTGAGGCGAATGTGATTTTGTACATATTAAAAACCAAAAATCTTAGGAACTCAAAAACAAAAGAAATCATAAGCCAGAGTATTATAGTGTAGTCGTCGCGGTAAACCAAAAGAAAAAAGGGGAGAAAAAGAGAAACGGTTAGGAGGCGACATTGAAACCAATTAAGAGTACGTTAATCATACATTTGAGCAAACGCAAATGAAACAGGAATCACACTGGTCATTGCACTGGGTACAAGAAAAAAAGCCAGTCAGTATAAACGGGGGAGAATGGGCAGAATGGCACAAAACACAATGGGTTCGGGGCGTCACTCATTTCCAACCTTCGAATGTCAATCGTTTCGTACGTCAGATATAATTAAACATAATACAAAACAAAACAAACCAACCAAGCAAACAAAAAAAAAAACAAACATACAAAACAATTTAAGCGAATTTGCAGAGTAAAATATTTATAAAGTCTAATTACCAAAAGAAAAGAAGAAAAAACGCAAAGCAAAAAAGAACAAATCAACAGGAAAATATTAAAAGAATAAAATGCAAATGGTTTCGTTGCAAGCAAGACAGAAATATTAATAAAACAATACCCCCTCCCTTTACGAACAACACACAAACGAACGTTATAAACCGTAAACACATACACATATACACACGACAGAGAGAGAGAGAGAGAGAGAGAGAGAGACAAACATAACAACAATCGTGTTGTCATCCGTACATCCGGTAAAACGTCACTGTTCGAGCCGCCGCGAATAGCTAAAACGGAAGATGAAAAAGGGAAAACGTTTTGTTACGTTTAGTGTAAAATAAAGTGAACGAAATAAATTAACTATCACGAATAATAGCAGACAGGAAGCAAGCAAAACAAACACTGGTTCACCATATCAGTATGAGCAGTAAGCTCAATATAGACCATAAAGGCTAGGCCAGGCCTTGGATAGTTACTAGCATAATTTTCCTACTCTCACTGTCAATAAAATAGCTACACAAAACAGACAACACCGTACGCGAAGGTAACCGATTAACAAAAAGCAAGAAGATAAAAGAAACAAAACCACTAGCAAAGGCAACAAACATAATTCCACCATCAACGCACACAGTGTAGCAAATTTGCAAGTTACACTAGATAAACAGCAAAAAAAAAACAATAAACTTCAACAAAGAATTGAAAGAATTGTTCGAACTGTTGTAGACAAAGCAAAAGATACGAAACTACCTTTAATTACGCAGAAACTAAAGCAAAAACCACCTGTACACAAACTCCCATAGCCAACAAGAAACACCGAGTAAGACAGAGAGTGCAAACGTTTCCCAGTTAGCATGCAGAACAACAAATAGAACAAATGTAAACAACGCTGGAATTAACCATACCAAAACTTTGAGAGCAACAAACAATGCAACCGAATGGAAAATACACGCATAGGTTGATAATGAGTTTAAAACTATTTTTGTGAAACATTCATATAGCTTAAACCGATGTGTATGAATCTTACGTAAACGGGAACATTGCGTCAGAAACAAAAAGCAAACAAATGCTGCGTATAGTTTTTTACTGACAGTTGTTTTTTTTTACCCAACCGTTTACTTAACGTTACGCCGGATGGTATTATCAAGATCGTGAGATCTTTACTCGCTAAAAAGCAAATGCAAAAATCCTGTACGAGATTTATACTCGAATTCATCAATTCAAACTAGCCAAAATTGTTACGAAATCTACACGAAACACACACACACGTGCGAAAAATACACTTTAAAGAACCACTTTGCGTGAGCTACGGCACGCCACACTAAAGGGACACGAACGGTACCACTGTGCAGTGCGGTGGAATGGCAATACAAAAAGGTAAACTACAGGTTCGCAACTGTGTAGACAGGAACCAAACATTGCATTACACACACACCGAGAGAAAGGCAGACATGTATGACATACACACAGGACACGGTACAACTACTAAATCGAATTATGGTTTTGCCAAATCGGTACGTTTTTTGTAACAAATTGTACACGAAACACGCATAGAACGGTGAATAATGTGTCGAATAAAAATAGTCGCCAATCGAAGAACACACACACACACACAACAAACCGAAAAACCATTCAGGACCGACTCTACGAGCAAGAGACGACGAAAACGGAAGAACAGCAAAAAAAAACCAAACGTGAGAAGGCGAAATAGTAGTGACAGGAGCTAGTCAAATCGAGCGCGGAATGATGGGAGAGAAGAAGATGGGGGGTGTGTGAACTCTGAAAATACGTTTCTGATAATAAATTAAAAAATTGACAAAAAATTAATTGCACTGTGCGTACTCTCTCTCTCCCGTTTGTGTTAAGTCAATTGAAAGAACCTACTCCACTTAGAGTACACAGCGTACAGCGTTGGACGATCGTAGCGAGTTTTGGATTGCGTGACGTAAGCGTGACAACTCTTTTACGGTGACGGTGACTGTGTGACTCAACGAGCAGCTGTTCTGATTGCGTGCTCCGCAGCAATTACCGACAGTGGGGGTATAGCTCAGTGGTAGAGCATTCGACTGCAGATCGAGAGGTCCCCGGTTCAAACCCGGGTGCCCCCTTGTTGAGGAGGGGAGGGATGTAACATGATTGTTACATCCACGCTGGTAAAGAAGTTATCTTCAAAATGTCGTTTATTTGCAAAAAAAAATTTAGTTTAAGTTCTTATATTTCTAATGAAGTTTGCATACGATTCTGTGTGAAATTTTACAATCGAGCAACGCATCTTTTTTATTTTTATTTTTATTTTCTACTCAGATATTATTATGTTGATTTATTTTTTTTAAATTAAATTCATTAAACAAATTGTTAATGGAAAATTTCTTTATAATTGGCGTCTATTATAGAAGATAAACCATATTTTACATCAAAATTAAGAACCGACTCTGCTGTTACTTAATGTCTTGTTAAAGTATCTGTTTCCGTGGTGTAGTGGTTATCACATCCGCCTAACACGCGGAAGGCCCCCGGTTCGATCCCGGGCGGAAACAATACGATGTCTTTTTTATATCTTCTCTATTTCCATGAGTTGTTTACATAAAATTATATGGAAAAACCATTCAATGTTTAATAGGTTGTGTTGTCTAATCGATTGTTTATAGGAGCACAACGTCATGATTCATAAATCAAACCATCTACAGCTCCTGTGACCTAAATCCAACTTCGCTATCTCTATCGTCTACCGTGACGTTTCGTGTAGTCCTTGACCTTAGTGTACTATCACCGGTATCATAGTTTTACAACCCTGGCTATCCGTCGACGACTTTAGCTTTTGACGACGGAACCAAACCTACCACGTCCCCCCCGCTACCCATTGTCTATTAGTCGTGATTTGTGGGCCCATATATTTACCGTACTCGTTACGATAATCAACAACGTACGCGCATCTAGCCGCTCACCAACTAAACAAATAACCTCAACAGAAAGCATTTTTTTTCGCAAACGACACCAAAATTCGGCCTCCAGCACACAGCCATGCGTAACTCGCCGCCCTAAAGCAGGACGCCAAGAATGTAGAACTTTTTGGTTGTCGCTGGAGAAAAAACGACACATTTTTTTGAAAGCTGCTCGGCAGCCGGTTGCTGCCTGCGTACGATTGGTTTGTTTGGGTGCTGTTGTTGTTTGGACAAAGAATTTCTGTCTCTGTCGCCCGCCCTTCCGTTTGTCAAATATTTAGCAGCTCACTTATGACAATGTACAACAACGTCGAAATTGAGGGTGAAATCAACGTTACGGATGGGCGAATGCATTTCTTGATTATGTTGATAATGATTTGATTCAAGCATGTTTTGATTTCACACTAATGATGATTGAATTAAATCGGTTAGTTGTTGTTTGTTAACTATTCAAAAGTTTTTATTCTAGCAGTATTTTGTCAAGTGAATCACCTAGCATGAGTATGTAGATGTGTTCCTAACTATGACTAAACATCGTGTACTGGATTTCTTATACGATAGTCCTTTTGTCGCATTTTTAATTATCTATTTTATGCTGATCAGCCACATATGACTGCAATCAAATTAGCAAAACGCAAATTAGCAAAAGTGAAGTATCAAATTTTAAAGTTAAAACAATATGATATTAATTTGTGGTATCTTCTTCTTCTTCTTCTTCTTCTTCTTTGGCACTACAACCTCTGTAGGTCTTGGCCTGCTAGCAATTGCTAGCTCTCTGTGACTTAGTTATACCCGTAGCTGGATAGTCAGTCCTGCGTACGGGGAGGCGGTCCGCCGGGATTCGAACCCCGGTCCTGCCGTGTGAAGAACGGCGCCGCTATCGTATACACCACCGGGACGACCAGTCAGTTGTGGTATCAGTCAATAGAAATGATATTCTATAATGAAGTCTAATTCTAAAAGAAATTTTGACACCAAGAACTATCACTGTTTGACACAAGAATGCCAAGCACTGTTTGCTATCTTAATTGAGAGTGAAGCGCTATCAAAAACGTAAACATTATCGTTGAGAATCTCCAGATCTAGAGTTCCGGTTATGACAATGCGTCCGGATCAATCCCAGTGTGAACACAAATCCCATAGTTCGTTCCGGATTCTAATTTTTATCATCAGTTCGCAGTGAAGCTCAAAGATGCGTAATTATAAGCGGATTAGGCTGGCCATTGGAAACGCGCTCCATGAACGAAAAGTGATTTGCTCAGCTCAAGGAGTCAACTTCCACTGCCAGTTTGGAGCTAAGTTAGGGTCGTTGGGACGAGATAGTTTTTTTAACACAGAGCAAAAGAACCACATTTACTTGTACTAGTAATATCTCAGGTAAAATTTTCCACTGTTCTATAAAATTACAGTCGCTGCAGCAAAATGTTGACTCTAAGTCACCGGTTTTTGACAGAGCGCAACATTTTTTGACTCTGAATAAAAACAGGAGGAATTCTATAGTTTCACTTTGAAGAAAATCAAAGCAGAATAAATTTACTGTAGTGATAAAGTATATAATGTTGTATCTAAATACCTAAACAAGTGAATAACAATATTTTTTTTACATATTTTTGAAAATTGCTGCCCTAAGGACAACAATGATGAGCGCTGTAAAAAATTGGTAACTACTAGACAGAAACAGGTGACTTAGGGTCAACATTTGACGGCAACGACTGTACTTCATTTTATCTGGGTGACTCGCGTCCGCCTTAGCACAGAAAATCACGTCAGATTTAGTCATTTTTGTAAAGCTTCTAAAGTATTTGTTTTTTCATTTATTATTTCAGAGAATCATTAGTAAGTGAAAATGTAAGAAAATATAAAATGGCCATGAAAGCATATCCAGCTTTTAATAAACAGATTTAAGTAGTCTAAACAGAATGAATAGCTTAACGTGATACACTAGCTCTTATTTTCGTTATTATGGATCTTATTTATCAACATTGATGATGTTTTATTATTCAAAGATGTTTTCCAATGATCAAATCAAAGTGGCAAAACGTGAGTCAGAATTCCTTACTTAATTGTTGCAATATTTTCCTCGTTTATTCAAAGACCTTTACTTCACAATAATCTCACTTAAATATTGTTACAAAATTAAGTGATCATATTGTTTGCTTTCACATTACGATTAAATAAACTACCTTTATAAACAATAATTAAGCTCACTGTGTGAAGCTCTTAAAAGCTCATAATGTAGTAAACATACTTCCTCACGCCTTTTATCTTGTCAGAAAATCCTAATTATCACCACCTTTGGTCACTTTACGCTTTACCCGCAGCTCGTTTACAACAAAGCAGTAACATATCTATGCGCACAGCTCGCTTCATTTTCCACCCCGTATCATGGTGACATTGACGGGCGTGCGGGTGCTTCTGTATTTCGCACGCCACCTCATACACTCCACACATCAACCGCGTCAACCCGGCCCGACCGCGTCATATGGAAAGCGTCCACTTCCTCTCACACATATGCACACGCAAAAGGCACGTGCTCGGCGATTTTGCATATGTATTGCGCGGTCATCACCATCCGCAACAGCCCCCACTTTAAACCACCCCTTCATTCGTTTGTTCTCTTACTCGGTTTCGCTTAATTTCTGCTATCTTAGGCATCTGGCACAGGAAATAAGTAACGCCAAAAAGGCGGATCACACGAAGTTTGCACTTCATTCACAGTGCAAAAACAGTAACCAAAACAGCAACCCTACGCGTTTCGCAATGTCGCCGGTTTTCCGCGTCCGACACCGGTTTATCATTCGCACACGGCAACCGCTCACGATGCGTGCGCGAGCGAAAATGGGGCGAAAACTGGCCGAACCGCCAGAGAGGCGCTCGTACCTTAGCGTGACTTTCGGTCCGCGCACACGCACACCACAACCATTCGTACATGCGTACCGGGATGCACATGCGGCCCCACACAACTCGGTGGGGCGAAAAACCGGGTACGAAATTACTTATCAACAACGGTTCGCACCGGTTCAGTCTGCCGGAATCAGCGAAGCGAAGCGGTCGAATCCGAGTCTCTTGCCGTGTTTGTCTTGCGTTTTTTTTACGCCGTCTCGGTTTTGTCGTCTGTGTTGCTGTTCACTGTGACAATTTCGTTTTTTCCGGCAAGGGACATGGGAGTGGTTGGAAGGGCACGAGCGGAGGGGAGGGAGTAAGGAGCAAAAGGAGTTCGCGTGATTAGCACGTGCTCTGTGGTGTTTAGTTTTTGTTTACTCGTTTATAGCACGTGATTGGTTTGTGATAAGGGGCGTAAGTTTTCGGTTCTTTCGTTGGAAATAGTGCTCTTAGTGCGTAGTGATCGTCTTCTTTCAATGAAAGTGAATGGACATTTGAAGGAGCAAAACACTATTCCACACACACACACGCACATCATAACTCATTATTTAAGAAGCTTTAACCGTGCTGTGTCATTACAATTATGAGTTAAGTGTACCCAAATTAGTGCCCAAAACAAACGATGACTAGCTGCTGTTTATATTGCTTGTCGCGAAATACGAACGAGGAAGGAAACTGTGCGTTAACGTTAATTAAAGTTTAGTGCAAATAATTACTCCCGGGTACTATTTATGTCTGCAATGTTTGACGCAAATTTTGCAAGTCTGTTACACAAACAATTCTATTTGTGGCACACTAATGAAGTAATAAGCTATCCTTAGCATGTACAATTTGGATCCATTTTTGCGAACAAGTGAGCCAACTCCAAGGCAGCAGAACGCCCTACGAAAGTGCATACTTTATGATACTGTGGCCAGTGGTTAAAGCTCTGTACTGTATGCTGTACATCACCATCGCCCGTAGCTAAATGCGGAATCATCATATGGAGCTGTCCGGCCAGCTGACAACCAGTTGCAAACCAACGCATCGCACAGCCTAACAGCGGTTAAAGTCACCAGCTATCTAGAGGTAACACACACACAAACGGAGGGATTAAATTTAACGCAAAGTATATTACTTTCAGTCGTTATCGTTTTGCTTTTGTTATGGGAACGATTTTTTTTTTGTTTTCGTTGCTGAGGTTTATTTTTATCATTTCCAGTCATGGCTGGTTTTGTTCATGAGGCTTTTCGTGCCGATTGCGTGCGTTATCAGGATGATGCGTGAGAAATTAAAAACCGATTACTTATTACTCTATTGAAAATGGTGATTTATTATATCATTGGTTAGCCGAAAAAAAAAGAATTGGTGAGTTAATCGAGTCTCGTCAGCGCTGAGTCACTGTGTTGAAGCACCAAGCGTCTCCATCGCACAGTGGTTAGTACCACGTGTCATTATAATTTTATTTATATTTATATTTTTTTTAAATTATTGTATAAAAACAACACTTCGACAAAACTATGATCATTCTACAGTGTTGGCTTAAGACCTCCCTTAACAATCGTAACAAAGATACCAGAAACTTTAAAATAAAAAGACAAACCGTCTAAATCCAATTTTGGCAACTAGTGCGAGATGTGGTCTATTGCAAAAAACAACCACCACACACACAAAAACCAACAAAGAAAACACTCGAAACTGTAACAACCCTAATACTGGTGCGATAACGAAAGGCAGAGAGGCAAGATTTGATGGTTTCGACAACGTTTCGGCTCAGTTTCGTTCGCCCTGGCTGTCTTATCGGTGGTAGGCCATTAAGTCCTGTTATCGGCATGTTATAGCTGCGAGATGTTCTTCTCGGTTTTATTGAGTGCTTTTGTGTATTTGTATACCTACAAACAACAGACCTTCGGGACGGTAAAGTTTGGTGCGCACCTATATGAATGCTTCCAGCTGCTTCTAAGTTCTTGTGGTACATTACAGATCAGCATAATGTCCATGCGACGCTATTCAAAACAAAACATTACAGACTGACCCGCTTCGATGGCAGAGTAGGAAATATTAACGACCCTGAGGATCACTTGTATCCACATCGGAATGCAGCCATCTCCATCGGGCAGCAGATGATCTTGTCCGTCGCCGTTAAGTGGTTAATCTTCTTGCGCGAAGAATAGAAAACGAGAGTGTCACGGTGGATTGTACCGACTCGCATCAGACCTTGTCAAGTGCCACTAGGGCGCAGCGCATTACTTGCCAGGAAATAGTCGTTATTGATATTAATACCGCGGTTATTATTATCCCGCTGTAGACGGCGCACAGTTATGATGCCGCCGGACATCACGCTCCATTCGTACGTACGCGTATTCAGCACGCGAACGCAAAGATCATTCTCCCCGTTCTTATTTATAGCGTCCCATTAACACAAGTACCAACAAACTAGCCTGATTTAAGCAGCAAAAGAAACCCCATCTTCGTCCGCTCATCCTGTAAAGGTGTGTCTTCTGCATCTCGGCACCGTGTGCGGGTGGCAAGCGCCAGTACAAGCGTACCTCTCACACCCGGGGTTAAATATAGATCAATTAATTAGTGTGCTATAAATTTGTTGCCGCGGTTCGATTGAGAGTTTAAAATTTTGAATCCAACATGATCACCTAGACGCGTGCCAAGAATAGCACGGAACCGCAACATTCCTGCCCGCTCTTTCACGTGCGAAATGATTCTTGACCCACCTAAACGTGAAGAAGCGACGGTTGAAATAATAAACATAAATTAAACGAATCTTTCTCCCTTGATCGTGTTATGTTTGACCCCTTTTTTTTTTGGGGTCTTCCTTTCCCGAAAGCATAACACTCGAAATTGGTGGAGTGTTATTTTGGATACCGCTCAAAAGCCGATGATCGAGCGAGTGGAAAGTTGTGAAACGATCCACAATGGTGGATGGATCGCGAATAAGACGAAACTGTTTCATGTGCACGTTGCTGAATTTCTACCGAACTTGATCGCCATCATTCGTGCGATAACTTTTAAACAGTTCATTCAGTTGAGTATTTATTTGGCTTCGCACACACTCACACGCTTCATTTGCCACGATTTAAAATCGTTTCAACAGTTCTGCAAGCATGTGGCAACTAAAATAAACGATAGCGCAGCTTCTTTGCCCACCATGGTATTGCGTAGCTCAGCCGGTTGTTAGCTTGTTGGCTTCCTAATCGAACATCTTGCACCATGCGAAAGGGTCTGTTGCCGTTGTATCATCTTTATCTCGCCTTATCTTTAGCAGGTGCGATTCGAGATGCAAAAAACAACACACACACACACACACGGACACCACTAACTTGGGAAGCAAATTGTGCGCGATAAGCACTCCCTCAGAGTCGTATGCCATTGATCTTCTTCAGCAGGTATTTGCTCTCGTCGTGGTTGTGGAGCTCTAGAGAAGGCGCGTGCAACCTTAATCATCACACACGCCTACATGCCCGGACGCCGGAATTGTGCATAAAAATCTGCCACAAACATTCCAAGACCGTAAGTCATCTTACGGCCTTATGTTCTGCGGGCAAATGCGATCGTAAAAATCGCAAAGAATGACTGGGCGAGAGATATTGGCATCGATGATAATGTACAGCTGGTTTCAAACGATTTTTTTGTTGTTGGTGTTTCTTTCTTTCTTTGGGCCTGATGAAATACGACAAGGTGTAATGTACTGTACACACACACACACACACAAGCATCCCCTTTCGCACCCTTGAAACACGATAAACAAAGATAAAATAAAACTCAGCCGACTTCCGAGCGGAAGATTAAGCTTGTCTAGCTCTTTTTTTTTGCTGTAGGTTAGTTCCGCTAATGGCGTCGCTCGTCGGGGGTGGCCATTCCCTGCTGCAACCCCAGATGGTTGTGCGGCACAGAAGCGTGCCATCAAAGAACTCTCCGGTCACCGGAGTATGTCAGCGGCCTTCGGCCAAGTTCGACCCGCGTTCGAACGCGCGCTATCGTGCGCGCCCCACGATAATCCCAACCATTGCCGGGGGATAATCATCGGCACGATAGTAGTTGGCGCTCCAGCCGGGTCCAAATGCTCGCAACGACGACGGGGTAAACTTTGGCCACGCAAAAGTCTTCTCACGCGTGGAGTAGGTGCATTTTTGGTACGGGGAGCGCAACGATAAGCGCCCGCTATGATAAGCTTGTTGTAGGTTGATACAGATTGTACTAGGCGCTTCCAGACCAACAACGTAACGCCCGGGTTTGCCAATCAATCAGCATTTGAATAAGGTGTCAGAGTCAGAATACTCATGGCCATTTGGTGGACCATCGGGATTGGTTTTGGGAGGGGCGGAGAACGATTTCGTAGGCCGCGAGACCGAGTCACCGAACAACCGTGGCCGTGGCCGGGTTTGTTGACTTTGGTAATTCCGCTCCGGTTAGTGTTATCGGGTGACCGGGAGAATGGGGTTGAAGTACCATTTAGACAGATGTTTAGGTACAAGGCATCATCATAAACCCGTGCCGATTGCACGTTTGCGGTGCAGTGTACAATGGTGACCATATTGGTTTGGTTGCGAATGAATATATTGCACACCTAATATATTGAGTGTCAATATTTGGCTGGACGGTGATAAGAAAACGTATGACTTGAAGTATGACGGTGGTCCCGTGCGAACAGTTAAAGGTTTGGCGTGAAACAAAGTAACAAAGTTGTAAAGCGACTAGAAACTATCAGTACAGAAGAGTTGAAGATTTTATCTTGTTTTAGACGTGATCGAGAAGATACTATCAATCTTTTGCTAGCTGTCTATGGTAAACGCGAATCTTTTACTTGCTATACGAATGCAATACATGATCTCTAAGACCAAAAGTTCGGATTAGCTCTATATCTCAAGTTCCAAGATTTTGAGTAATATTAACTGTGCATCGTGCTCTTGATTTAATTGAATATCACAGATACTGTGGTGGTGGCTCCAAGACTGAAACCTTGATGTCCTAATCAAAGAAGTAAGATACAATTCGTATTTCTTTCAAGGATTCCAAAGGGTTCAATAATATTGAATAAGAATTTGTCCCCATCAGAACTCCCAGACATAATTAACAATCAATGATCACTGATTTTATATCTTCAAAGTCAACTAACGGGAGTTCCTTAATGTTTGAATCTATACGGAATAGTCCTAACTAGTAACAAATAGTTTGTAGTCATTGAAGCAGTCCAGAGATGTTCTAGGTAGCATGAATGGTAAAAGCAATCCGAATTTGGAGGTATCAACAAAGCAATTTGGAGGTATCAACAATGATACGTCCGTATTCGTTTAAAGTCACCAAGAGTTACAATGAAATATTTTACCCAACCAGAAATAGAAGTACTAGCCCAAAGTATTCCAGAATATAAGGACGAACATCAGAGAGTCACAAGCAAACGATCTTCTCAAAAATTGGAAACATTATGTCAGTGTGAAGTAATGGCACTACGGAAGACTACGGAGAAGTTTATTAAGGTTGGAATCTAACCGGACAAGTAGTCAGAAGTAATCGGAACAGTCTTTAGTAGATTTTACGATTTAGAGCTATCTGGAGTAGATTTTAGTTATTTTTATGTAGATAAAACACCCTGAAGTCACTTAAAAATATTAAGGGTATTTTGAAACAGTCCAACGAATTTCGAAGTGTTAGGAACAGTTCGGAAATGTTTCGTACTATCAGAAAAAGTAGTAGAAGTACGGAGTAAACCGGAACTCAGAAAGAAATGTGGGAATTTCTAGGACAACATACTGAAAACTATCTCAGAAACAAAAATCTTCGCGAAAAAGAGCATATCCATATCTATCTGAGGCATTGTTATTACTACGAAGATGTTTGGTGAGGTTTTAAACATTCCTGAATGATACTGAATGAAATCGTTGATGTTCTTAATGTCTGGAGAATAGTTCCTACCAGAGCAATCCAGAGTGTTCAAGATCATTTTCAAGTGATCAGCAACATATTATTAAATTTGAGAACAAAATCTAAACTCTCAAACCGCTTTGCAACACTTTACCCATCATTTTAATGGCTTTGATTAAAACGACATTAAAATTTACTGATAGCAAGAGCAGAGAAACATGATGTACATTATCGTTTGAAAAAAAAAAACAATATTTTATATGCAAACAATCATTTGGTGTTAGATGTCCATTTGCATGCGATACAATGCCCACCCGTTCCCGAAGAGTCGTCTCATCCGACGACGGATACCCTTTTGTTCCCATTGTATCTACATTGAAGGGTTAATGGTACTTTAATTAGACCGGAAACATCAATCACCCCCAGCACATTGTGATGCATCGATGTGAAGCTTTTCTTTCTTGTCGGTGCAACGGTGACAATTGAAGCACACAATTCATAAACGTTTTATATGCCATCTCCATCTCACTTTCTGTATTCTATTTTTTTTTGTTGTGCGTGTGTTGTTGCCTCGATTAACTGCGCTATCGCTGACATTCATCACGTGCCAACAGTCAGCGTGCCGATTTACACCCAACACACTAAGGCAGATAACAATTTCTTCATATCAGCGATGATATTTATACTTGACCAGCGGGCTAGCGAGAGTGAGAGCGTGAGCAGTGCGAAATGAAGCGTTACACTCACAAAAGGTACGCCCGATTTCGGCCCGAGCTCGACGACAACCATTTTCGTTGCAATGTTGTATAATGAATTTTTACCATACGAGGACACATAAAGTTGCTCCTGTTTTTTTTTTGAAACCGTTTTAAGTAAATTCTCACTTCCATGCTGGTGGGTGGTTTTGTATGAGCCTTCGCCATGCTTCCCCGGTCGGATGTTTCGTAGCCAAATGCCATTACGCCGAGAAGTACGTCCGTAACGATCTATTTTAAGGCACTTGCCTCAAAAAGTCGAAAATTAACGAATCTCGTTCCGGCAACGTTTGTCAGGCACGACTTTCGGCGGCATCCGCCTTTGTGTTCGTTTAGCAACTTTAATAAATTCCAACCGGGACGATTTTTTTCCCCCGTCCAGTCTGTCGTGCCCTACGACGCTGTGGCCCCGATTTCGGACTCTTAGCGGGTTCCTGCGACGACCATTTTTTTTTTGCGTGACATTTACGCTGGTGTAGGAGTTTGGTAGCAGCAATCGGTGCATTGGTTAAAATAGAGGCACAGGTTTTACTGGCAAGCTTTATTGCTTAGTTTTTCTCGCAAAACTTGAACCTTTTTTTTGTTTTGCTAGGTTTACCTTGAACATAATTCGCAAAACGGACCATGATTGTCGAGGCAATAAAGTAGCAATCCGTGGCCTACTGCCACAATGCACCCCGTTGACAGTGGAATATCAAGGTGAATAAAATTTGCCTAGGGCTAGGTCATTCCTTGTTTGGTCGCCGCCATGGTCTGTGTATGCGTATTGACATTTTCCTTTTGTACCGGGGGTGAAAATCCGGTTCAGAGGAACCGAAGCGAAAAAACACACAAATCACCCAACAAGTTTATGCCATGCTGTTGGAATGTGTGTGTGTGTGTTACATTGGGTCATAATTCCGAAAAAGTGGGACACCATTTTCGTGACTTTCCGTGTTCCATCCGTAAGTGGGAAAGCGAGCGCAGATTTTCTTCATGTCTTCACTCTCGACGATTCGCGGATTCACCTACGGCAAGGCTACGGAAATGCTTTTCCCTGTTTTCCCTGTACCCATTTATGCTTGCTCTCCATCGTTTGTCGATCGTGTCTAGAACATTGGGGGAAACATTTTAACTAATGTTTCCGTCGCATGTCCAAAGCCAGTTGTTGTGTGTTCAATTGTGTTTCGGTTGCACCTCGAGCAATTTAAAGCAACACAATGACACAATTTTTCAACGCAACTTTTACACCCGTCGCCGCCGTAAGGTCGGGTCCAGTTTTTCTTAAGTGGAAGTGGCACACGTTTGTGCCGGGAAAAAACTACCAGAAACATTACCGGTTTTAAACGGCGTTTCTATGTCACGGGATTGAAGAATGGTAGCACCGATTGCCGTCGGTAGGAAGCAGTCGATTGTTTCGCGACTATTTTTAGTCACTCCCGTGTGGATCCGCCCTATCCGCCCCCGTCAGTGCTGCATTTCCCGTCCAGCAGTTTTTCGTCTGTGCTGACTATTTCTGTGTGTTTGGGTTTTGTTTGTTCGCTGACATGTACGTGAATGTCGCTTTCATTAAGGTTATGGTTTTCCGAATGTCCGTGAACTCTCGCACGTCCCTAACAGACGGTACGAACTAATGTTTCCCGACACGAAACACTCGAGGCGTAGTGCGAGTATTTTGCTACTTTCATTCAAAATTTCCCTTTGTTTTCCTTGTTTTTTTTTGTTCACGGCTGCTACAAGTGTGTCGAACTTTGTGTCTTATCGTTTTGAATTGGTGTGAAGAATAGTTATTAGTTTCTTTGGTAAAAGCCGTAGTCCCTAATATAAATATACAGACATTTTATTTTTCGAATAACTAGAAATATCACTTCGCTTAAGCTGATACTGTAAAAAGTTGTAGAGAATAATAAGATTTTTTTTTATATAATGTTGCTTATTTTTACACACAATATTAAAACGTTTTATGTTTTAAAATGCCTGGATAATAATATAAAATATCCGCTCTATAAGTGCTAAAAATACAAAGAGAATCCGTAATACTTGAAGAAATAAATTAAAACATACATTTTTTTGTTTCAACCCAAATTTCTTTTAGAAATAAGGCATTCTAATGGATTTTATTTTATGTCAAATTTAATTATTTACATATCTGCTCCAAAATGCTAATGGCTTTAGACGATCTCGATTAAAGTAAATCTAAATAGTAAGTTGATTTGAAGTCTTTTTTTAAATTTTTCGATAAAGCTATTTAAATAAGCTTTTTAAGTATTATTATGTCATTTTTGTTAAGGGTACACCAATTATACATTCAAAGCAACCGTAGAAGAAAGTTGGCAAACATCTGATATCTTTCGATTACTATGGCTATCGAAAATTTTAAAATTGAACATGAATAGTGTTAAAAGCACAAACAAACTGTTATAAATATGTCAAATTTGAGAGCATAATGCAAGTCTTAGCAAATAATCTTTCAACTATTTTTAAAAGTGTGTAAACTGCTTTATCTCGTTCATAGTTTTCATGTAATTTTGTCGATCTCTATGATCATTTATTGCTCCAGACAGCAATAATAATTTTGCAATACTTCCCTTGCTTTGTTATTATAGGTTTGACACCTTTGACATAAGACGAAGAGTTTAACAGAGCCCTTCTTGAGCACTTCCTCGGGACTTACAACGCAAAAGACAAACAGGACTCGGCACTGGTTCTAGGGATAAACTAATCTACATTTATAAAAAGCAAATAAGACCATCGTGAGTTGAGTAAATTCATTCAGAGCCTTATTGCGACTAAAGCCAACAACAAGCCAATCACACGCAAAACCTCATGTCGCACGATTTAATGATCGCTTAATCACGGAAGCAGTGGCACTCAAGCCTCCCATTTAACCTCTTATCCGTCGTACCTTTATTGTGCCGAGGTTGATTTCCGTTGCATCAAACCAAACTATCGCATGTCCACGTTCACCGTGGTCAGTTCAGAATATCGAAGGACACACAGACGAAAGTGGGCCATTCTAATTGTAGCTCCTGTATTCTGTTGCATCATTATTCGATGATTGAACAATGTCCACACGTTGAATGCATACATTGCTGATTAAGATACAATCAAGCAAGGTAAAAAAGAAATACAAAGTAAAGAGATATTAATCAAATCTAGATGCAAATATAAACATTACGAAACAGCACGTTTAGCTACACAAAAAAAAACAGTCACCCCAACACAGGATGATTCTGGCTGAACCGAGCCAACCTATCACTTGCCTGTAGCATGTTTTGCTTACCGTTCATTAGCACCTTTGCTGATGTCAAACGCCGTTCTGGCTGGGTGAACGCGACCGGATTGTTTGTGTTTCCCATTCCTCAGCGCTGGCTGCATTCTCGATACCCAAACAAAACGATGTTTAGCTGCACAGTTTGTCGAGCGATTAAATGAGGACACGAAGACATTCATAGTTCCCTATTAATCCGTTCATATATCAGTGATAGTTGTTATTTACAAGCCAGAATGAATAAGCTTTAACAGTTCATCCAACGGTCAACCATTTTTTTTCATGCCCAAGTGCGGATGGTATGCTAATTCTTTTCTGTTCCCCCTATGTCTATAGAGAAGGTTTACAGACCTTCCAGTACAAAAGTAATCCAAATGTAGCTTGGTTTAGAATATGCATGAAGACACATTGTTCGCTTGTCAACAGGGAATTTGAATGAGTGCTAGTAGATCACCAGTGGCTGATAGCGTCAAGTACAATGGATCACAAGAGCGGGATTAGGATAGCGTTTGCCACCTTTGAAAAAGTGTCAGACATTTGACTTCTATTTAAATGTTTCCTCACAAAATGCAAGATGAAACTGCAAAAAAGAAGCCAGGGCTCTCGTCCACATTGAGTCCGCCTATCACGGCTGCTAAAATACTACAGTAAACACACAATCAATTAACGCGGAACAGTGAAACATCATTAACAGTCTGCGATCGGAAGGTGTTCGGCAGAAACGTTGCGAGCACCATTGCAAATATTATTACAAGAGCTTCATATCGCCGCGGCATTGAGCACGCTGACTCATGCGGAAGTTCCTTAGCCACTTGTAGAACAAATCAAACACTGTGAGACATTAAATGGGTAGAAAGTGAAATTCCATTCAATCATCATTTTGTACTAATTAAAGTAATTTTTGGTTTTCGGTTGTTCATGTTTCAGTGGCATTTTCCTGTTGGCGTGCGTGTTGATGCGAATAACTTTACCTGTGCTAGTGACCCACACAGCGCCCATGCCGAACGGTGCCCGAGCGTGACCCCAACACACCGGGTTACCCATTAACCCTGAGCAGGCCAACATCCCAACCCAATCCTCCCGACAAAGCCCCGCGGGACGGCAAGGTCATCCGATTAAAGTAGAACGTGAACGCGCGCTACGAAAAGCCATAACCGGACTAGTCCGATGACGATGGAGACGATTAAGAGGGAAAATATACAGCTAGGTGATAATAGAAAACTGGTGGCCACTACAATGGGCGGCCCAACACCATCACTACCACCGATGGTGGGCAGCAACACAATCGTCGTCAACCGGTCACCACTAACACAGTCACCATCGGAAACACTACCACCGCCGTCGGCGAATGTCGTCGTCGTCGATCCGGTCACGTCACTGTTCGCGGAGGTGGTCGACCAAGGAAAGCCACCGAACGAAAAATCAGTTCATCCCCAGTCGCCGACTTCGCACCGTGCGTGGTTTCGGAAGTCCAACACTTGTGGCAGCCTGTACGTGCAGTGCGGCTGTACCGTGGAATCTGGCGACGATCCGCACACCTTTAACAGCACAACCGAGCGCCATCGACACTGTGGTGAAACCGATCGGCAGCAAACACGCACCCGACCCATCTCGCTGTCGGATAAGGACATTCGGCGGATTCGGCCACGGCTCGATAAACCTTCGTTCGTACACCCGGACAGCCCGACGACCGTGTTCAGTGAAGCGAACGCGAAAGATGCCTTGGTGAAGAAGGCACAATCGACCCGTGCCTTAATTCCCACGGCACAAACCGCCAACGGGGACTACGAAATTCTTCACACGGGAACGGCAACACATTCCAAACGCTATTCGACACCTTCGATCGGGACCAGTTACGCTTTCCATCCGGAGTTTGTGCTACAGAAACTGGACACGGGCTCGTCTGCCAACGGGTCTAGTTCGCAGCTCAGCCAACCGCTACCTGCCTCACAGCCGGAACCGGTGCGTAGTGCATCGAAGATTGTGTTTAAACAAAGAAGCTGCACCAGTTATCCGGGGCTAGAAGGTACCGGACGCTTCGAAGGATCCTTCTCGAACGCTTCGAGCATCGACGAGGTGGGCACGGTTAGTGAAGCTGGTGAAAGCGGTGAGCATCTGCCGCTTGGATCGCTGGAAGATCTAGAACGCAGGCAAAGTGCGAGCTCACCGCAACAACCACCCATATTTAACGTGCCCGATACCGGTGGTACCCTTGACACTAGCGGACATTGCCGAGGGGTGCTAATTGAATCAAACAGCAATAATACAGGCAAAGTTAGCAACGCGTGTGCCATCCCACCGCGAAAGGGCAGGGAACTGTTTGTGGATAATAGTGGCAAGCTTAGCGTCTCCCTTGACAGTGGTCGTGAGGCACATCTACGCGGTGAGGGTGCCCACCATCAGTCCGGGCCGGTTGGTACCTGCAGTGCCGAGAACAGTCCGCCCAGTCCACCATCGCTGCTGCTGAGTCCGGTCATACCGTCGAAGTTCGATTGCTCCGCCAAGGAGTATCTCATCCAGTCCGGCATACTCGGTCCGATGGGTAATGGGTCGTCGTTGCTCATGCGCAAAACCTCCAAGATCGTCCCGAACATTGACACACCGGTCAAGGAGCGGGTATGTATTGCACAGACCGATACCGGATTTCAATGGTGAAGGTGCTAAACAGTTAGTGCTTTTTAATGTTGTCACCCTAGTATAGCCTTGATCCCGCGATCGTAGGTGTGATCGGTCGTTGCTAACATGTGTTTCTGTTGTTCCCACAGATACGTAAAAATTCCGTAAAGTTCTGGGGCAAAGTGCTTACCGAGGATCGTAGGAAATCACTCACAGGCCAGTGCGACAGTCTTCATTCGTACGGAAGCTCAATGACGATCAGTGGCACAGAGCCAAACAGCTTTGAGGAGGAGATCATTGGCTTGCGGAAGCTGCTGAGAGCACGCGATGACGAAATCGACAAGTTGCGTCGCGAGATCGACAAGCTTAAGGTAATGATCGCATGTATTCTCTAGCCTTACCAGCCTCTCATAAGCTTCCGACTTTCCACAGAGTGTTCTTCAGCAGAAAGCCGTCAGCAGTCTCGAGCAACCGAATGCGCAGTCTGGACAGCAGAGACTCACACTTGTCAGTCCATCCAATACACCGACGCACAAAGGACAGCATGTGGCCGAAGGAGAGCTCCTGTCTAGCATCCAGGCTAACTATGCAATGGCCGGACAGCCCCTATCGGAGCTGTTTGGTATTTCCGGCAACAGCTTTAAGCTACATCAGATGAAGTCCGTCAAGGGCATCACGTTGCAAGCGATGAAGAAGCAGGGCGTGTCGGGTGAAAGCTGCGATCTGATGGGTAGCCAATCGAGCGACATAAAGATACCAAAGTACAAGAAAGACTTCAGGTAAGGTGAGGGTGGGGCACACAACCGGAGACCGCGCTTATCAACCCGAAATCTCTGTCGTCACAGTGCGAAGCAGCTGATCAAGGATGCAATCATGGAGAACGATTTCTTCAAAAATATCGACTCGCTCCAGATAAGGGAGATCGTCGATTCGATGTACAGTCGCGAGTTTCGCAAGGGTGAGTACGTCATACACGAGGGTGAGGCCGGTTCGCATCTCTACGTGTCTGCGTCCGGTGAGTTTGAAGTCATCAAGGATAGTAAGGTGCTGGGCGTGATGGGTCCGGGCAGGGCGTTCGGCGAGCTGGCGATACTGTACAACTGCACACGAACGGCATCGATACGGGGTAGGTTGTGGAGCATCACGAAATGACGCATGTTCCCTGCTGTGGTGGCTATTTTTAACCCGAGCTTTCTATCTTCTCCTATTTTAAGTGCTTTGTGATTCGCGTGTGTGGGTGCTGGATCGACGAGTGTTTCAGCAGATTATGATGCGCACGGGAATGCAGCGAATAGAGGAGAATGTGAACTTCCTGAAGTCGGTACCGCTGCTCAAACATCTAAGCAATGATGTCCTTACTAAAATTGCCGACGTCCTTGAGGTGGTAAGTGTCTGAAAAGGGGAGAAAAAATAATTAGTACAAACATATCCCGAAAACCCGACCGCTAGTACTTGTGGCAGTAAAGATGTCCAAGATCAAATGTCATTTTTAATTGTATTCTCATGCCCACACCCACAAAAAACACGTTCAGTGACTAAAAACAACTTGTCTGCGACCTGTGTGTGTTTTTATAGGAATTCTATCCCGCTGGAGCATTCATCATCCGCCAAGGTGCCGCTGGAGACACATTCTTCCTAATTAGCCAAGGAACGGTAAAGGTAACCCAACGACTACCCGGTAAGTTTTACTTTATCGGCTGTGCCTTATGTATCCCCACCTCAATGCTTATTATTTTTCCACTCCAACTTTACAGGTCGCTCGGTGGATGAAGAAATTCGCATACTCGTCCGTGGAGAGTACTTCGGCGAGCAGGCGCTCATTAGGGAGGATAAGCGCACGGCCAACATTATTGCGATGTCGCCCGGTGTCGAGTGTCTCACGCTGGACCGAGAATCGTTCACCAAGCACATCGGTGACCTGTGTGAGCTGCAGGAAAAGAACTACGGTGACGAAGAGCGGGTGTTGGCCTTCCGCAATCTGGAAAACACTCATCCTTCGCTGGGATCCTGTCAACCGGGTAATTTCTCGTGCAACATTGTGGTTTGCTTTATATTTATTACAATTATTTCTGCTTTCGCAGAGCTACTAGACGTCAACCTCACCGACCTGGAGGTGGTAGGAACGCTGGGAGTGGGTGGTTTTGGTCGAGTCGAGTTAGTTAAGCTGGAACGCAACGGTGATACGCAGGTATATGCACTGAAATGTATGAAAAAGCGTCACATAGTGGACACACGACAGCAGGAGCACATGTACAGCGAGCGGAAGATTATGCTGGCCTGTCAAAGCCCATTTATCTGTCGGCTTTACCGAACGTACAAAGATACCAAGTTTGTGTACATGCTGCTCGAGGCCTGCATGGGTGGAGAGGTGTGGACTATTCTGCGTGATCGTGTTACGTTCGAGGACTCGACGGCAAAGTTTATCGTAGCCTGTGTACTGCAAGCGTTCGATTTCCTGCACGCACGTGGTATCGTTTACCGAGATTTGAAGCCGGAAAACCTACTGCTGGATGCAAGGGGATACGCCAAACTGGTAAGCGCTTGAAGATTAGGGTCTATTACGCATAGGCATCAGCATTTAAATTACCTATTTTTTAAATTATCGTTTTAGGTGGATTTTGGATTCTCTAAATTCATTGGCTACAGCAGTAAAACGTGGACGTTCTGTGGTACTCCGGAGTACGTAGCTCCGGAAATCATTCTCAACAAAGGACACGATCGATCAGTCGATTACTGGGCGCTCGGTATTCTAATCCACGAACTGCTGACTGGAATGTAAGCTTTCTTCATTTAGTGACCGTTACGATAAGATATTAAACTGACGTTTCGATCGTTCTAGTCCACCGTTTACTGCAGCAGACCCGATGAAAACGTACAATATAATTCTAAAAGGCATTGACATGGTAAACTTCCCGAAGCATATGTCCCGTGCTGCCGTTAGCCTTATCAAGCGGCTTTGCCGTGATGTACCATCGGAACGACTGGGCTACCAACGAGGTGGCGTGCAAGACATCAAAAAGCACAAGTAACGTTACACTAGCGCGATTATTTTACTCTCAAGTATTCATCGCCATTTCCTGTTTGTTTTGCAGATGGTTCCAGGGATTCGACTGGGACGGTTTGATCGCGCTGACACTTAAATCTCCTTTGCAACCGAACCTGCAAGGCCCGCTGGACATGTCCAACTTCGACATCTTCCCCAAAGACTTAGACATTCCGCCGGACGAACTGTCCGGGTGGGATGCTGACTTCTGAGAGCTTGAGGCACCGATGCCACCATATCAATCCATCAACTAGTGATACAAATAATCTGCAATACACACACCTAGCAAATAAGTTGGTTAAAGCTGTTACGATAGTGCATAAGATACATTGTACACAGTTCGCGCATGTACAAAACTGTTGCGTTTTGCGTTGTTGAGCGTTCTTTATTTGACTAATTTAACTAAAACAAAATAAATCTTCTATTTACTAGTTATTATGGCCTGTACTCTAGCTGAAAAATGAACGTTCGGATCTGCATCGGTTTGAGCAGAATTTCATACCCATCGTCAGCAACGTTTCGGACGACTTCTTCGATCAATGGCGATCGAGCAGCTTGCACGAACGGTGGCGATGGAGAAGCATGATCCGTAGTCACGTCCCGCTTGACGGAATTGTACACGATATAGTCAGGATCGGGTTTGAACTTCAGTCTTTTAGAGTCTTCCTTTAGCTGATTGGCACCAAGGGTTGTTTCGCGGATTTCCTCAATGCTAAACTGACGGAACACGTCCTGCACGTTGAATCGTACCGGTTTGGAGTAGAGTGGATCTTCGCCCTTCTCGAGTAGATGCTCAAAGCGTACCAGAATGCTATTGTCCTTCCAGGGTTCAAACGTCAGCAGATGAACATTCAACGGGAGAGACAACGATAGCGCCGAGTACTGAAAGTAGACAAATAAATGCAATTAATATACGATCATTCACGCTCCCACGGCACACCGAACGTACAATGTTGGTATACTGTTTCTGCCAGTCCTCGTACTTAAACTCCGTCACATCGCTGAAGAAGACCCAGTTAGGCAGCAACACTCGGTTCTGCAGGAATCGTTCGCGTGCCTCCGGTGTTGGACTAACCGGTTTTTTCGCACCGAAAATTACCCAATGCTTACCGCGGGCAACCAATCCCTTGCCGAACGCTTTCTCGTTTAGCGCCTCCTCCACACCGAATGCATCATCGTGCAGGAGTCGACGATGGACCATCAGCTCGAGCGATCCATCTTCCAAACTTGAGCCACCCTGTGCACGATCGTTCAGCACGGCTAGGCGTAGGTTTTCGTCTTCTAACGCTATTTTCGCCGTTACCGGGTAGTAGTTGCCGGAGATTTTCTCCATCAGATCCAAATTCCACGTGTCCCGATGGTTGCGGACTCGCTTGATCATTTCACGACCATTCGCATCCGTCCAGAAAACGCCACTCGATTGGGCGGCAGTATAGAACCGTGATACGATCTCCTTTCCTACACCGTCGTCCACCGGTATCGGGCCCACCATCCATTCAAACTCTACGTGACTTTCGTCGGCATAAATCCGTACGACCTGACTGATCCACTCGTTGAACACCTGATGAACCTCCTGTACTGTGGGACCTTTAACCACCTTCAGTTGCACATTTTCGGTAACAGTTTTCTCCGTTCCGTTCGGTCGGAAGATGTACGCACCCGACGATCGATTGCGGAACTCTTCGTTGTTGCCCAGCGCTCCTTCGTAGTACACGAACGTTTGTCTTAGCCGGTTCGTAACACCATCGATCGTTATGGAGCTCAGGAAACCATTGCTATCGAAGGAAACGTTTAAATACTTATTCCCAATCGTTACCTCTTCCGACTGCCAGAGTGCAGATTGTTCTCCCGCAGGTTTATCTGCGCTAACCGAACCCGTAGGTACGGCGACGGGTACTTCGTGAAGAAAATCATCCAGAGAATCGATGGCGCGAGTTATGAAGTATGATTTAAATCCGAGCGGTGGCAGCTCGTTAGCGAGGAACACTAGCTCCGAAGTAGCGTTGCTGAATCGATAGCCAAGATTCAAAACCGATTCCGGAATGGGTACCAGTTGTGATGATACCTCCACGTTACGATAATCCCGCACAATGTATCTGCCACCAGTAACCGGAATTCGCACATACTCGTGACCAGCATGTGCCAGTGGGTTGTAAAGCGTTACCGTGAAGCTGTCCTTAGACTCGGTAAGCTCACACTTGCTCACATTCAACAGATGGCACGTTTGAAATGCAAATGTGTACTCAGGATACGGAGTCGTATGTTCGGCTGCCAATCCGGCCGAGCGCAACGATCGCTTGTACTTTGGATCGACGATCTGATTTAGCGTAGCTTTCGTATTTGCACCGCACGCCCTGACTGCAACGTTCAGCATGCGAGCATAATCGTTGGCGACGTGTTGCTTCTCCGTCCCGGTAATAGCATCGTGATGCTGCATCACACCCATTGCCCCTCGCAGCATGTTCAAGTGCGGTTCCATGTGTGCCTCACGGGTCGGGGCCAACGCTGTCAACTGTTTGCACACCTGCAGGAAATGATTACCGACACGCTCGAACCGTTTGCTCGTTGGTCTTGATGTGTAGTACCCGGTCCAGAACGAGTGGGGATCGGAAGCGTACGGGAAGAAGTCGTCCGATTTCGTTGGCCAGGTGATGCCCATATCGTGCAAAGCTTTCAGATAGCAGGATGGGGTCGAGTAGAAAACGTTCACGTTCGAACCGTTCGTTTGAAGTGCGTTGGTGTATCTGAAACAGGAAGAAAACAAATGTTTTTTTACATTTTTCTTTTACACATTATCCTGACAATGCTGTCGTTTTGAAGTGTTGAACTAATGATTTCTTATTCAGTAGTTCACATCATTTTAGGTCGTGCAAAATGTACGTTTCGAGTACATCCATACAGTTACGGAAGTTCTAGGTGTCACTCAGCCAGCCATTTTTATCGTAAAACAGTTTTTTGAATTTCATTAAAGGTATTAAATTAGGAATCTGATGGGCTTCAACACGTTGGTCCAATGCAATACCTGTACCAACTCCTAATAATAGAAACCGAAACTTCGTGTTGCACTATGAGCTTCTGCATTCTATAAAATAATTATAAGGAAGATCTTCTGACGATTTCTGTGGTCTTATTACAGAGTATAGACTCTTTTAATCACCTTTGATCGATACAAATTTGCAGCAAATTCGCACCTCACATATTCGATCCGGACTTGAGCAACTCTTAAACAACGGCTTGTAGTTAATCCGTTTCTGCTTCGATCATACATAGAGCAATAAATGAAATTAATCTAACATTTACATACTTAATCAACTTGTCCATATTTTTGAAGTAAACATTAGCATCCATGTACGTAAAATCGCCTCCCATAGTTAGTATGATGTTGTTCGTCCGATAACTCTCCGCCTGAAGATTCACGTAGTACAGGAACTTGTCGACCTGATTCGTAGTACATTAAAAAGAAAAACTATTAGCTAACAAACCATGTGTTCGCAGCATCACCGTCCTATCGTACCTTAGCTTTCACATTATTCTCCGCCGAATAAGGGCTGTCCATGAACGGTTCATCCGAGCACAGTATATCGAAACAGAAGCCCGGTGGCGCTTGGTACAGATTGTACAACACACCCGTAAACAAATCAGCATCGTCCAGATTAGCGCTCGTCTTCCAGATCATTTCCGCGCGCTTGTGCGTCATCCGTTCGCGCTTGTCCTGATAATCGAGCCGTCCAAAGAACAACCCATCGTATCCCATCTGCGCGAACAGAGACGCTTGCTCTCGCGAGTGCCCGAACGGATCAATCTGCCAACCGATGCGCGGACGTCCACACTCTCCGAACGTTTCGTTCAACCGTCTCAAACCCCAGGTGAACTGATCAACCACACTGTGATAGTGTGCCGCAGCCTCATCGTTCATGCTCCAAGCACCACCGATGAACTCCAACCGTCCCTCATCGACAAGCATCCGAACTTGCTGCTGCAGTTCCGTTGTCTGTTCATTGAACCACTTGAAGAAGAAGGCCGACTCGACGTAGATGAACTTGCGCTCCGGATCGCTTAGCAACGATTGTATGACCGAGTCGAGGATGTACTGGACGCCTGCCTTCTGGATAGTTGTTTTACCTACGAAAAACAAATGGTATATGTACACAACGAACTCTAGCTTGCTGTTGCTGCAGCACACCACCCGGAACTTACTGCCATAGTAGTACTGGTCGACCGTCTTCAGCCATCCAACATCATCGTGTGTGTGGGGCACCAAATGCACATTAAGCATATTTTTCTTTGGTTTCGGGCACGACTGGAAAGACATTCGGTTGAGTTAATTTGCTGTGGTTTGAATAAGTGTTTACTGTTTTGCTGCTCGTGATAAACACAGGGGTTTTCTTTCCCGCGTAACGTAAGCTCACGTCTAGAAGTTCCATAGCTTGTGTTGGCAAAAATGGGTTAGCTAATCGTTCGAAAAAATCATAAACAAATTTGTTCCGGGTGAACTCACAGAACGTGCTGCAGACTAAAGTGTTGGCTGTTATCGCAACCCAATAAAACTGATTTTTATGTTGTAGCCTGACTATGCAAAAAAAAAGAACAACAGTCACATAGGCCAATAGTTACAGTCAATAATTCAACAAGCAATAACACCTCCATCTACTGATCAATTTGCCATCGCTGCTTTTCTAAACTACTGATAAGACTTCAGACTTCTGACGCTTGTTTTTACTGTGCACCACAACTTTGCATCCAAAGTTTTGCATACGCTAGTTCACTCACCTCATAACCGCACGATTGCTTAAGCTTTCGGCCAAATTCTAAATACTCATCACTTTCCGACGTTCGCTTGACAAAATCGTTGCCAGCACGATGCACCCCATCACGCCACGGTCCAGCGGAAACATGGTGCAGGTTAATCGTTACACCAAGCACCACAAACACGATCAACCACACTGACTGTCGGCCAACTAGCATAATGCTCACCGTACGACAGAACGTCGTCGATCAGATTCAGGAATAAGCCAACAACTGGCAATTAGGCACTTCCTCAATTCGTTGTAATGATGCGGTTTAGCATTAGACGAAGCCGGTTCTTGTGCGTTACACTTGCCACCGGATCTTGGATGCACGCCGCAGTTCTTAATCTCTCCCGGTGTACGCTTTTACCCTGACCGTACCAGATCGGGTTTGATATGGGAAAACCTGTTTTCACTCTTTGCGATCGCGATCGCTTCACCACACGCACGTCCGTTCAGCGTCGCCACTCGTGGTGAAATGAATGTTACGGAGGTTGATGCTGGTCCGTGCTGCATCTACAATCGAATGTTTTCTGTGTTGGACGCACTCACTCTCTTACGAATGAACTCGGCAATCGGTGAGCGAGCTTCAACCTATGATAAGCAGTGAGTTGAAGAAAACGGTACTGATTTTAAGTACTTTTAGGTCTGCCAGAAATGTTAACTTAAAGCATATAACAGATATCGCGTAAGTATCTTAAGAAATGACTGTAATCCTTCTATGTGCACCTGTTCAAGCCAAACACGCGAGAGCATTGGCAGAGTGCCAACTGCATGAACAGTAAATCGCACCAAATGAACTCTTTCTCCTACACTCAGTCCCGGGAGGTTCCGACCTAACCACGGACGCGATTGACACTGAATCTCATCTACGCCGATTCCGCCGTGCCAGCCATATCCCTGACAATTTTTTCACACCCATACTAGCTGAACGGTATCGGGAAGCTAATCGCCTTGCCAAAGAAGCCATCCGTACAGCGAAAGAGAGTAGTTGGAATCAGTTTGTTGCTGATGTCAACCCTCTCTTGACCTGTAAGGAGCTTTGGCGGCGGGTGAGTGTGCTCTCGGGCCGCAACCAACGCTCCCATGCTCCCATCATTCTAAATCAACCCTCCGATCCCACCTCCACCATTCCTGCCGATCAAGTACCTGAAGCGTTTGCAAAACACTTTGCATACGTTTCGGCTACAGACAATTACTCTCCACAATTCCGTAGACGCAAACTCACCACAGAACAAATCCCCCTTCCCCAAGTAGATGCCACTAACCAAAGATACAATAGCCCTTTCTCAATAGCAGAACTAAACTGGTCCCTTAGAAAGTGTCAGGGCAAATCTTCAGGCCCTGACAATGTAGGTTATCCACTCCTTAAAAATCTTCCCCCGCATGCCAAACTAACACTCCTTAACATTTACAATAGTATCTGGTCCACCGGGAATATCCCGGCGGATTGGAAATCTAGCCTAACCGTACCGATCCCTAAACCTAAAAAATCCTCTAATGAAATAGACAATTACCGTCCAATCTCGCTCCTTAACTGCATAGGTAAGGTGCTGGAAAGGATGGTAAACCGTAGATTAACACAGGAACTAGAAGACCGTAATCTCCTTAGCACTAACCAGCATGCGTTCCAGTGTGGTAAAGGTACGGAAACGTACTTTGCCAAACTGGACGATCTATTAGATAAAGCCAGCAGTAGAGACCACCACATAGATCTAGCAATCATTGACCTTTCTAAAGCTTTTGACCGGACCTGGCGTCATGCCATCCTTGTACAACTGTCCCGTTGGGGCTTTGGTGGACTTTTAACCAAGTACATTGAAAGCTTCCTCACGGACCGGACTTTTAGAGTATTAATAGGAACCGAACTATCCAACCCATACACACTGGAGAATGGTGTTCCGCAAGGAGCCATTCTCTCCCCTACCCTCTTCCTTATTAGCATGGAATCTCTTTTTAGCTCCATTCCCTCAGAAATAGAAACCTTCCTTTATGCAGACGATATCATCCTGGCCTCTTCGTCTCGTTCCGCTTGCGAATCTCGTAAACTCCTTCAAACAGGGGTTGACAAGATTCGGCAGTGGTAGAGACGGACGGGCTATGAAATATCACACACCAAATCCAAAATCCTCCATATCTGCAAACACCGACGACCCATCACATACAACAAAACACCAATACCTAACACTCGGACAGCCGACATACTCGGCGTTACCTTCGATAGACGCCTTTCTTTTATTCCTCATTCCAACAGGGTTAAGAAGGAAGCCAACACCCGGCTGAACCTGTTCCGGATGCTCGGAACCGGCAAAGCTAGGGCCTCCCGCACAACCCTGAACCGCATCATCAACGCTTGGCTCCTACCCAAACTACTCTACGGCATCGAGATTGTTTCCCGCGAGAGAGCAATCTTCGAGAAGAGAGTAGCTCCCGTCTACCACACTGCCATCCGCTACTCCACTGGTGCATTTGTCACCAGCCCGATCGTTTCCCTCCTCTGCGAAAGCGGTTTCCTTCCATTTGAACTCATCATCACCAATAGACTTGTCGCAGCTGCAGCTCGAATCCTTGAGAAAGGAGTCGACGCAACTGCCCTCATTACCAGAGCTAACACCGTCCTGCAACAACTCACCAACCACCAGCTCCCTCCGATCATCCAATCCACCCGCCGGGGAATACGTCCCTGGTACCACCGCACTCCTACCATAGACTGGGAACTAAAACACCTACTCCGGGGAACCGGAAAAAGCAGCCACATCGCCAATAGCACCTTTACGCACCTGATCCGAACCAAATACCAGCACCATCACCACATCTTCACAGACGGCTCCGTTAATCGGGTGTCAGCCGGCTGTGGGATCCATTCCAACCACGATAACTGCGCCATCAAACTTCCTAACCATACTTCTATCTTTTCAGCCGAAGCAATAGCCATCCGACTTGCCGCCGAAGAAGGACTTCGGACCGACATTCCGAACGTCATCTTCACCGACAGTACCAGTGTTCTGACCGCCCTCGAACTCGGCCTCTCCAAAGACCCCCACATCCAGCTCCTTGACGACATCCCATCATCACCTGCAATAACTTTCTGTTGGATTCCGGGTCATTCCGGAATCGACGGAAATGAGATAGCCGATCGACTGGCCAACGACGGTCGGCTCCGTCCAGCCGAACCACACAGCGCTCTTTCACGCCGAGACACCATCCGCTTCACTAACGCAATAGTCGCTCAACACTGGAACACCACTTGGCACAACCTAGACATCTCTACAAAACTCCGCTCCATCAAGCACAACACAGCACCTTGGGATGATCCCGATTCCAGCCACATCCAACGAGTCCTTTCCCGCCTTCGCATCGGCCACACCCGCCTGACACACTCCTACCTTCTCGATAGATCCAGTCCACCACTTTGCAGCTTCTGTGGCGTCGACATTACGGTCCGCCACATCCTTACCGATTGCCATGGATACACTACACACCGAGCCACCTGCCAACTCGATACCGACCTAGCCATCATACTATCACCCGACAAACAACAGCAGAACCGCCTCATCCCTTTACCGGAAGCCGCACAAAGTCATTCGAGCTGTGTCCAAGCGGGTTGTACAACAACACCACCGTGCTGTCCGCGTTCTCGGTCATTGCACAAGCGCTGACGTTCGCCTGCTTGCAGTATCCCCAATCGAACTTGAAGTTATCGCGTTCTCCAGCCAGTTGGTTCAGTGCCGAGCGGGTATTAGCACTGCAAGCCTCAAAACCTTCGAACAGCATGCGAGCATAGTCGTCCGCTACATGTTGCTTCTCGGTGCCGGTGATCGCGTCATGATGCTGCATCACTCCCATCACATCACGCAGGGCAGTGAGATGCGCTTCGTAAAAGTCTTCCTTCTTTGGAGCAATGGCCGATAGTTGTTTGCATACTTGCAGGAAATGGTTTCCCTCTCTCTCGTAACGCTTCTGGGTAGGTCTGGAGGTGTAGTAACCGGTCCAGAATGAATGATAATCGGATTCGTAAGGGAAGAAATCGTCGGACTTGGTGGGCAAATCGACACCAGCAGCGTGAACCGCTTTTACATAGCAGGAAGGCGTGGAGTAGAATGCGTTTATCTTTGAACCTTCAGATTGCCGTGCGTTTGTGTACCTGGGAAAAAAGATTTCATTCAGTCAAGAGTATATTTGCGTTACAATTTAAAAAATGAGAGATCTTACTTGATAAGTTTGTCCATATTTTTGAAGTTCATTACGGCGTTCATGTAGTTAAAGTCATCTCCCATGGTGAGGATCAAATTGTTCGTACGATAAGATTCGGCCATCTTCTCCAACCAGGTGATAAATGTGTCAATCTGCAAGAAAATGGTAATATTAATTTCAATTTCTATCTCCTCTTATCTCCACCACAAGCATACAGCCAACTCAGTTACGTACCTTAGTTTTAATATTGTAATCAGTGCTCTGCTGATCGTCAATCATCGGATCGTCGTTGCACAGCACATCAAAACAGTAGCCAGGCGGAGCCGAATAATGGTTGTACAGCACGCTAGTGAACAGTTCATTTTCTTCCAAATTGCTGCTAGTGTACCAAACCATTTCCGGTGTTTTCGTCTGCATACGATTGTTTTTGTCCTGGTAGTCAAGCCGTGCGAAAAATAGACCATCGTAGCCCATCTGGGCGAACAGAGACGCTTGCTCACGCGAATGTCCAAACGGATCAATCTGCCAGCCAATGCGTGGACGTCCACACTCGCCAAATGTATCGTTCAGGAACCGTAAACCCCAAGTAAACTGGTCAACAACACTGTGGTAGTGAACGGCCGCCTCATCATTCATGCTCCAAGCACCACCAACGAATTCTAGGCGTCCTTCCTCTACCAACATGTGCACCTGCTGTTGCAGCTCTGGCGTCTGCTCCAAGTACCATTTCTGGAAGAATGCCGACTCGACGTAGATGAAGCGACGATTCGGATCTTTCAACAGTTCATGCACAACCGAGTCAAGAATATACTGCACTCCCGCTTTCTGGATGTTATTACGACCTGGACAAAATATGACACAAATTAATATTGCGACTTTGTTCTGAAAATTTGGATGAATAGCCGATACTCACTGCCGTAATAATACTGATCGACAGTTTTAAGCCAGCCGACATCATCGTGACTATGCGGGACTAGGTGTACATTGATCATTCCATCTTTTGGAGCTGGGCATCCCTGTAAAATAGGCCACAGTATGACTAATACGTATCCACAGTTTTGGACTACATTATTCAAACAACTTGTAACTTACCTCATAACCGCAACCATGCTGCTTCTGCTGGAAGCTCTTATGCCAGGTCGGGTTTGCATTCACAGCAAAAACAATGCCACAAACAATCAACAACGCCAACACTAAACACCGGTTTGCCATCGTGAGCGTTTCTGACTCACGTAGCTAAAGGAAGCGATAGCTAAAACCACAGACTAGAACGAACAAAAAAAAACTGTATATTCAATTGCCACTGCGAACACAGCCACTAGACAGTCGCTGGCCGTTTGCCGTCGGTTTTCGTTCGGTTTAATTTATAAAGCATAACCGGCGTAGTCGTTATCGCTGGGCGTTACGCTTCTAGAATAACATAAACAAAGCCTCGAGACGCACACACCCATGATGCAGCGTGTGAGCATCAATTCATTTTAACTAACGCCGATTGTAGCTTGCGATAGAGAAACAGTAATTGACAACGACACCCCACCGAGCTCTCTTATCATAGATAATACCTAGGACCACATAGCGCATGTGTGTACTGATAATAGCAAGAAGCTGCTGCAGGGATGCGCCCAATTGATTGAATGGTATTAGCATACAGCTGTCAGCTGGAATGGATATTTTCGGACGGTAAGTTGCCATCTGCACGAACCCATCGAATGGTCAAGTCATTGAGTTTGTTTGGGGTAGGATGAGTGAGCATATTCGAATACTGAAGACGTGTTATAGGATTGGTTGTTTTGTTCTCATCATTACTATTGATAAATAATTAAATGATGTAACGTTTTTCGGTATATCAACAAAACAAAAACTGGGTGATAAGATATGGAAAATGTGTGTTATTGTTTAAGCTGAGTCTTTATGGAATAGTGCAAGTAAGCGAAGAAGAAATGCAGAAAGTAAAATTGGAATAACTGTAATTTGGGATTGTAAGGACAAAGGTTTTTACGCAGCTAAAATTAGAGTTCAATTAACTGAATATTTATGAAGAATTCAAATGAACTTTTGGATGAACACTGTCACGCATCAACGAACCTCAGAATAAACTGTATATTAGTAAACTGAACTTTGTTATACTCTTCGATCTCACGTAAGCTTAATGAATTTACTGACATTTTCAACCCAAATTTTCACGCTAAATAAAAGTTTGATTGAAATATTTTGATAAAAGCAACCCCTTGTTAAGACACGTTAATAAAACAGACCTTAACTTTAGATACATATTAATGGTGTTAAAAACACAACTGATTGCATATGATATGAAATACTTTTTATTGACATATTTCACAAACCTTCTAAGGAACATCTAGCTATTATTTTTTCATTTTCATTTTCTCTCAAAATGTGCAACAAAAGTTCGGATCTCCATCGGTTTCAGTTCGACGAGGAATTGGTCGCCATTGTTCTTCTGTGTCTTGCTGATCTGCTCCCGTTGTCCTAATCCATAGCTCATACGTTTTGAATCCTCTTTCCATTGGTTACCCGCCAGAGTAGTTTCACGCAGACTAACAACATTAACATCAGCGAATAAACCCTGAACATCGATCTGTACCGGGAGCGAATACTGTGGATCCTCGTCCTTTGCGAACAAATGTTCAAATCTTATCAAAACGGCATCATCTTTCCACGGTTCCATCGTCAGCAGATGAACGTTGGGAGGCAAAGAATTAGCAAGGAACGTGAAACTGTGCTCAAAGTTGTTAAGATACTGATCGAAGCTGAACTCATCCGAAGGGGCCACAAATACCCACGATGGTAGATGAACCTTATTCTGCAGGAACCGTTCTTTGGCTGCCTGTGTTGGAGTGGTATCAATGTGTGAAGTACCAAACACTAGCCAGTGCTTTCCTCGTGCAATTAAGCCGGTGTTGAACTGGGTTTCATTTAGAGCTTCTCCTACGCCGAACCGATCATCGCGAAGCAAGCGACGATGAACCATCAACTCGAGCTGTCCATCTACCAGGCTGGATCCACCCTGAGCACGATCGTTCAGCAAGCTCAGGCGTTTATGTTCATCTTCAATTACGATTTTGGTTGTCACCGGATAATAGTTGCCAGGGATTGGTTCTGCCAAATCTAGTTCCCATGTTTCGCGATGGTTTCGGACACGACGAAGCATTTCTCGCCCATTCGAGTCCGTCCAGAACGCACCATCGCTCTTAATGTCAGACTCAAAGCGAGAGATTATTTCCTTACCGATGCCATCATCGATCGGGATTGGTCCTACCAACCACTCTAGCTCGACATGCTCTTGGCCTGCATATACTCGAATCACCTGACTGATCCATTCGTTGAATATCTGATGCACTTCCTGGACTAGATCGCTCTTCACCACCTGAATCTCTACCACATCCGTTACGGTCTGTTCGGTTCCGTTTGGTCGGAAGATGTACGCTCCGGATGATCTATTACGAATCTCCTCATTATTTCCATAGGCTCCCTCATAGAGCAAGAAGTTTTGCTTGAGAGAGTGTGTTTCCCCGTGAACCGTGATCGAGCTCATGAATCCGTTCTCGTCAAAGTGTACCGTCAGGTGTTCGTTGCCGATGCTCACGTTGTCCTCTTGACGTAGCACTGCAGAGGACGAGGCTTTGGACTCTTCCTTGGACACATAGTACGACTTGTAGCCTACCGGAGCGACTTGCTCACCCTGGAACACAAGCTCATGAGTAGCCTCACTCTCACGGAACGGAAGATCGATCACGGAGCTCGGGATTGGGATCAAGGTAGACGATACCGTTTGTCCGCGATCGTTTCGTACCAGATAGTGTCCTTCCTTTACCGGAAGCCGCACAAAGTCGTTCGAGCTGTGTCCGAGCGGATTGTACAGCAACACCACCGTGCTATCCGCGTTCTCGGTCATTGCACAAGCGCTGATGTTCGCCTGCTTGCAGTATCCCCAATCGAACTTGAAGTTATCGCGTTCTCCAGCCAGTTGGTTCAGTGCCGAGCGGGTATTAGCACTGCAAGCCTCAAAACCTTCGAACAGCATGCGAGCATAGTCGTCCGCTACATGTTGCTTCTCGGTGCCGGTGATCGCGTCATGATGCTGCATCACTCCCATCACATCACGCAGGGCAGTGAGATGCGCTTCGTAAAAGTCTTCCTTCTTTGGAGCAATGGCCGACAGTTGTTTGCATACTTGCAGGAAATGGTTTCCCTCTCGCTCGTAACGCTTCTGGGTAGGTCTGGAGGTGTAGTACCCAGTCCAGAAGGCAGTAGGGTCAGAAGCGTAAGGAAAGAAATCGTCGGACTTGGTGGGCCACTGGACTCTTCCTTGGACACATAGTACGACTTGTAGCCTACCGGAGCGACTTGCTCACCCTGGAACACAAGCTCATGAGTAGCCTCACTCTCACGGAACGGAAGATCGATCACGGAGCTCGGGATTGGGATCAAGGTAGACGATACCGTTTGTCCGCGATCGTTTCGTACCAGATAGTGTCCTTCCTTTACCGGAAGCCGCACAAAGTCGTTCGAGCTGTGTCCGAGCGGATTGTACAGCAACACCACCGTGCTATCCGCGTTCTCGGTCATTGCACAAGCGCTGATGTTCGCCTGCTTGCAGTATCCCCAATCGAACTTGAAGTTATCGCGTTCTCCAGCCAGTTGGTTCAGTGCCGAGCGGGTATTAGCACTGCAAGCCTCAAAACCTTCGAACAGCATGCGAGCATAGTCGTCCGCTACATGTTGCTTCTCGGTGCCGGTGATCGCGTCATGATGCTGCATCACTCCCATCACATCACGCAGGGCAGTGAGATGCGCTTCGTAAAAGTCTTCCTTCTTTGGAGCAATGGCCGACAGTTGTTTGCATACTTGCAGGAAATGGTTTCCCTCTCGCTCGTAACGCTTCTGGGTAGGTCTGGAGGTGTAGTACCCAGTCCAGAAGGCAGTAGGGTCAGAAGCGTAAGGAAAGAAATCGTCGGACTTGGTGGGCCACTCAACCTGCGCATCATTTACTGCCTTCAGATAGCAGGAAGGAGTAGAATAAAACACATTCACCATCGATCCTTCCTCTTGGCGTGCATTTGTATACCTGTTAAAAAGGAAATATATAAACCAAAAACTACTTTTACACAGTAACACTCAGCTACCTGATCAGTTTGTCCAAATTCTTGAACCACATATTGGCATCTTGGTAATGGAAATCTTCACCCATTGTAAGAATGATGTTGTTGGTCAAGAATGTTTTGGACATGTTGTGCACGGTGTCCAGAAATAGATCAACCTGGAAGAATGTGTAATGTACACATTAGCCACAAATAAAGTCCTCATTATGTAGGACCTTACCTTCTCTTTAACGTTGTTGTCTTTCGAGTAGCGTCCATCGATGATTGGATCATCGTTGCACAGCACATCAAAGCAGAAACCAGGCGGTGGCGCATATATGTAGTACAGTCCGCTAGTGAACAGCTCACTATTCTCCAGACTATCGCTCGTTTTCCACATCATCTCCATCGTTTGCTGAGCGATACGGTTGGCTTTGTCCTGGAAATCTAACCGACCCTGGAACAACCCATCATAACCCATCTGTACGAACAGTGAGCCCTGTTCGCGAGAGTGCCCGAACGGATCAATCTGCCAGCCTGCCCTAGGACGTCCACACTCTCCGAAGGTGTCGTTCAAAAATCGGAGTCCCCAGGTAAACTGATCGATAACACTCTGGTAATGCACCGAGGCCTCATCGTTCATGCTCCAGGCACCGCCGATGAACTCTAGGCGTCCTTCATTAACTAGATTTCGTACGATTTCTCGCATCTCTTCGTTCTGCTCCAAGTACCATTTCTGCATGAAAGCTGATTCTACAAAAATGAACCTACGCGTCACGTCCTTCAGCAGCTCTTGGATCACCGAATCGAGGATGTACTGTACGCCTGCCTTCTGAATGCTACTTCTACCTATCAAGTACAGCAAAAAAGTATATTCAATGTTTATAGAGTCTCTATTTCAAACTCTTTTTCCCGATTAAACTCACTGCCATAGTAATATTGATCAACGGTTTTAAGCCACCCAACGTCATCGTGCGTATGAGCGACCAGGTGCACATTCAACATGTTTTCCTTCACCTTCGGACAACCCTGTAGCGAAATGGCAAACAAACGATGACGGCTATCACTTCATCGATCACAACACCCTAGAGCGCACACACTTTCGCCACGTTTTTGGTGTTATATCTCACCTCATAGCCACACTGGGCCGGATGCCGGCTGAAGAAGGATTGCTTAGAACCGGTTGGATTTGCCCTGGTGCCGACAAGCAAACATTGTGCCGCCAGCAGCAACAGGAAAATCTTGTTCCTGTTTTCCATCGCAAAATGGTAATGTTTTGTGCGCGTTCGTACTGTTGTATCTCCGCGGTGGCTCACAGTTGACTGACAAATGATTGCGCGAGTGAAGATAGTTTGCTTTTCAAGGGTCTCTCAACAAGGCGGTCAGATTTACGGAATGAGGCAGTTATGCTGCTTATCATGTGCTGTACGGTGCACAGAACATACAATGGGAAGAATAATCAATCTGACAGCCGTCCATCACTCGCGGCTGATAGAAGGATGGTTGGGAATCTAAAAATAGAAGAAATGCCGAAATAAAAAAAAATTACATAATTTTTACGCTTACAGCAAGTGTTTGACAACAATAGACGTTGATAAAGGTTTTATGTTGTACGTTAAAAACAAAGCTCAAAACTAGATTAATTGGTGTTTCGTGATAAAAGATTAGAGTCGAGTGTGTAAAATAGCAGCCTTTCAAGCACGTGTTTCCGTGGTGTAGTGGTTATCACATCCGCCTAACACGCGGAAGGCCCCCGGTTCGATCCCGGGCGGAAACAGAGATAGATTTTTGCCTATTTTTACTTGTGTTTTATTACACTAATTTTAAGAAAATTAAGCAACTGGTAAGTTAATAATTATATTTTTAATGAATCTATTTATTGGTCCCGAAACATTCATTCATTCTCTCGCTACATCTGACACATTTGAAATTGTTCTCTTGTACAAACTGAGCCGCATTGGTTTGCGTACCATTTACCGCCCAGCGAAAGGAGCGCACACACATAAAAAAGGGCACTCGCGAGGCGAAAGTAAACACAAAACCTGCATCGAGCGTGCAATGCACACAGCAGGAAGAAATCGCTAGCGCTAGAAGTGACCAACGGGCAGGCACGAAGGCAGCATAAAACGTGACGCAGACAATTATTGGCGTCTGTGCAGAAGAGTGGTAATGCTGCGCCCGGCTTTATACCCGGCTAGACCCATGACATTCGATTGTCAGGAACACAACTAGGCCGGGTGGCTCTCGTCACGACGTCGGAAGGTGAAGGTGACGTCGGTACGCCGAGAGCTGGAGAGTTTGATGAAAGTGAAAATTGTGTCTGCGCATTTTTTTCTTCTTTCGAGTAGCGTCCATCGATGATTGGATCATCGTTGCACAGCACATCAAAGCAGAAACCAGGCGGTGGCGCATATATGTAGTACATTCCGCTAGTGAAAAGCTTCTCCAGACTATCGCTCGTTTTCCACATCATCTCCATCGTTTGCTGAGCGATACGGTTGGCTTTGTCCTGGAAATCTAACCGACCCTGGAACAACCCATCATAACCCATCTGTACGAACAGTGAGCCCTGTTCGCGAGAGTGCCCGAACGGATCAATCTGCCAGCCTGCCCTAGGACGTCCACACTCTCCGAAGGTGTCGTTCAAAAATCGGAGTCCCCAGGTAAACTGATCGATAACACTCTGGTAATGCACCGAGGCCTCATCGTTCATGCTCCAGGCACCGCCGATGAACTCTAGGCGTCCTTCATTAACTAGATTTCGTACGATTTCTCGCATCTCTTCGTTCTGCTCCAAGTACCATTTCTGCATGAAAGCTGATTCTACAAAAATGAACCTACGCGTCACGTCCTTCAGCAGCTCTTGAATCACCGAATCAAGGATGTACTGTACGCCTGCCTTCTGAATGCTACTTCTACCTATCAAGTACAGTAAAAAGTATATTCAATGTTTATAGAATCTCTATTTCAAACTCTTTTTCCCGATTAAACTCACTGCCATAGTAATATTGATCAACGGTTTTAAGCCACCCAACGTCATCGTGCGTATGAGCGACCAGGTGCACATTCAACATGTTTTCCTTCACCTTCGGACAACCCTGTAGCGAAATGGCAAACAAATGATGACGGCTATCACTTCATCGATCACGACACCCTGGATCGCACACACTTTCGCCACGTTTTTGGTGTTATATCTCACCTCATAGCCACACTGGGCCGGATGCCGGCTGAAGAAGGATTGCTTAGAACCGGTTGGATTTGCCCTGGTGCCGACAAGCAAACATTGCGCCGCCAGCAGCAACAGGAAAATCTTGTTCCTGTTTTCCATCGCAAAATGGTAATGTTTTGTGCGCGTTCGTACTGTTGTATCTCCGCGGTGGCTCACAGTTGACTGACAAATGATTGCGCGAGTGAAGATAGTTTGCTTTTCAAGGGTCTCTCAACAAGGCGGTCAGATTTACGGAATGAGGCAGTTATGCTGCTTATCATGTGCTGTACGGTGCACAGAACATACAATGGGAAGAATAATCAATCTGACAGCCGTCTATCACTCGCGACTGATAGAAGCATGGTTGGGAATCTAAAAATAGAAGAAATGCCGAAATAAAAGCAATTACATAATTTTTACGCGTACAGCAAGTGTTTGACAACAATAGACGTTGATAAAGGTTTTATGTTGTACGTTAAAAACAAAGCTCAAAACTAGATTAATTGGTGTTTCGTGATAAAAGATTAGAGTCGAGTGTGTAAAATAGCAGCCTTTCAAGCACGTGTTTCCGTGGTGTAGTGGTTATCACATCCGCCTAACACGCGGAAGGCCCCCGGTTCGATCCCGGGCGGAAACAGAGATAGATTTTTGCCTATTTTTACTTGTGTTTTATTACACTAATTTTAAGAAAATTAAACAACTGTTAAGTTAATCATATTTTGAATGAATCTATTTATTGGTCCCGAAACATTCATTCATTCTCTCGCTACATCTGACACATTTGAAATTGTTCTCGTGTACAAACTGAGCCGCATTGGTTTGCGTACCATTTACCGCCCAGCGAAAGGAGCGCACACACATAAAAAAGGGCACTCGCGAGGCGAAAGTAAACACAAAACCTGCATCGAGCGTGCAATGCACACAGCAGGAAGAAATCGCTAGCGCTAGAAGTGACCAACGGGCAGGCACGAAGGCAGCATAAAACGTGACGCAGACAATTATTGGCGTCTGTGCAGAAGAGTGGTAATGCTGCGCCCGGCTTTATACCCGGCTAGACCCATGACATTCGATTGTCAGGAACACAACTAGGCCGGGTGGATCTCGTCACGACGTCGGAAGGTGAAGGTGACGTCGGTAAGCCGAGAGCTGGAGAGTTTGATGAAAGTGAAAATTGTGTCTGCGCATTTTTTTCTTCTCTCGTTTCTCTTGCCTCTTTCTGTTCGATCTACTTACGCGCCGCTTGGTCAGTCAGTCGGTCGGTAGGTCGGCATTGCTTGGTCCCTTCACCGTGCGAAGAAGACGAAAAGAAAACCTCCTCTTGTTGGGTTGATGTTGTAGAGCGATCGGATTACAATGTGGGCTTGTGCTGCTTTTTGTAGGCAATATTTTGAATTATTCTCACCGTTATCTTCTACAAGTTCTTCTACAGTAAATAAGTGGTACAATATTAGAGTTTTTATTGCAATATCACATAAGATTAGAAATTAGGTAGCTCATTAACATTACAGGAAGCATGTTGTTCTTCTTTCTTGGCCTAACGACCTCTTAAGGTCATGCCTGCCATTTTTGGCTTACTAAACTTATTGTGTTACCGCATAGTTGGATAATCAGTCGTCACTATGGGGGAACGGCCCAGATAAGACTTGAACCCCGGTCCTGCCATGTGAAGACCGGCGCCGCTTTCGCATCTACCACCGGGCCGCACAGTAAGCATATTTAATGCTAAAAACAAATTTTTCGAAGAAATGCTGAACAAAGTCATGATTGGCACATTTTGACTTATGGAGTCACGACTCATATAATTTTTAATTAACAATTTCTCGATTTTTAGCGAAATAGAGCCAAGGTATGGTCTTAATAAATGTTAAATGAATATTCCTATATTTATTACATAAAACGAGTAGCATATGAGAAATAAAACCTACTCTATGTTCCGGAACACGTTCTGATTTTATTTGAATTGAATTATTTCAATTCCATTCCTTGCTTTCTTGGGCGCGTGAAATATTTCATGCACACAATGAAAACTTTCTTCGCAATTTCTGCACGCAATGAAATGTTCCTATTTTTTCGTTTTGTTTATATAAATAGTCTATATAGGTTTCTTCTAAAGCAGTGCTAGCGTAAATTGTTGATAAAATATAATAAAATTATTGGAGTAAACAGCTAGCTATCAAACCGTGATGCTAAAATTTATTCTATTTCCTTTAATGTGTAATTGTCAACGATGTCAGCAAGAGCAAGCATCAAACAACGGTTGAAAACTATAACTTTAGTTTAAGCAAATAATATTATTTTTTAACTTAATTTATAGTATGACGGGCGATGGCCGTATTGTCAAAAAATAGAATAAATAAAAAGGGAAAATTTAAACAACAGTTTAAATGTAAAATCTGAGTAAAACAGTAATGCAAGATTCAATATAATCTATCCTTTATTGATTCATTGTATGTTGAGTACGCCGCAATCAAATTCAGGCGTAAAGTAAACGAAAACCGTCTTGAACGTTCCTTTGTCGACGAATAAAAATCTAATACAATAAAACCATATGTGTAAACAACCCATCGCTTTGAATCGTCGTTCAGCATAGGCAAAACAGCATCATTCAGCATAAGGCGATGGGCGATCACGATAACCATTTTTGTTTACATTTCAGCATAAAGAAAGCAAGTATCATCATAATTCACGCTCGATCGCGTTGACAATTGCTGGATGGTGGGTATGGATAACATAAACAGAAACGATTCGGATTTCAGTAAAGTGATGCACGATCGCATTAACTGTTAGTCAAATAAAGAAGGAGAGAAAAGTATTTCATTCTTGCTTTGACAACATGAATCAAAGAATTGAAATTGGTATACAAGCAAGAACGAAATAAAAACGACTTTCATTTCAAACTCGAACAACAAATCAGTAAGTCTTTGTAGGCACTTGTTCTGATTATTCTAAAAGCTTAGACTAATTTATCCTTCATTAGCGAAACTGGTGACACCCGTCATCCGAACAGGTCCCAACGCGAATTCAGCGAGAATCCAGTGGTAGGAACTAATCATGGTTAATCCAGGAGAAAGTCGATCGGTTCACCAACGGCGGAATGTATCCTCCCCACAGCAACAATTAACTATAGTTTGGAGTTGAACTATTGCTTCAAAATCAACAATATAATCATAACTCAACTGCTTCATACACCAGGGACCCATCATACCATCATCATACTTTTAAGTCACTACATTTACTAATAAACGAAAACGCTTTGACTAGCTGAAATGGTTTCTTCTGTACAAACTGTATATTTAGATATAAATATTTAGATTTTTATTTTACACAAAATTATTGACTACTTGTTCTTCTTACGAACTATTCGGGTTGAAGTAGAGCTTATGGATTGGGAAATCATCTGCCATCTTGCATTCGAAGTGGGTATTATATTTTGATAAGTACAATATTTGCTATCAAATCAACAAATCATTTTTCCAACCATCGTTACTTGACTATCGAACCCTCTTGTAAACCAAATAAATATTTAGATTTTTATTTTACACAAAATTATTGACTACTTGTTCTTCTTACGAACTATTCGGGTTGAAGTAGAGTTTATGGATTGGAAAACCATCTGCCATCTTGCATTCGAAGTGGGTATTATATTTTGAGTACAATATTTGCTATCAAATCAACAAATCATTTTTCCAACCATCGTTACTTGACTATCGAACCTAAACAAATGCTCGTTAGCTGATTTTCAGACGTAACGAACGTTCCTTTCAGTATAGATTCGTTAACGTTGAAGCACGCTTGATAGCCATTTCTCAAGTCACACAACCTAGACGAAAACTGTGCCACAATGTCAAATAGGGCCGAAAAGTAGTCACTAGCAAAGGCATCAATTTCGTCCGCTTTGTTCTTCAGCTTGGCCAGGATTGCCTCAGGACCCGCAATAATATTCTCACCCTCGAAAACGTCCAACAGACTCTGGTAGAATACTTCAGACTCATCCACTTCCAGCAATTTTTGGACACGCTTCAGCTCCTTATCAATGCGCTGCTCCACATCGTTAATACAGTTCGTATATCCAACACCTGCCACGTTCATGTTATTTTCCACAATTTGTTTGAGGAAGTTAAGACAACTCTGATCCACCGAAGCCGACTGATGATCGAGTTGATACACGAACTCATCCTCGAGAGCTATCGCACTGTCGAGAGAATCTTCTGTAGCGGCAAACAGTTGCTTGTAAAACTGGTCCGTCCTTTGCACCAAGTTGTACTTCGCCGAGTACACGAATTTAATGATGCGATACTTAATTTCGGCATGTTTCGGTTCTATCTCTTTCAGGCGCTCGACCACTTTCATCGACGCCAAGCGACCTGCTTCGGCTGTAAGAATCTGAGAAAAAAATTGAATATGATTAAAAGTATGTTTTACTGTTTTGTACCCTAGATTGATCATACATTGCTAAAACAATAACAAATGCCAACGAGCGTAACCAACGCTAAAGACTTCATTGCTTCTGGTAGTAACGTTCGTTAGAAATACACCGTGGTAAAGACATTACAAGATTGGCCTACCCCTAGCAAAGCCGTATTGATTTTATACCTTCCGCAAGATCCGTGTGATAAATCTTATAGCAGCCATAAATCTTATCGTGAATTTTAACCGCCATCAAGATGAATCAAGATGATAGCAAATCCACTGAAACGACGTGCTACGAAACGTGTCTGGTCGTCAGAGTACCAAAGTCTTTCTACAATTCTACGTCAATGCATTTTATTAGTGTGACGGTACAGCAAGCGTTACCAGAACTTACTATGCTAAGCAGAAACAGAATCTTGCACTAATTGTTGTTCTTTTATAAATTGCGATGCTTTTGATTTAAACCAATCATCGGTTTTATAGCTTTACACGCAACGCATTCAGCTATCGTACATCTCTCCATACTCCAAAGAAAATCCTTCCCAATCAATCAGACAAATGATATCATTTTACCTCCTTTTCCTTCTACGGAGAAAGATAATCTTATCTTGTGCAGCTTTCAACATAAGCTGACTGTAGATCCGGGTTGAGAGTTGCGACAAAATGACGGAAATCGGAATTTATGATCATCTGACTAGTACAAGCTGCCCTCAAACTGGATTAAGTTTATTGAGTAAAAGCGGAAGAAGAGTATAAGGAAAATAAAGGAATGGGACATCGACCAGCTCGAGACATGCACGTTTCAACGTACAGCAACCATTGGATCTGTGTAATAAAATACAGATATCCATCGCTTCAATGTTATCTGGCAAGGACACGGCGACACTTATTCTGGTTTGCTGATACGTGGCCTAGCTTAGACACTTTGACCTGTACTAGAAAATTGCTAACAAAAACTAGCCTTATGGATGGCAGCATCAATGTTCAATCGACAATCGACAGACAACATATAAATGCATATTCGGCAATCAACTGTAGGCGGCTGTTGAATGTTAGCAGCTTCGACGTATTCTTGCTAATAAAATGTGCTACCATCTCACCTAATCTCCTCGGCCTAAGTCTCAGCCTCCGGACCGCCTCAAGCAAACAAATCTTTTTCCTAACTTTAGGAGGAAGTACAAAAGATGACACGCACGATGGTTCATAGAGAACCTTGAGTAATATGACAAGAAGTCTATAAGACCTTATTATAATTCTTTAGCAAAGTTCATTCCACACATCAGTGAAACGAACAGCAGCTTAAAACGTCTTCAACATTACCTTAAACTGTGGAGCTTGAAATGCTATCTCGGACTGCAAGAATAATCTAAGCGTTGTCCGTAGATTGCGTACTGAATGTCCCGGTAATAGTCGAATATGACATATTGTAAAGCACCAGTAGCACCGTATGGAGGATAATAAGTCTATCTTAGACGAGGTGATGCTCTTGATGCAGAAATCTTATCGAATATCTTATATGATACTCACCATGTCTATAGCAGTGTAGTTAATCCACACAAAAAAAAACTAATGATCACACAAGAGTATTCATTGTCGTAACAAAAAACAGCAATCCTTTTGATACCTCCAAAACTACAAAACTAATTTCAAAAACATAACTTTCGATCATAAACGCATTTATTGACAATTCATTACACTTCCGATGGCAGTGATAATCCCAGGATCATTAGCTTAATTGGCGCAGATAGTATCAGCCTGGGATGACGCATCCTTCAACGATTGCAACATCAGAGTGCGTGCATTCGTCAAACAGTCCTCAAACGCAGCCTTCAAAGACTCCGATAGTTCCCCGGTTACGACGGTTCCTTCTATGGCGATTGGATTGTTCAGCTTCTCCTCGATCCTTGACTGAATCGTGAGTGGCTCGACGAAGATGTTCACATCCCGCAAGCTGCTCAACAAGCTGGCCTTGGTGTACTGCTGGCGAGAGTCGTTGTCCTGCTCCGGATACAAACCCTCAAACATCTCATCGTCAATTTTCGCAACACAGTTCCTGTACGACAAGCCAGTCAGCTTAATCAACAGATCCGTTCCGCTGACAACCAGCTGAGCACATTTCGTATCGGTGATCGGTGTCAATCTTCCCTGGATGTTGGCCTCCTTTTCGATCGTTTCCTTCACGTACGATTCTTGCGTAAGAATAAGCTTCGACTGTAGCGAAGTGAACAGCTCCGAACCTCCGGCGATAAGCTTTCTTTGCTGCTTTCCTTTAGCGGAAACCTTCAGTGGTTGAAACGCCAGCAAGGCATCCTGACGGGTGGCTTCGATCGTGTCTAGCGCGAGAACGGAACACACCAGCAACCCTGGCAACAGATTCGTAAACGTGTACATGGTGTAGGGCTACGGATGAACGGTAGATGGTCCACTTTTGCGCCAAACAGCAATACTGCTCGAGGTAGATCGTTGATGGCACCTTCTTATATGAAACGGTGTCTTATCGTGGTATTGAGCAAGATTAGCTTGATAAAAGATAAATCGGTAAATTCAGGAAACTCCTCGCATTCCACTAGCCCTCACACGCCCTTCATACTCGCTGAAGATGTGTGAGGATGAAATTAGTTCAGTCTCTAGCCTTCTTGTCTGCTCCCGGATGCATCGTCATAAGAAATTCCAGAGATGTTAGTTCCGGGTGGAGATAGGATCATTACTGCTGCCTCATTCAAACAAAGATTATACAGTTCCCGGGCTCCAGGATATATGTCTTATATTTGGATTTGGATTTTTTTATGAAAACAAATCAAATGCAAAGTTTGACAATTTTTTTATATTCCTTGAGAAGCCTCAAATGACTTTTAAATGATATTTTACTAACCGGATTTCCACTACTCTTCTCTAGAGTCTTGTTGACAGAAAAGAAAAGTGTATTAACTGCTTTCGTATGTCGACAATATTTATTTTTAAATTTCTCGATTGCGGTCATTCTTGCTTTTTGTCGAGTAATAGACCACCCGTCAAATCAGACTCTAAAATTGGACAAATGTTACTGTTCGTTTGTTGTTTTCCATGCCGGATGCGGATTGCCGAATACGAGTCATATATTTTACGACTTCCAGTGATAACGGATTATCATTCCCAGTAGTGTTCCTCGGTAGAAACGGTATAAAACGCCGTTTATCGGAAGCTTCGACATCAGAACGCGTCCTACAGCGATTGGAAAGGCTTCGCAAGTTTTTCAGAAAATCATTTAACTCTTCAGTCGTGACCGAAAGTGTCGTAAAGTGTTGTCTGGAAACAATGAAGCATTTTATCGCAGTGGCCGTATTGTGTCTGACAGTGGCTCAGGTATGCTTCACTGCTACTTAAGCCGGGGTGGAGTGGTGCATATCAGGGAAACTAAACTCTCCTTTTTTCTCTCCGTTTTCAGCTTTCCCAAGCCGCACGTCCCGTTTCGACGGAAGTGGTTCAAAAACTGAAAGAACTCGAACCAATCTACAAGCAGCTGCAGGATAAGGTGATCAACGAGGTTGCTGGAGCCAAGCTGACCACTGCCAGTCGCACCGATGCATTCTACAAAGATGTCATTGCCAATAAGGAAATCTCCCTGGCGCAGTCCATTCAGCTTGAAGATGACATGGTGTATCAATTGAATGGACAAGCGCCGTCGGCGGACTCTTCCTGCTTGCAAATGCTCCGTAGTCTCACTGAGCTGAACATGAATGTGGCTGGTGTTGGCTACACGAACTGTGTCAACAAGGTGGAGGCCGGAGTGAACGACGAGCTGGACAAGGTGTACAAGCTGCTGCAGGTCGATGAATCGGAGCTGTTCGACATCAGCCTGCTGGACGTGTTCCAGGGCGAGAACATCATCGTGGATCCGGCGAAGATCATCAGCAAACTGAGCGAGAAGAAAACCGAGATCGATGGCATTTCGCTGAGCTTCGTCTCGGATATCAATGCTGCCGTCAATGCTTACGCTTCCCGTCTGGGTGATCTGCAGAACGAATACAAATCCTGCCTGATCACTAACGAGTCCCTGCTGAAGGGATCCTTCGAAAACAGCAAGCTTCAGCTTGTTCAAATTTGCTTGGGATCAATTGTTTAGTAAGAAATACTGAACGCTATTTCTAATGTTATGCCGCAATAAGATCGATCATAAATGCAACAGAATGCAAAATACGCCTTGATTTTATTTGAGAGTGAGGAAGACAGGTGCGATGGAAAAATATTTAAAAATAGTTTAAATTATTTATACAATTGTTTTTCGTATCGGTTATGTCAATACCAAAAATTAAACAATCATTATCCGTTGAAGGGAATATCAACTGTCTAAAAAAATTAAATATATTAATAAAGAGTTACTAACATTACACAAAACGTAAAAAGTTTCTTTTATTTTTTCTATAGCATAAATTGACAGCATACTTTACATTCTTTGCGCAGGGATATCCTAAAGATTTTCATTCGTCAATACATCCGCTATGAGTAATTTTTTATATGATGCATATTTTTTTCTGATACGGTCGATAACGGAACCAGATAAGCTAATTGTATTAATCTCTCAACATATATCTATAGTGATAATGGCGTTGACCCCCGTCAGAGAAAATGTGCAAAGTTTAACATAGCGATAATAAAGGAATTTATGATACGCGGACTAATAAAACCAGCATTCCGGATTAATCGTATTGGGTAATCAATTCCGTTATCAGTTTTAATCAACCAAAATGCAATCAATCTTTCTAAAGGACGGACAAAGGAAATTCATGTAAATTTTGAGCTAAGAAACAGCTAATCGTAATTCCTGCAGATTTGATATAACGAACGAACGGAATGTACATATTTGCTCTCTCAGGACTCTCTCAGAATGATTTTTGAGCCTGTGTATGAGTTGTACGATAATGTCACTTTTGTGCAACGAATCACAATCGTTAGGTTTTGATGGACTGGCACATGAGAATGGCACCGGAAAACTTGCTTAGATTAACCATATGTGCAGCGAAGGCGGAGGCTCAAATTGGGACGAAAAGTTAATGTTCGGAGTTCAGACGATGATACGAAGTTGTAGCGTCTGACAAGTAGGAAAGGTGAGGCATGCTAGAATTTTAAATAGCGACAAAGGCGTTAAGTGGGGTATTTGTGTATTTGAACAAACATTTAAATGACCCAACAATTATAATATCAAATATTCTATATTAGATACTTTTTGTACTGATAGTACCTACTTATTATACGCTTTCTCGTATAATAGAGCTTAATCTTCTTTAATAGAGTATAATCGTACTTCCAACGCTCCTGTCTCCATTTTATCCTTCCTCACTCTCAAATAAAATCAAGGCGTATTTTGCATTCTGTTGCATTTATGATCGATCTTATTGCGGCATAACATTAGAAATAGCGTTCAGTATTTCTTACTAAACAATTGATCCCAAGCAAATTTGAACAAGCTGAAGCTTGCTGTTTTCGAAGGATCCCTTCAGCAGGGACTCGTTAGTGATCAGGCAGGATTTGTACTCGTTCTGCAGATCACCCAGACGGGAAGTGTAAGCATTGACGGCAGCATTGATATCCGAAACGAAGCTCAGCGAAATGCCATCGATCTCGGTTTTCTTCTCGCTCAGTTTGCTGATGATCTTCGCCGGATCCACGATGATGTTCTCGCCCTGGAACACGTCCAGCAGGCTGATATCGAACAGCTCCGATTCATCGACCTGCAGCAGCTTGTACACCTTGTCCAGCTCGTCGTTCACTCCGGCCTCCACCTTGTTGACACAGTTCGTGTAGCCAACGCCAGCCACATTCATGTTCAGCTCAGTGAGACTACGGAGCATTTGCAAGCAGGAAGAGTCCGCCGACGGTGCTTGTCCATTCAATTGATAAACCATGTCATCCTCAAGCTGAACGGACTGCGCCAGGGAGATTTCCTTATTGGCAATGACATCTTTGTAGAATGCATCGGTGCGACTGGCAGTGGTCAGCTTGGCTCCAGCAACCTCGTTGATCACCTTATCCTGCAGCTGCTTGTAGATTGGTTCGAGTTCTTTCAGTTTTTGAACCACTTCCGTCGAAACGGGACGTGCGGCTTGGGAAAGCTGAAAACGGTGAGAAAAAAGGAGAGTTTAGTTTCCCTGATATGCACCACCCCACCCCGGCTTAAGTAGCAGTGAAGCATACCTGAGCCACTGTCAGACACAATACGGCCACTGCGATAAAATGCTTCATTGTTTCCAGACAACACTTTACGACACTTTCGGTCACGACTGAAGAGTTAAATGATTTTCTGAAAAACTTGCGAAGCCTTTCCAATCGCTGTAGGACGCGTTCTGATGTCGAAGCTTCCGATAAACGGCGTTTTATACCGTTTCTACCGAGGAACACTACTGGGAATGATAATCCGTTATCACTGGAAGTCGTAAAATATATGACTCGTATTCGGCAATCCGCATCCGGCATGGAAAACAACAAACGAACAGTAACATTTGTCCAATTTTAGAGTCTGATTTGACGGGTGGTCTATTACTCGACAAAAAGCAAGAATGACCGCAATCGAGAAATTTAAAAATAAATATTGTCGACATACGAAAGCAGTTAATACACTTTTCTTTTCTGTCAACAAGACTCTAGAGAAGAGTAGTGGAAATCCGGTTAGTAAAATATCATTTAAAAGTCATTTGAGGCTTCTCAAGGAATATAAAAAAATTGTCAAACTTTGCATTTGATTTGTTTTCATAAAAAAATCCAAATCCAAATATAAGACATATATCCTGGAGCCCGGGAACTGTATAATCTTTGTTTGAATGAGGCAGCAGTAATGATCCTATCTCCACCCGGAACTAACATCTCTGGAATTTCTTATGACGATGCATCCGGGAGCAGACAAGAAGGCTAGAGACTGAACTAATTTCATCCTCACACATCTTCAGCGATTATGAAGGGCTAGTGGAATGCGAGGAGTTTCCTGAATTTACCGATTTATCTTTTATCAAGCTAATCTTCCTCAATACCACGATAAGACACCGTTTCATATAAGAAGGTGCCATCAACGATCTACCTCGAGCAGTATTGCTGTTTGGCGCAAAAGAGAACCATCTACCGTTCATCCGTAGCCCTACATCATGTACACGTTTACGAATCTGTTGCCAGTGTTGCTGGTGTGTTCCGTTCTCGCGCTAGACACGATCGAAGCCACCCGTCAGGATGCCTTGCTGGCGTTTCAACCACTGAAGGTTTCCGCTAAAGGAAAGCAGCAAAGAAAGCTTATCGCCGGAGGTTCGGAGCTGTTCACTTCGCTTCAGTCGAAGCTTATTCTTACGCAAGAATCGTACGTGAAGGAAACGATCGAAAAGGAGGCCAACATCCAGGGAAGATTGACACCGATCACCGATACGAAATGTGCTCAGCTGGTTGTCAGCGGAACGGATCTGTTGATTAAGCTGACTGGCTTGTCGTACAGGAACTGTGTTGCGAAAATTGACGATGAGATGTTTGAGGGTTTGTATCCGGAGCAGGACAACGATTCTCGCCAGCAGTACACCAAGGCCAGCTTGTTGAGCAGCTTGCGGGATGTGAACATCTTCGTCGAGCCACTCACGATTCAGTCAAGGATCGAGGAGAAGCTGAACAATCCAATCGCCATAGAAGGGCACGCACGCTGATGTTACAATCTTTGAAGGATGCATCATCCCAGGCTGATACTATCTGCGCCAATTAAGCTAATGATCCTGGGATTATCACTGCTATCGGAAGTGTAATGAATTGTTAATAAATGCGTTTATGATCAAATAGTAGATTTGTTTTTGTACATCGTATTTGCTTTTGCAAGGTTTATTGAGATGGGAAATTTAAGTAAACGTTTGTTAATTATTGGTGATCTACACTTGCAAACGACTTTAAAAATCATATCCCAGTGTACTCACCTGACAATTGTTCTTATCTTCAAAATTGAATCGATTCCTTTGATGTCTAGCGACGAAAGAGGTTCAAGAGACCCAAAATCGCTTTAATAGTACCAATAACACCTGTGCCGTCTGGTATCTTTCTAATGTACTCTTTTCTCGTAGGGGCAAATTGTATTATTCTTCTTCTTCTTCTTTCTTGGCCTAACGACCTCTTACTCTTAGGTCATGCCTGCCATTTCTGGCTTACTAGACTTATTGTTACCGCAAAGTTGGATAGTCAGTCCTCACTATGGGGGAACGGCCCAGATGAGACTTGAACCCCGGTCCTGCCGTGTGAAGACCGGCGCCGCTGTTGCATCTACCACCGGGCCGCCCATTATGGCATTATTCCTTATGTGCGAATAGATTGGGTCGTCCTTCTTGCATGTAACGACTAGATTCACCCCATAACGCGAACCATAACACCATAACAAATAGGACTCAAGATGTACAATTTTTAACCCTATAGACAGCAAACAACCATATGAAAACCTAAACTCTATTACATGTTTCTCACAACAACACGGCACAAACATAACACTCGAATGTAAGTTTCGCCCTCTTGGGGTTTAAACCATTTATTGAACAGTCTCGCTGCGTCATGCTTATAGATTGTTTTACATAGTGTCATTTTATGTAGAAAAAAAAACATCACGCACTTCGCTATACGAGTGGATATAGAGAGTTGCACTCCCGTTTTTGTTCACGAAACTGGCTCTGCTGAAGTTTCGATTAAATTCGTAGTTATAATAGAAAGAAAAACGAGAAAAAATTAAAGAGATTCGTCCCCCCCTCCAACTCATCAGTCCCACTCTTCCTCCGGTTCCAGTGCGGCCGGTTGCGCATCAACACGGGAACCATGCGAATCTCGGATGTCCTTGCCACCGAACTTAGATGATCCCATGTACGAGCCAGCACCGCCAGCATCCTTCAGGAAGTCGGGCACCGGCTGTCCGGCCTGGGTAAGTATCTTCACCAGATCGCTCGCCATTGCCTGGTCCGCCTCCGGGTCGAAGAAGCTGGTCGCACGTCCCTTATTTCCGACGCGACCCGTACGCCCGATACGGTGCACGTAATCGTCAATGCTCTTCGGCAGATCGTAGTTAATAACGTGCGACACATTCTTAATATCTAGCCCACGGGCAGCAACCGACGTCGCAATCAGTACATCCATCCGGCCGAATTTGAAGTCGTCCAGCGCCATCTCACGCTCTCGCTGCAGTCGATCACCGTGGATGGAGGTGGTCGGGAACTGAGTTTCGGACATTAGCGACGCCAGATAGTCTGCATTTCGCTTCGTCTCCACAAACACCAGCGTACCCTTCGGGTTGCCTTCGTTCAGGATCTCTTCCAGCTTTTTGCGCTTTTTGAACTTTTCCACCTGATGGATGGTTTGCTCCACATCGGAGCAAGCGCCGCCCACGATTCCGACGAACACGCAAATGTAGCTGTTCAAAAACTTGCCCGCCAATTCCTGAATTTCAGCCGGAAACGTGGCCGAAAACATCAGCGTCTGCCGGTTCGTCTTATCGGGCATTGTCGGGTGGCCCATCACTTTCTCTATCGATGGCAAAAAACCCATGTCCAGCATCCGGTCAGCTTCATCGAGCACCATAAATTTCACATTTTCCATGCTTATATAACCACGGTCGATGAAATCCAGCAATCGACCGGGCGTTCCGACCAAAATATGGCATCCGCCGCGCAACAATTGCAGCTGGTGATGTACTGCCGTTCCGCCATACGATACGCACACCTTCAGCTTCGTTCCATGCGCAAACTTGCGCCCTTCGTCGTGAATCTGAATCGCGAGCTCACGGGTGGGTGCCACAATGACGATGTACGGATTGCGCGTGCGTAGCTCCAGCCCATCCTCCATGTCCAGCAGGTTGTGGATCATGGGCAGCATAAAGGCAGCCGTTTTGCCCGAACCGGTCTGTGCGCAAGCCATCAGATCACGTCCGGCCAGGATGATGGGAATGGCGTAGCGCTGGATGGGCGTCGGTTTGGTGTACTTCGACTTGCGCACATTCGTCATCACCTCTTCCCGCAGTCCGGACGTTTCGAAGCTCTCCACCTGGTTCGGTGGATTTTCGCCCGACACGCGCACCTCGATGTCGTCGAACTTTTCAAAGTTGATGCCCGAGCTAATTCCTGATCCAAAGATCAATGATTCGTCCTCGGTCGGTAGCGGTGGGATGTACAGACTTTTCGGTTTATCGGACTTCACCTCATCCATGCTGGGATCGTTACCGGAGTACGGAGGGCGATCGTTTCCGAAGCTACCACCGCCGCCCCCACGACCACGACCGCCTCCTCGTCCACCACGGCCGCGACCTCCGCCTCGTCCACCACGGCCACCGCCACGATGTCCACCACCGTAACCTCCATCGTCACCATTCTCATAGCTTTGATGATATCCGTTGTTATCTACAGAATGGATTAAAGAATCAAACATCAATTAATCAAATTGTCCGATTCAATTCGCAATTCAACACATTTCTCCCATTATCTCAGGCAAATGTAATCAACTTACCATTGTCAAAGCCGTTGTTTGCCCCATAATCGCTAAAACCGTTGTTCGTATCGCCGAACCCATTTTCCGTATCGCCATTGGCAACGCTTTCGCTCACATCATTGTAATTAGCCTGATCGAAGCTTCGTCCCTGGTCACACTAGGAACAAAAAATCATTCACACACGCACCAAACGTAATGGCAGTTAAAAATCACGTGCAATCACACTTTAAAACAAAGCGTTTCTTACCTCTTCCCAATCGTCACTCATTTTCCTGCTTCGCGTTTATGATCTTTTACTGCTTTTCTTGCAGAGAAATACACACCAAAGCGTAACGATTCTGAAGAAAGATCACACACTTCTCAACCCGGTCCGTAAGCGGCAGTGTAGTAACTAATAACGGCGACGACCCTCTCTCCCTCTTCGATTCGTAATGGCGATCAGCAGCTACTGGTAAAAGTGACGGTGTGCACGTTCGGGAAGAGAGATAAAAAAAAATGGACGAATTATCACTACAAGCAGTCACTGCGGTGGAAAGAAAGTCACACAACTACCAACAACCACGTCGTCACACAAACGATCATTTCCGAGGGGCAAGGCACAAAAGCTTTTCCAAAGAAAATTTTAAAAGCGACAATGGGCTGCTTTCATCTCGTCCAAGCGGGCACCACACAACGAAGTAGCCTTTGGACGGTGCGCGTGTGACTGTGTGGGTAGGATAGATACCGCTACAGACGATGTGCCGGACCGCGCGCGCTTTTCGCATCAATTATTTGCGGATGAACGACAACGATATATGCTCATCCGCCGTCCCGGAACGTGCATGAGAAGCATTTCGTTCGCAAAGCCCTTGAGAGAGGGCCAACCTGCAACACTACCCAAGGACAAATTACAATTCCATTCATTTGAAGACTGCACTTCTCGAAACACGATGGCGACTTTTTTCTTCACTTTACGGCCAATAAAAAAAAACCAGCATGTGATCTTCGATTGAAGAACAAAAAGAGCAAATTATTTACCAAAAAATTAAATCACTAATACGATCATTTGATCACAATCGTAAAGTCTACCAGCAGATAAGCGAGTATGAGACAAAAAAAATGTGGTTTATCTTACTGTAGATGTCACACGGCTCGGTACTTCTTCCGCTCGGTAAAGCACACTCCAACTAGGCAGCACTACTGATTTTACTGTCCGATGCGAGCGATGTTGTTCCTCCAATAACGTCTATTCAGGCAAAAATCGCCACACGTTCTACCTTTCCTCGGGGGGGCGTTAACAAAAAGCACCGATCGTCTAGGGAGGGAAAGGGAGACACAAACCAAACGCGATGTGTCGTGTTTCCGAGAAGTTAAATCTAAATCCTACTGCACTACCACAAACTGAAAGCCTCCCGTAGGAAAGCGCAACATGCACAACGAGCAGCAGGCACCAAGGAATGTTTACGAATAGCACGTGAAAAGGCAACAAAGTACCCGGCGAGAACAGACAGCCGATTTTGACAGCACCAACACACACACACACACTCGCACCCGCACGACCTTTTGTTGTATCATGCGCCGATGTATTGGTGCACGACCGTAGCCGAACGAAGACAAAGGGCAAATGGCGCGGTTTACTCGACAATAGAATCCAAATTTTGGAATACTCGGTTTTTGAAAAATTGCGAAAACATGTCGCATTTTCAATAAATATTAGGGGTTCGATAAGAACATGTTGACCTTTTCCCTAACTGCTACGTTTTATTGCACTTAAACTATCATTCCAGGGTATTTTTCTTTCTACTGTTATAAATTTACTAAAATGATTCTTTAAGTTTACTCATGTTTAGAACTGATCACTTTCACACTATTTTAATGATTCCAAATCACCAAAATCGTACTTACCAGAAAACGTTGCTTCGATTATGCAGATAAAAGACGGTTGCGCAGCAATGGCCGTACGAGCAACGGGCGACTCCGGGTCTACACTTCCAGCACGCTGTGAGTACTTGGAGGAAATGACAGAGATAGCCACCTTCCAGAAGGATAGCACTCCAGGATCCACGCTCTACAAACTCTACACACTTCCTATCGCATTAGGTACAAACTCACACCGATGCATGCATCGAATTATGTGGATCAGCTTCACAAAATCGATTATTTTATATAAAGGCTTATAAAAAAAACTGTTTTGTATAATCCTGCGGTTGAATCAAATAATTTTCAATTTCTACAAACGAATTCCACCGTCCGAACTAGGTTTTGCTTGAAAATAAATATCAAATTGATATTTTCTTTCTAATGTTTCGAAACTGTCAACACAGTTAACCGTCCGGCTGCCCCGCTGTGCCTGTTGTCATCATTGTGGAAAAATTCTCGATTATGTTCTACGTGCAATTTGTAGCTCTGTATTTTCATTATAAAAATATCTTATCCCTAAACTACCATTCGCAAGCAGTGGCAATGTTTAATTAGAAAGCCGCATTTCTCGTGTTGTGCACTAAATAGAGCCAAAGTGTATAAATAGTCAGTGAGAAAAGGAAGACGGAATTTCGGCTGGAGCGTTTCAAGGCGATTGAGATGGATTGTAAGTCTGCCATCTTTGAAAGAGTATTAGTTTTTTTGGTTGGTTTGGTTCTGTGTTTTCCCGTGTACGCTACGGTTCGATTGGAAGGGCGAATGGAAAAATCAGCCGGTCCTAGTGTACACACCTCAGAAAGCGGAGAGTTTTTCTTTACGTTTTAAGCAACTTTCTTCTTAAGCAACTTGCTTCAATATCAGTATGTACAACTCTTGTAGGCAAATGCATTTTATGTTCTATCCTGTCACTTCTACCTGGTTGGGTGTTCTTGATAGGCACTGGAAGGTAGTCACTAAAATAAAAAAAACCCAATAAAGTCAAGATAAATTATACCTGAGAGTTATGATAGAACACTTCGAACTGAAAGCAACTGGCGAATATTGCATGAACCAATGTTTGCCCTATTCTTCCAATGTTTTCCGATCGACCGACCAATAATTTCCTTTGAAATGTGATTGTTTATAGTCTCACCGAGCCCAGACAGTGATACTTCTGGCTACTATAGAAATCGCTGCCGACGTGATGAGCGCGACCGGGGCAATCGAGGAAGATCGAAGTAAGCGCTTGACCGTATAGCACCCCCCCCAACACCCCCACAGTACATGCGTCCTCCCTACAGAGACACGTCGTCGCGAAGAAAACCGTCCGCTGGTGCCGCGGTGCCGTTGTCTCGCCACGGGCGCCTTATCATAGCATGGTCTCCAGTGGTAGTGTTCCGTGTCACGCCTCCGGTGTGCCGGAACACCCCACCGATGGTGCACAAAACCGCGTCCGGGTAATAATGAGTGCGTTTTTAAACCTTTTAGGGAACGGTACCGAAATAACAGCCGGTACAGCCGGAGCCGGTCACGGTCGTACAGCAGAGAGCGCTACACCTATCCCCGGCAGCGAACCAACGAACGTGAGTCTTACCGGGATGTGAATGATCAAACGTATGATGATGGCGGATGGGATAGGTTAGTGGTTGTAGCTAAAAGCAGTAGAGAGAATTTTTTTAACGTTCTTTAAATTGATTTTTAGCCGTGAAAGGTTTCGTGAACGAAGTCGCGAAAGGGATCGCGATCGTAGATCCCGCGAACGGGATCGATACCGGGATCGAAGGTAGTACACCCTGCGATCTATGTGCTAAACCACATCGCCGTTCAACGCCGTTCGTTTTTTTTTTTAGGGATCGCGATAAAGACCGTCCGAACTAGGTTTTGCTTGAAAATAAATATCAAATTGATATTTTCTTTCTAATGTCTCCAAACTGTCAACACAGTTAACCGTCCGGCTGCCCCGCTGTGCCTGTTGTCATCATTGTGGAAAAAATCTCGATTATGTTCTACGTGCAATTTGTAGCTCTGTATTTTCATTATAAAACTATATTATCCCTAAACTGCCATTCGCAAGCAGTGGCAATGTTTAATTAGAAAGCCGCATTTCTCGTGTTGTGCACTAAATAGAGCCAAAGTGTATAAATAGTCAGTGAGAAAAGGAAGACGGAATTTCGGCTGGAGCGTTTCAAGGCGATTGAGATGGATTGTAAGTCTGCCATCTTTGAAAGAGTATTAGTTTTTTTGGTTGGTTTGGTTCTGTGTTTTCCCGTGTACGCTACGGTTCGATTGGAAGGGCGAATGGAAAAATCAGCCGGTCCTAGTGTACACACCTCAGAAAGCGGAGAGTTTTTCTTTACGTTTTAAGCAACTTGCTTCAATATCAGTATGTACAACTCTTGTAGGCAAATGCATTTTATGTTCTATCCTGTCACTTCTACCTGGTTGGGTGTTCTTGATAGGCACTGGAAGGTAGTCACTAAAATAAAAAAAACCCAATAAAGTCAAGATAAATTATACCTGAGAGTTATGATAGAACACTTCGAACTGAAAGCAACTGGCGAATATTGCATGAACCAATGTTTGCCCTATTCTTCCAATGTTTTCCGATCGACCGACCAATAATTTCCTTTGAAATGTGATTGTTTATAGTCTCACCGAGCCCAGACAGTGATACTTCTGGCTACTATAGAAATCGCTGCCGACGTGATGAGCGCGACCGGGGCAATCGAGGAAGATCGAAGTAAGCGCTTGACCGTATAGCACCCCCCCCAACACCCCCACAGTACATGCGTCCTCCCTACAGAGACACGTCGTCGCGAAGAAAACCGTCCGCTGGTGCCGCGGTGCCGTTGTCTCGCCACGGGCGCCTTATCATAGCATGGTCTCCAGTGGTAGTGTTCCGTGTCACGCCTCCGGTGTGCCGGAACACCCCACCGATGGTGCACAAAACCGCGTCCGGGTAATAATGAGTGCGTTTTTAAACCTTTTAGGGAACGGTACCGAAATAACAGCCGGTACAGCCGGAGCCGGTCACGGTCGTACAGCAGAGAGCGCTACACCTATCCCCGGCAGCGAAGCAACGAACGTGAGTCTTACCGGGATGTGAATGATCAAACGTTCGATGATGGCGGATGGGATAGGTTAGTGGTTGTAGCTAAAAGCAATAGAGAATTTTGTTAACGTTCTTTAAATTGATTTTCAGCCGTGAAAGGTTTCGTGAACGAAGTCGCGAAAGGGATCGCGATCGTAGATCCCGCGAACGCGATCGATACCGGGATCGAAGGTAGTACACCCTGCGATCTATGTGCTAAACCACAT
>KZ061809.1:12682-36151 GCA_002091835.1 Anopheles maculatus
CTGATTACTAAATTTTAAAATGACAGTTGACATGCTATATATTGTTTGCACCGCATACAGCTTCTCCTTAAATGTTTGCCTTCTGTTCTTTAAAAATGCTAAGTTATTCTTGCACTGCTACTTAATCTTCCCCATTGTTTACATAAACCGCCCCACACACCACATGTATCCCTCTACCGGAAAAGTTCATCAAAAATTACAATTACTTTTCTGCCGCTTCGCTTCCAACAGCCTCACTGGGTACGCACTATAAACACAATGGGAGTAAAATTTCTTCGAACTCGTAAAAAACACGTCTTGCACTTGGCTTTGGCTGACGTACCAGCGGAACCTAATCAGACAACCTCCCCCTCTCAACCACTAAAACCCGGCCAGCCACGCATCCAAGGAGAAGACTTGGTCGTCCAATAGACCTTATTCATCAAGAGACTTCATCGAGTATAGAGTCTCGTCGTTGCTAAGAGCCTCATCTCACAAGAGACCTCTTAATCAAAGAGATCTGCTCCTTTTGAGAACCTGTTGTAAGAAGTTTTCTTGCTGGTCGTATCAAGCTCCAAGAGTCATGCACACAATTATTCCCGCTAGGAGGCCTCCTTATGTCTGGATTCAGTATGCATGACTTGAGATCCACTATGTAGTAGAACAAGCAGTAACTATTCTATGTAAACCTTTCCTACTTTTAATTACTTGTGGTTTTAATTTCAAAATAAAATCACAAATCCCCATTCCCAGCGTTCATAAAAAAGAGTGTATTCCTCGCTTTTCCAACCGTCAATGAAGAACCACAACAACAACAACAAAAAAAGACGATCTTCATTACCATTAGCTTTATCACGGGCCGGCGCTTAAAATTATATTATTTAGAATTATTTAAATTGCTGAAAATTATAGTTCCGGCAACGGTGGTGCGATGATCAAAACCCGAGCCGAGTATATCAAGGCATCGGGGGTATAAGCGTTTATTATCAATTATGTTTCCGAACGATTACGAACAGTGCGGCAGGTTATCTACAGGTTTCGACAGATGCGGTCACACGGTTCGTGCGCGTAGTGAGGCACGTCGTCGATTGCCGACTGCCGAGTGGAAGCGGTTTATTATCGCTAATAATAATTTTATCCGACTGCGAAACCATTACGGTGCCCTGGTGCAGAAGATGACGATCGAATCGCTCCCGGGACTCCGTTCACTTTTCAATTAACTCTCGGCTAAGCATGGTTGGGCAGCTAGAAGAGAGTGTGTGAGTTTTTATTTTTCCTGTCACAGAAGAAGCGCTGCATCCGTGGTGCTGGTGATCCATTTTCATTAACCGGTACCTTCTACCGGTGCGTCTGGCTGTTCCGGTTGTGAGGGGGGGTTTTTTTTTGTCGGTCGAGATGGGCAGAACCTTGCAATCCATCTCATCATGGCAAACGACGCTAAAAACATGGATGGAGGGACAAACAACCGGTGTGAATGGAAGTGCATCCGGTGCACTTGCTGAAAATTGAATTCAATTTCGTTAGCCAATTAGACAAAGGCTGTGGTCCGCTGTGGATCGTGTACCGAGAGTGTCGTCCACAGTGCGCATGGTGACGAACGCTTTAACCACAACCCGGCAGCACCTTTCGGAGTGCATCCGATTGAATGGTGCACGCCCGTTGCACTTAGAGGTCATAAAATAAACGCTTCAATTTGGATGGCCGTACTGCCGATGAAACGCATCCGACCGTGGCGTGGCAGAAGCCAGAACATGCTGCTTTTTTTGTTGTCTTCCCTATAATACACTGTTTGATTACGAGCCTCGCACCTTTCCAGCTTTGTCTGGTGAGCTGTACTACCGTTTACGATTTAACCACCAAATTGAGCAAAGATAAGTCAATTTCCGTTTGCCCGGGTACAGAGAGACTGTCGAGAAAATTAACTTTCCTTCAAGAATCGGAGGTGTTTGGTTGAGCGTTTTTCATTCACAAAGCTCTCTCAAAAACACACACACACACGTGCTAACTCTTGAACAGTACATGGCAATGTGTGGAAGCGATCGATCGATCAGTCGGCACAAGTATTTACCATAATTGACGATCGTTACTTACTGTAACGCTCGCATCGGATCGCTGCACAGCGGAAACGATTCTAACCGGTGATCGAATTTTGGAGCTCTCGAGAGGAGAGTCTTCGCTCGGAAGAAAAACTCTCATTACAGATCAGTTGGGGTATTTTCGGGTGTCTAAAGTGTTAAACAGCAGATTAATTCGTCTGGGGCAGCGCTGTTAAATTGAATCGACACCTAAATCAATTTGTTACCGAAGTTTATCTGGCTCTGCTAGCCGCTAGCCGGCAAGATCAGACGGTGCGAGCCGAGTACAGCTACAAATTGCAGCATTCACTCACTCACTCGGCAGCAGCAGGTTTTTGGGCTTGATTAGCGAAGGAAATGGGAAAAGAGATGGCGAAGAAAAACGATCGTTATTGTACATTGTTGCGATCGGAGTTGGATTTGATCGAAGGTTTTAATTTAATCAGCAGAGTGTGTCACAGAAGCAATTAAGCTCCATTTCTGAAGTATCTATTTCTTCATTACCCAGAGATAGCTGGTCACAAAACGTCATAAAGCTACTCCTGTCCTAAACCTAATGAAGACGCTTCCGCACACAATAAACACATAGTAGACGGCTGGAAAATAGGGGTGGGCATTAGCGCACCTATCCCAATTTTTTAAATGTCAATAAGAGCGGTGCTTTATCGTGCACAGCTCATCTTGGCGGTGCGCTTCCGGCAATAGGAATCGTCGTTTTGCTGAAGCGAAACACACCCAGTCGAGTGGTGGGCAAGATGCGTAGCGAAGAATGAAGGTCTCTTCAAACGTTTGTTCTACTTCACGTAACAGAGCAAAGTACGATGTCACCCGTAATCAAATATGACTTTGATGTCCAAATATAGAGATTCTTGGAGGTTATTTGTTGTTTCATTCGTTTCTGTTTGATAGTTGGCCTTTAGTGACTTTTTGAACTTGACGATGATCATTCTGCTACAAAATTCTATTCTTTTTCTTAGAAGATCTTTCGAATTTGACAGTCAGTACCAAGATTGAAAAAATATCATATCTGGGAGTTAAAAAGAAGTATTTTAAATCCTTGTTCTTGATGCCATTAAAACCAAATCATCAGGACGTCTCCAAGATATTTGTTCTAAGGCAGCATTACTTAATTCAAGGCTCCGATAACGATTTCTGTTAGGTATCTAGTGCCACTTGAACCAATCAACGTGCTCAATTCGCTCCTTTTTGCCTCGTGCAGAACGATTTGCTGAAGCACGTATCCTTCTTTGTCTAAACAGGCTAGTATGTAGTCAAAAAGACTCTTCTACCCACAGAATTTTCGTAGACTTCTTCAACAATAAGGTATTTCCGCCCATCAGGACCTTGTTGTCGAATGAACTCAAAAGATTTGGGAATAAATAAATGTCAAATTGCGTCCATCACACTCTAGTTAAAGTAGAATCACCTCCATTTTGAGTAGCTAGATCGCTATTGTCTTGATCGTTAAGATATCATTAGGATAGCTTGCCACGAGCTTGCTGAGCTGTTTGACGATGCAGACATCCTGACGGTTGCTAAAGCCGGAAGGATACGCTAGTTGGGTCACGTGATGAGGATGCCGGACTTATGCCCTGCCAGGAAGGTGCTCGTCAGAGACCCGTTCGGCACGAGGCGTAGAGGAGCACAGCGAGCTCGTTGGCTGGATCAAGTGGAGTCCTGACCTGAGGGATATCGGATGCAGCCGGGGGTGGAGGAGTGTAGTCATGGACCGAGTTTCCTGGAAACGAATTGGACACCAGGCCATGTCTATTAGACGTGCTCCCTAGGAGCAGGCCACGAAAGAAGAAGAAGAAGAAGAAGCTTGTAGCTCAATGTCATCATCCATATACCTTGTGCTCATAATTTGCTAAAACCATCCTGCAGTTTAGGCTTTGGAGATTAGTCAACGACAAGAGCTTAAGCTTCGTTTTTTGGCACAAGTAGGACATTGTGTATTGGGAGTTGCTTGATAGGTATGTCTTGATGATCAAGGAGCTTTATACAGTTACTGACTGAGCCATGGGATATCCATAAGATAGCAAAGTATTTTGGGAAGATGTCGTCTAGCCTTCAAGAGTTCCAAGGACATCAAAAGCAGAAATCCCATGACATCAGACTAGAAAACGTTTGACGAAATACCACCAAACCATTGATTGTCAGGATATCGAGATGAGTTATTGTGAAGAATCCGCTCACCAACTCTGTATTAATGCTGCAAAATAAATTAAGTGTAATAGTAATACAAAAGCAAGGAAATTGAAGCCATTCTGAGAGGCTCTTGCGCCTATAACTAGCCAGTTGCTTCTCATTAGAAAGTGACCAATCACAAGAAGACAGTCTCGGTCCCGGCTCGCCTCCCACCAACGTTGAATGAGATTTGACAAAGTAGAATGTGAGAACCGGCACAGTTTTCCCACCCGAGCTGAACCCACACACACACATACTACGAGCGTTTGTTGCGAAGCGCTAGGTTCGTAATAGTTTTTCCCAAGTTTTTCGTTCCGATCGGCACCGAAGGAGAGCGGCCCACCGTGAGCCCTGGCCAGTAATTGCTTCTATTAAATGAGGTGGAAGCATGTAATTGCTGGGTACGGAGCGTTTGAAGGCGGCATCGAGTAGCCCGGTGTGTGCGCCCCACGCTGCCCTGTGTGTGTTCTAATATCGGAAATTGATATTTTAATCATATGTCCATCCGGGCACTAGCTGATGGAACTTTGTCCATATCTTTCCAATATCTCTTACCGGTTTCGAAGTAGCCGGTACGGTACGCGGATTCCCAGTACGGGGACGCTGACAAACAAAGCGAAAAGAAAAACCAATCTGGAGCGTTGTAATTAAGCTCCCCGGCGTGGTGTAGCGTGGCGTCAAATGTCTCATCTAGCGGAATGCCTTTTCGGCGTTGGCCACGAGCGTGGAGCTCCCATTAATTATGCGGCCTCCCGGTATTCGGTTTATTTGTATAAGGCACACAAAGGAACCATGGAGAAGAGACGTTTGGTGTGTGTGCATTCTGCCTAGTCGAGCTGGGGAGTGTATCGTAATCAAAAGTCATTAGCCATGGTTACAGTCGAAATTGATCCCGGGCCATCGAAATAATGAGGTCGCCTAATTGCGTTCATCGTGGTGCTCCAAACCGAACGCACTGAAACAACGGCACGGTTTTGATGGAAAACTCGGCGACCGAAATGTCAACAGGAAACAAATTATTATTTAATCGTTTCGTTTGTAATATAATTAGACAGGGCGCATGTAGCCGAACCCGGTGGTAACAAAACAATGAACCGAAGGGCTTTTTCTTTGTCTACGAACGTGTGCTGCTGTGGCTCATGATGGTTTCGGTGAGCTTTCGGTCGCTTTCTGATCACTGATAAGTTGACAAATGGCACCTTTTCTAACCCAATAACCCAGCCGCACCGGGTGTCAAATCCTAGCCCCCGGCACTTGATGTGATTTTGTGCTCGGTGGGGTGACTTAATTTCGAAGCATGCAAAATAAAACGCGTAGGTTAATTTCAAAATAATCACTTTTTGGGGGTCTATTTTTAGGGTTTTGCTAACTGATCCATTCGGTCGTGTGCGTTTGGTTTGGGGGGGTGGGTAAAACTCATTTACATTGAGCATTTTATATTATTTTTGGTTGTTTTGGATTGATGAATGGTACGGCGTCGGCAGTCAGGGAATGTCTTTTTAATTATGAGAAAATGTGTGTAAGAATAGTACGAGCAGGAGCTGTAGAGAAGATAAGAAAAGCACCACAAACATAATTAGCTGTAGCGTGTTGAGAAAATTTAGCGCTTTGTAGACATTTTCGTCTTGGCTTTTTCTATTCAATAGTTTGTGTTTTTTTTTTGTTGAATCTTGCTCTCCTAATTATGTTTCATAGATTTTCATTATTGGTACTCGTATAGCTTTTTATTCTTATCGTTTTATCAATTCTTTTACACATTCTTTTGTATTTTAAACGTTTAATGGCTCCAAAATTAAAATTTCTACCTCAAGGTTTGTGTTTTCATATCTAAATACTTTATTATGTTGAGCTGACATTATTTTGTACTTTTTTTACGTATTTCACTTTTTTCACACATTAATTCAAGTAAAAATAATGGATTTTATTTATGCTATTTTATTTATTTAGTAATTTTTTGTTGTTTTATTTCTATAAATATCTTGTAAATTACTATTTCTTAATTTTCTGTTCTTGCTGTGTATTTAAAATCGCATTTGTTCATTAATTTTTAAATATTTTATCGTTTATTTGTTTGTTCGTTTGATACTTTGACACAATTATTTAAAATCTTGATTTTTTTTAACGATTTGTTTACTTTTGTTTGTTTTTTAATTATATTATTTTGTTTTTTTTTATATCAGTTTTGCATTTTCTACTTATTTGTTATTTTTTTCTAATTTATTACCTAATCTTCTTTCATCTTTTATCGTGTCAATCATCTTCCTTTAGTTCTATTTACATTTTATATTTTTTTTTTCGTAAATAATTTTTCTTCTTTTCGTAAATAATATTATTACTTCTCTTCTCTTTTCCCTTGAAATGCTTTCCTCAATATTTGTGCCTTAAATAAATTATATTTACCTATGCTGCTCATCATAAGTACGAAACTATTCATCGCCCGGCGTTTGTTGGCAAAGTTTCGTGTAATTTTCTATTTCTATCCTTGCTGTAACTCATTTGTAACGCTCTACCCAAAAACGGGCAACTACACGCACGCAAACGGGCCTCATAATCAGAAAACTCCTGTTAGGTATTTGTTCAATAATTAGCTATTCGTTAATCATATTCTTGATTCAATCCACGCCATCGTGATAAAGCCGGCTCATGCAACAAAACCGTTCGCTAAACGTGCAAAATGTACAAGCAAAACACACACCGATAAAGGGAGAGAGAGAGAACGTAAGAGGAAGAAAAACACAAGCCACAAAAGGTAGAGCGACAGAAGAAAGCGAGCAATGTAAAACAGAAAATCATGCTCCAAAGCACCGTGAAGAATGGTAAAGCAAATCTCGCCCCGTTTCGCGTCCCTTCGTTCGCTCACCGTCATATTTGGTCCGATTCGATTCGTAACGCCAGATCAATCGAATCGAACGATCATTAAAGCAATTAAAAAGTGGTATTTCATCTCAATTCGGCCTGCGAGGAGTAGATGATTTTCTAATTTAAATATTTGGCCTTTCGATTACACGTACACAAACACACACGGACACACGGACACAAAGAAGGAGCTGCCGGTCTTTCTGCCAGGCAGTCCGAAGTTAATGAGATCAAGCAAAGAGGAGACCTGGATGGATCTAATTAAAAGATGAATTAGGAAAGCGCTCCGCTGGCAGCACTGGTCAACGCTGGTGGATCGACCTGCACCGGCCACGCTCGACCCGTCTAATCTCGTTCCTGTAGCGCTCGCTCGCCATCGTTAGCGAACGCTATCGGCGGGCTTTCGGTTGAACAGAAGCTGGTTTAATTAGAAAATTGATCGCGTTGTATCGTCGGGTTGAATTAACGATCGGAAAAGTCGGTTGCAAGGTTCGCGAATGGCGTGTCCTCCTCTACCACCTCCGGCTGCTTCTCCTACCATCCTTCCATCGTCAACATTGTTTCGAAAGTTTTGCTGTCAAGGTGTTGGAAAGATTAATGATTGCTCCGTGGTTAGGCGATCGTGACGATAGACTGCGAGTGAAGCAGTGTGTGGGACAGGAAAACCTTTTTGCTGAGATGGGCGGGCATGAAGTTTAAGTGTATTTGACGTCTTCGGTTAGGGGGTTTTATGCAATCACTAGTCTATAATGTCAAGTAAACAATGTAAGGAAATCGGATTATAGGGAAGTGTGTAGAAGAATAAGTGGAAACACCTGGTTGTTTAGAACGAAACAGAAGTATAAGAGGTACAAGGAATCAAAAAGACATGCCTGTTTATAGTTAGTCAAGCTAATACTTCAATATTTTTCAATTGATGTACCATAATTATAGGAACAATCACTGTGGAAGCTGAGGAAAAATGAATGAATGATTTCAAATTTAATGTACCTCATGTTTATGGCGAGATATTGGTTACTAACAGATTTATAGCAATGATAGGAACCACATAAGCTTTATATAGGGGATTAATTGGACTTTTTCTAAAGATGTAAGAATGACTGTTTGTAATCACAAGATCTAAAGAATCGAATGAATATGAATCAAAATAAAAAAATTTTTTTTATAAAGTTCTACAAAATTCTTCATACCTTGTAATACCGAGGAAATATTCTTACATAATGTGTATCAAGATGTAAGTAGAATAGAAATTAGTGATCTGTTCTTTCATTTCAGCTTTTTTTTAGTATGAGTTTATGTCATTGAATACTAGTGAATTTATAGTAAATTATGGGAAAATATTGATACACGCCTTAAAGAGAAAGTAGTCAACGAATCTTCTAATGCAAGTGTCCATATCTTTTGCAATTAGTGGCAATATTCTGGCCGAAGTACTTGGTTTAAAATCCTTACGAACAATCCTTCAAGCAATGGCTTTTAGTGTCTAGAGGTATATTGAGGTCATTTTTCTTTCAATGCTCGACTTAAAGCTGTCACTCATGAAGTATGGCCGTGGTATCCATTTGTGGAACGATGTTTTTATGATAATAAAAGACCAACTGTTAATTGCCTATAACGAATCCTTTCCGTGTAGGCCGTCGGAGCAATTGTTCACAAGTGAATTAACGATGTTCAATGTCTTTAGGCTTCAGTTCATACGGCAACCAATTTCACAACTTCCGAATCATTCCAATTGCTATTAAACGATCGCAAATGGCTGCCTGATTAGCTTCAAGTGTCCTTGCTATTTCGATTTGGGTTTTTGATAGATCTTCTAGATTAAAAGTTGTTTCCAGTTCTGTATCTTTAAACTTTTATGGCCCACCGATACAAACTGATATGTTCATTCATCCAGAGCATGGTTACCATAAACTTCAGCTGTCGGAATCGCACGAACTTATTTATACTTCAGATACTTTTATATTCTGGTTGATGTTAGCTGAGAGACACAACAAATCGTAATAAGAATGTGCTCCAGGTAACTTATAGTCCAAAAAAATTAATCCAGACAAGACAAGAATGATTAGAAAGACAAACGATACTCGGACAAACGACGTGGACTTGGAAGACCTGGAAGGCACAATACCAAGTACTGACGCTCTGAAGCAAAGTTGAGATGTGGTCTCCTCTCATGATACAGACCCTCGCTTTGAACTTCGCATTTTATTATTAAATGTTTCGGGTCTACTAGTTTACCATAATGATAACTATCCAATATATAACCATCCAAAATGTTGCAAAATGAATTTCTATCCAGATGAACTCACTCAGTTCATTTGCCTACGCTAAAGCTTACGAAGCAAAGTACTCCATTTGCTGTGTTGCTTGTATAATATTGCTCATACCGTGCTATGATTCATACATGAAAGGTTTCCATGTCCTGCTCAACTGATACAATCAATCATTAAAAAAAAACATATTCCATCGCAAAAAAAACACGAAAAACCTCCCCCGTACGCTGCACGACATCGTAAAACGCGCAATCCATGTACGGTACTCTCGGCGTGTTCGTGTGTCAATCAACAAATTAGATCCTCACGCGAAAAATGGAAAACCCGAAAAAAAAACAACAAAATCACGTTCCGCTAATGAGTTTAATGCACTTGATTATGATGATTATTAGGGTTCGGGCCATCGGTTTGGCTGTCCGCTGGCGGCCTAATAAATATTGGACCACAATTGGACTTTTGTGTTTAAATTAAGCCGTTCCTTTGTGTCGGTAGGGAACGGATGCAAGTGTGCAGTTTGCTGTGAGGTGCCTTCGGGTTGATCGTTTCCAGGGATTTCGGAAGTAAATGAACTGGTTACGAGCGTGTTAACAGCGTGTTACGATGGGGTGCGGTTTTTTTTTCTTACACATTCATGAGAGACTCGATCGTTTGCTGAGGGTAAGAGCAAAAAAGTCACCGTGGCAGGATTCGTGGTGGATTAGTTGGCGCTGGTACTGATGCTGGAAAATGGAGTTCGTTAGTTGGGAAAGCGGTTTTTGTTTTGCGGCAATTTAAACGTTACCCTAGAAGAGGACGATCGGCTTTAGGGCCAATTTGTAGTGAGATAAGAACAATTTAAGAGAAGTTGTTTTTATGTTTTCTTTCTGAAGATTAGCAAAAAAGATACAAAATTAAAATGGTAAATGAAACATGAAACAAATTATTGTGCATTGGCGAACAGTGGTTCATTTACCAATTTAATTTAAATGAAAACTGTTTCCGATTGTCATTACTCAGCACCAAATTACTCAGAAAAGCGTTCGCGGTGTTCATTTAGGTTCATTATGGCTCACTTTCTACTTGACGTATGGTGAATTTTGGATAAACATTATCAACTCACGTTAGTGATCCAAATGATTATATCGACAAGCGCTGTCAAAACGATCGTAACCACTGACAATTAGGCTGCGTACGTAATATTTTTATTTTACTAATACGATCCAAACAAACTTGATCGAGCAGTGGATACCTACACCACCACCACCAAACAAACGCTTTATCATTTCGCCCATAATTGATTCTATTTTTTCCAATCAAAATCCACCAAAACGAAATAGTTTTGAAGGCTGAATGTCTGTACTCGATGATTGTTATGATGGTATCACGCCTTCCCCAACAAAAAAGACGCACACATTTAACGCCAACACCAATCCGATACGGATCTTTACATCACGCTCCCCGTCAATGCCGTACAGCTCCTTTTATGTGCTACCAAAAGCGTGTGATAATTGTGAACAAACGAAATTCACATTCCAACACCGCCCGTTTGAGAAGCGTTAAATGGGCGAAGGTAGTAGCTTTGTGCAGTAAACGAATAATGTATGCATGCATTCAAAACAGGCTGACTCGTGAAATTCATTGCTTCGATTCGGCGGGGAATGCAAGATCCGGCTAGATAAGGCGATCGTGCAGAAAAGCGGCTCGATACGAATCGAAAAATGAGCTGCCCTTAAATAGGTGTGGATTTGTGGTTGAGCGTTATTATTTCACGGTTGTTTGTTTTGGAAGCCGGCTGCGGGTCGATTGATTTCGGACATTCCTGATCTACTTACTGCTTTTCATAACGTAATTGATGAGAGTTTGATGAGAGCTGTTCGATGATGTCCGTGTAAGATTGAAGCTGTCTATGTTTCTGTGTTTTCTTTTTGTTTGTTGATGAAATGATGGATATGGATGGGGTTGAAGTGTTGATGTTAAACAAATAAAAAAAAATAGAAGTAAGAAAAAGGTAATTAAGAGACGATATAATGGCGGTAGACTTAAGGGTAGCAGATGACTCCATGATGAGTATGCAGATGACCGGGAGATTCGTAACTTTATCTTCTCTATCTAGAGTCCTTGAGATCTTAACCCGATGGATTAACTTCTTTGATCCTGCGAGGAATTCAAGGTCATGTTTGTACCGTCAAGTCGTCCTAGGATGAGCGGTACACAACCAGATATTCTGATACTAGATGCATTGATCATTGCTTTGACAAAGGAGCGGCCCGGTGGTAGATGCGACAGCGGCGCCGGTCTTTACACGGCAGGACCGGGGTTCAAGTCGCATCTGGGCCGTTCCCCCATAGTGAGGGCTGACTATCCAACTATGCGGAATGACGCTGAGGAATGTCTCACAGATGTGCTGTCACAGTACTTACATGATCTTGTCCTGATGTCCTGAATGTCAAAAATGTACTGCCACAGTATCTACATGATCTTGTCCTTCTTTCACTACTTCTTGACCCTGCAACTTGGAGTAGTTCTTGGCTGTGACCTGCTATTGACTGACTTTTTAAACTTAATACACTCGTAGTTGAATAGCCCATCTTGTGTAGATATCTCTCCTAATTTTAACTTGCAGAAAAAGATCTAAAACCTAACCCCAACAGCATGAGCTCAGCTCAATAGCAAGCCAGAACGCTATAAACTCCCGAAAAGTAAACAATATCGAAGCCAACAGAGAGAAAACTAAAACATCTGACACTGCACGGTTGCATAAGTTGAGTGACCTTGCCAAAAAACCGATCCCAATCCCGTTATTATTAAAGATCCTTCCGCTTATCATTCGCAATCTCCCACACTGCCACACATAAGGTTCAAATTCGAACATTTGACTTCGGCACCATCTGTCGAAAGTCCTTGCCGAAGTCAATAAACTTTCCCTAAGGTCCCAAACAAACAACAAAACAACAAAACTCCCAGATGCTGCACCATCAGAACCACAGAACAGTTCGGGCCGTGCCACACCCGTCACACACTAATAATTGGAACCCTTACCGGAAGCGCCGGCCGAACGCAAGATCAAAAGGAACAGCGTATGTTTGAGCCCGGCTTTTCGGAAGAAAGACACACTCCACCCTGCCAGAGGACTCCATGTCTCTCGTCCACACTAGAGGAGCGCAGCGCTTTCCTTCGCGATTGCGGCAGCTCAGCAATTATAGTGCACTTCCTCTCGGTTTTCGGCGCACAGGCGAACAGAGCCCAACCGGCCGACGCCGACTTTTCGTTTGATTTTTCGGGAAATATGGTCACCAAAAACTGCTGTTCTTCCAGTTTCCAGGGTCCACGCAACGATTCCGGGTGGCCAAATTAAATCATTACGGAAATGAGTAATGCCCGGTGGTCGTTGGAAATGATATCGCGGTGAGTCTCGGTGAGCGCGCGGTATGGATTAAACAAAAGTGGCCACCGTAGCGTGTGTGTTTAAGCTCCAGATCATAAGCCTCGAGATCAAAGCCGGCGCACACCACAACGGGTAGGCAACGGTTGGCAGTTGATTAGACGAAGGTGAAGTAGCTGCGGCCAGTAATTATAAACAGTCAATTGCTCAATCTCCACCAAAAAACGGTAGAATTAATATGTGTATGCTGTTTACTGGTTTTCACCGGGTGGCCTCGATGGACTCGATCGAGCTGACTGTCGTACCGCTTTTCTCACTGTTAAACAAACAATATCTAGTTTATGGGGCTGAATTTCACACATTCCTTAGCAGCGACTTCAGCAAGGAAGAGGAAAAGCGTATCGATTGTCCTGGAGAAAGAAAGCCCTAAATGCCCCAACAAGCACGTCCCATTAAAGCAAATACAGCGGACGAGAGAGAGAGAGTTGCGAGCATGACTTTCGAATTTAAAGAAAACATTCATTCCGCCCCAGTGTTTGGCCACCACCTCTAGTTACCTGGGGTTTGGAAAAAAGGCTTTATCTCGTCAGCATGACGTGATGCTCTTTAACAACGGCAGCCATCATCACCGACAGCGCGCGCGCCAGATTCGACTCGGCGCACTGGCCACATGCCCCATTCCGTCCGTTAACACGTGTTTGATTAGGAATTCACCGTCTGTTAACGAGCTGTCCGGGTTCCTGGGTCCAGATCTCGGCAGTCCAGCGAGGCAAAAGAGTCTTGTAAGTGATATGGAAATTATCTCCACCCGACGATCGGTTTGCGACCCGAAACCGATAAATTACTTGGCGAAGGATCATCCGGCGGAGGTTGGAGGCTACACTGACAGGAGGTGTCTCCAACGCGCGCGTGTGTGTGTGTGTGGGGAGACATGATCCACCCTCTCGCTCGGAAGGAGAGTTTGACATTTATTAATCCTAATGGGGCGCATTCATCATTTATCATGCACGACCCGGCGAAGTCTTCAACCTACCTCCGGGACCCGAACGAGAACATGAAATCGTCCAAACACCGAAAAATCGATTATACTTTCACACCGTAGGGGGCGCCCGCATTCGAGTCGGTGGTGGTGGTGGTGGTGTTGGTGGCCGCCGCCTAATGGGATTCTGGAGCTGATGAAGCTGATCACAATATTTTCATATTTGCATTTGGGTCGTCGTGCAGCGGTCGTCGTCCAGCGCCATCCAGATCTGGTGATTCATAGGTAGAGATCCCGCGGTCTGTGGATGGAAGTCCCCTGCCATCCCTACACTCGAGGGATCGTGCGCTTGTCATAACTCACGTAATTGATTTTTCTTTAGTCGCGATCCGTGTCGTTCGCTTTTCTCTGCGTGCTAAATCTCGGCAAGATGGTGGAATCGATCGATCGATCGTGCTTTTTTTCGCAACAAACGGATGTTCGTGGGTATGCGGACGATTCTTCTCCCGATCTATATACCATCAACGTACACCTCAGGCGTCACTGGAATCAATAAGAGATCTTGTTGAGGGGTTTTTTTTTTGGTTTGGCTGTACCTGATCCCCTTTGCATGCGATGTTGCATGTTTTCCCAGTTTTCTCACCTGAGCCCGCCGCAATCGATTTGCCAAAACGAGATCCGCGTACACTGATCGTCCGCGAACGTGGTCAATCAGCGGGACGGGCGAGCCCGTGTAATAAGCGATAATTTCGTCATTTGTTTTGATAAATAATCAAATTTTCCTGCCCCGAGACCGGGAATGCTGCACGCCAATAAAAGATCGATAAGTGATTTTCATCTTGTTTGCGGCAGGGACGTGATACTGCTTGGGAATGTTTGGAAAGGTAGCGCCCAGTAGAATGGGACGGCCGAGTCGGCTGTACTTCGTATTTGTTTCGTAATGATCTCGTTTTCTGTACGCTGATCGACCTCAAATGGGTTAAGTGGTTGGTGAGTGCGTGGTTTTCGGTTTCGGAGACTCGACCACATTCATCTGTCATCGTTAATCGAGTTGGGGTAGGTGAGGGAACAGTTGAGGTGGAAAGGTAAATTCATAAATTATTGTACCATAATTTAACCTTCGCAGCTGCAGCAGGAACCAGACATTGTTTCTGGAGTTGGGTTGAAGGTGTTATTCGATTTAGGGTGGTTATGTGTTGGTTTAGTTGGTTAGATGCTGATTTGCAGATTATGTGGTATACACCTTGGATCGTAATACCAGCTGTAGGACATGGGTATGTTCGGAACTGATTTGTGTAGTTGATCTTGGTCTGCTCCCAATCGCTTGTACTAATGTTTTTATGGGTTTTTTGACATATATTCTAATCAACAACCATCCTCGGTTTCTACCATAGCCATAAAGACAATTGAGGATATGTTTATACTATTTTCAGGTCAAATTAGAACCTTTTGTGCATGATCATGCTCTCTTGAATGAGTGAAAGCTGAGGACAATTGCAACAAACTAAGAAAACACTGAGTCATAGCAGTGAACAGTGAATTTGAACTTTGTCTGTACTTAGGATTCAAGATCGTCGACACCTTTTATGGCAGCGTTTGTACAGTCATGTGCTGCTAGATTAAGATCTAGAAGCGCTCAATCGAAGTATCTGCTTTTCCTGCCATTCCCCACACAATCTTGCTAAGCATGCCATGATATATTATCTCGCTCTAAAATTCAGCAAAGTTGTGAAATCTTCGAAGCTCCGTTTTTTACCAGATTATAGCACTAGAAGTCTTCCGGTTTCTGGTGAAGAAAATTTGGCACAGGTTTAAGAAAATTTCAGGACTTGCGGAAAATGAGGACCCCAACCCGATGTGATCCCTGAAACGACGAAGTCTCTTGACGACGAGGTCTCTTGGTCGACGTACGACGACGACAAAGACCTCTAGAGATAGGCAAAGCTTCTTCTACATAGTCTTGCACTGGTATTGTCAATAGCTCGGAAATGGATGGTGTTGAAAAGTCCTCCAAAAAACTTTTATGATTGTGGTTTTCTCTGTTCTTTCATCTATTGGATCACTATTTCGTTTGAGAAGATTATGCAGTCCTCATATCTCCGTTTTGAGCTGCATCCTGAGTATATGATTCCTGGTTCTCCAGTAACTTGAAAGTCAGATCGTTGACGTTAGTGCACAGTTACGCTGCTCGTAAAAGACTATACTCAAACCGGGATGTTTAAAACCACAAACCAAATTATCCTCCTCAGTTCTTGTTGTCCTTTGCTCATGTTTATGACATTCATTTCCCATGTTTCCTTACTTCCAAGAACTACCCTGGACAAGAGCATCACAATCTGGCACAAATTATCCTAATTGATACAATTTACCAACGGCCAACAATGCAACCTCCCAATCCAAAATATGTCTTTAGCAACCGCACTGTTTGTTTTGCTAATTCACTTATGGCTTATGGACAGCTGTTGGAGTGATCAATTGTTTGTGATACGTTACTCGCAACCCAAACAGCAGCAGCAGCAGTGATTGGAGTCTCCTAAATTAGTGTGCAAGTTTTGGGTTTGCTTGGTGAGCCACATGCAAATCGCTAAAACAGATGGTGATGGATCGTTTGGCCTACAGAAGCGAATCTCACATCAGGATTCAATCGCTTTGCCAACAGTCTTTGAACCGTGAAGCACTTTTACATAAAAGCTTGCCAACCGTTTATCTTACCAGCAAGTCTGCCTCCTAGTTACGGAGAAACCCTTTCGCGAACAACGCGAAATTATGCACGTGGTAAAATGCATGCATACGGAGACCAGGTAATGGGAAGAGCGAACCGATCGGGCGGGGGCTTGGGATTGAGATTTGTTGGAGCAAAACTAATTGAAAACCCCCTGCCGAGGCTGAACGCCGGGTCCAGGGGGGTGTGCTTGCCGCGGAACAAAAGGAAACCATTTAAGCGAACGGGAAGCGATTGAACCGGTTAAATGATAATGGAGGTTTAGGCGATCGTGAAAGGATATGGTTATATCCATTGTTCGGAGTAATTGCGCGAATGCAGTGAAGGTCTTCTCGCAGCAAGCGCTGGATGCTGTGAGCTAGTTAACTGTCCTGGTGGCATCGTTGGTGGGTTGGCGATGAGCGTACATCCGGTACACATGTATAATGCGGACACCAAATCTTGAACGGCCGGTGACGAATTGATTAAATTTATTACCCAGGGTAGGATTGTGGTGATGTGCTTCGGTTTTTGGGACAGTTCTGTACGACCAAAGAACCCAAGAGAAACGAATAAACTTAAACTGAATATTCTCACCAACGGGGGCCCTGTCCAGAACGATGACATTTGTTGGCGGGCGATGGTGTAAATATTTAATGACAGTTTAATCGTTTTTAATCGTACACGCTGCCCACGCGAAGCAGCTCGCGGTGTTGTGATGACACTAGTGACTGCCCAAACGTTGAGTGCCGAGTGCATTTTATGGCGGACAATGAATCGCTCAAAATAATGTGTTTTATTAACGGGATTGTGTTAAAGGGTTTTGGGAAAGAGGGATCGGATAAAGGCCATTTAAATTTGACTCTGTTAAAAACTGGGAGATGAAATCGAGAATGAACATTGCGAGTTTTTATAGTAGAAAAAATATTTAATAAAAATAAAATAATTTGCATAAAAATTGTTTAAAATTATAATTTTCTTTTAATACACAACATTTCATTCTTTAGAGCATGCTAAACATGACAGATGGAATCCAATATGCCATAATGAACTATGGCATATCTACTATAAAATATTATTTGTAATGAACTCTCGGTTAAATTTAATTCATTTTTTTATAATTATATCTTAAACGGTTAAACTAAATAAACAATAAAAAAGGATAATGAACACTCTACAATATAATGAACTATTAAAATGAACTAGTAAAATGAACTGCCATCTGTCATTGAAGAATGAACATCACAGTTAACAGTAGCATACATATTTTAAGTTTTTTTGTAAGTTACTTTTCCCAATTTCTACATTCAGTAGCCGATTAAAGCAATGTCCATTAAATTAAGCCGAATAAAATTACAAGCTAATCAATGGAAAGATCTGTCCTGAGTGCGGCTCAAATCAGCAACCAGCGGCAGAAATAGTGTAGCAACAGACAGCAAAATGACAAATGATAGTAAATGGGCTACCATGCTACGCTTGACCAATGTTTTGCCCTAAACAAAACCGGGGCCGAACAGTTCATCGGGGCCCGCAACTTCAGCAGGCAATTAATTTGGCGGTGGAATTTTTTAATTTATCAATCCGCTCTATTATTTATTCACGCACGTACACCGTACACCACTGTCCTCCAGGGCTGCCCTTTAGCCGTCTAATCCACCGGAACGTTCCCGCGTCTTGCCGGATTCGGGATGTCAGAATTGGAAAAGCTTTTGTGTCGGTCAGCGGCGCGAGCTTCGAACCGAACGCCAAAAACAGTAGCCATCGATCGTTTCGATCGACCCCGATCGATCGTCCACCCGGCACCGTCCACAGTCCTTTGTGCTGGCGAGGGGAACAAAAAAGCGAAACCAACCATTAAAGCGATTTGATAGACATTAGATTTCGGTTTTATTAGATTTTTCCTACGCTTAATCGTTTCGGAGATTGTATTCCGCCTTTCCGATCGCTGGCCCCAAAAACGGGGTCGAAAATGACTCCCGGCCCGGTCCGGGAGTTAATCAATTCGGCAAACTGGCAAACCAGTGTTGCCAGCGCTCGCCATTCCCCAAATCGGCGGCCAACAATTGGGAGGAGTTAGTGCGGTTTCGGTACGTTCGACGGGGGGTTTCTTCAGTTTCGGGCCACTGTTTGACTCTCTGCCGATGACTTGTCGATTAGAGGAGCTTTTTTTTATTTACCTTAAAGCATCGGGCATTGTTTTGATTAGATTATAAGATAATGTTAATTGGATTTACTTCCCCACCACGGCTGAGCCAGGCCGCTTTTCCCGGGGGAAGTCGTCCACTGAACGCAACCGAACAGATCACGTTTCGTTGAAAAGCAAACAAAACGTTGGACCGGATCGAACGAGATTTTTTGCATCTCATGATGGGGAATTAGATTGCGCTTACGGGCAGGAACGTTTCAGGGGGAACGGGCGATAGGGTCTCTCAAAGTACATAATCGATTCCGGAGCAGTATTTGAGGGTAATTAAAAGAGAAAATTTGAATGTCCGAAACGTTGCATTGTCAATCAGTAATCGAAACAAGAACCGAGATGGATTGGTGGACCGAGTTGGGGAGAGGCTGCGTGTTTGGTTTGTTCGTAACGAGCATTAAATTGTTGGTTTTATTTGAGTATTTAATTGCAGCTTGCTATAAAATTGCTATAAACTCTTAGTAGACTAGCTGTAGAAGCGTTAAACTGGGAGCTTTTATAATTCTCTCCCAAACAACAGCTTATCTTGAACCATTTTTAAGCCACAAAAGAGCTCTCGAAGGCGAACTGAACTCCATTGTACGCATGACTTTGCGCAGATTGATCGTTAATTTATTGGATTATTAGAAGCGTTTTGGCTCGGGCCAAAAGCGTTCCCTGCCTTCCTGGGTAGCTAAAGTTTAATTTTCTCCCCGTACCCGTTGAAGCATTCCTGAATTTCGCTTACCTCGATCGCGTATGGTATAAACGCTGACACAGCTCCCGAAAATCTGGCAGACGCTGCGTCATTGCGCTAATGATTGCTAAGCAGGGATGCTTCCGATGGCCGTGGATGGCCGTGTTCTGATCACGATAAGCGGTGAGAAACACGTATCGATGTTTAGAACGATGGTTTTGATTGGAACCGTACGTTTCGCTCCGGCCGCAAGGAAAGCGAATCGAATTTTAATCTAAATTACATTAAGAAGAGCTATTCCGGCTCGCTTCTTGTAGTTGCTTGCTTCGGCCGAACGATTCGATACGGTTCATGGCTGCTTACGGCGTTGCTTGTACGGCGTTGCATCCCCGCTGTTAAGACGGCGCCAGTTTGGCCGGTGAGTTTGCTTAAAAGCTGTTTACTTTGGTGCTGCTCGTGTTACATGCTTTGAGAAGTTAAAAATGAAACTGTTTATTTAATATATGTTTGAAGCCATTTTATTCCTGTGAATAATTAAGCATCACAGCGTACGGTCATTGAACGTATTAAACACATTGTTTGGACGCGCAGTTTACGACATGTCACCTCAATATTTTTACGATCGCCTGTTTGTGTGGTCGTTTGTCTTTCACGTGTGCGGGGGACTATATTTCCCGAGATCCGAGATTGACATTAAAACGCTTGCACACGAATAAATTACCCACGCAAAGTTTGGGGGACATGCGTTTCAAGAAACGGCTATAAAAAGCTTTACTTTGCTCGTTATATTATAGCACAATGAAATATTCATTTCTCGCGATTAAAGTTGTATAAAAACAAGCCATCTTGATAAAGAGAAAATGAATTCAATTGTTTTCGAGCATTTCCAGTGACCTTTACCTGTAGTTGTGTTTAGCTGTTTCTTCACTGCCTAATGATTGCTTATTAGTTCTCATTCAATTAAAAGTATATTAAGATTCTTTCGTCCGATAACTGCTGACCGCTGGCTCAACCGTACGGTCAATCAAGCTCCTATGCTTGAAAATACAAATTTCATTATCTGCTCATTAATATCTTTGACATCCAACAATGACCCCAGGACAGGAGTTGCAGGGTTTTCCAGTACCGGTAGCGGCGAAATCGGTTTATGGCTATTGATTGGAATCTTGGAAAGGAAATCATGATTAGAAGCGAAGACGAAACAAAAAAAAAAGGTCATTGTGCGTGCCACAAATGTGAGGGTAAAGTGGGTAACTATCAACGCTTCTGCTTTATTAAAATCAAGCAACACTATTAATCATCTCGTTGAAATGAATTTCATGAATTTTGGTTTTTGTTCTGTTACAAAATCTCTTATCGCTATGGTTGACATCGGAGGTTCGGAGGGGCTTTTCGTTTTACGATCGTCATAAAATTCAAGCCTTACGGATAGTTGTAATTATAATCGGGCGCAAACTAACCACACTCGCACAGTTGACATTAACCAGATGAGGGGGGTAATTAATCGGACATGAGGTAATAAAAGCGCGTTATAGCAAACCTGTCTTTTGCTATTATAGCGTTGAGTGAGTTAACAGCGAGATTTTAGGAAATGTGTTTGTGTGGGATTTTCCCCCCAAAAAACTAGGGAGAAAAATAATCAAAACCTCATTAACGATTGTTTTAGCATTTTAGCGATGAGATATTAACTCTAAATTGTAGCTTTTGTTTTTATGGCTATCAAAATACTCTCATAGTGTCCCATTGTGTTTAGTAAATAGCTCTGTAAAACTCCATAAAACAAAAAACTTCACTTCCCTTACTAAAGCAACACATCATAAGGAAGCTTTAAATCTAGCTTAATGTGTAAACAACGTAAATCCACCAACTCACAAAAATCCAAAACAAAACCTATAAAATCTGATCGAGTCGATTGAAACTGCATGATTTGTGCGACACGGGAAGCCATTTTTTTTTTTTTGGGGGGAAAGAAAACCACCCAACTTTTGTGTCACAAAGCTGGCGCACAATCGATCAAATGTGCACTGTCAGTAAAATTAATTGTTTGTTACCGAGCAAACAGGGTAAGCTGTAATGTGCAGGGGTTTTAGAAAGTAGGGGAAACGTTTGCATATTCGGTCCCCCACCACCCAAACCAAACAGCCGGTTGCTGATGTGATTGGATAAGGGTCGACTCCGCCCCCGAGAGAAGGTTAGATGGTTGGTGGTGTGTGTGTGTAGTATGGCGTACGTTTTGTGGCAGTGTGTAGCGATGCAATGGTGGCAGTAAGGCGGAGCTTGACGTTTAGTTTGTCGATTGCAGGGGTCGTCAGGTGGAAGTTGTAATATTTTATTATTTATTTAAATGTAATTAGAATTTTTTTTTATAATTTTGTGAAACTTATTCACTTGTCTTGTAGAAGATTTTGTATAAAATTTTAATCAAATAAAAAAAATGATGTAAATAAAAAAACTCTCATCTCTCCCCAACTCTTCCCAGAAAACCCCTGCATCGAGCTTTTTTTTCTGACTCTCCTTTATCTTGTTCCCCATGTACTTCGCACGGGTTTCAGTTTCACGGTACCAGTTTTCCAGCTCCATCCACGGCAAGCGTTCAGTGCTAGTTTCACGTTCGCTTTGCGTAGTTTGTCCGGCCGTTCGCGTGCTCATTCGTTTGTTTACGCTCGCATCGATCGTTCGCGCGTTTTGTTTCCCGCACACGGGCGGCGTAACGCTTTCCGTACGCGCAAAAGCAAAGACCGTCGGCGTTGAGGGCGCGCGAAAGCCAGTTTCAAGTGGTGCTCGTGTGTGTTTTCGATTTTATTTTATCAGTTCTAATACAAATAGTGCTAAAAAAAGGTGTTTACAGATAAGCAGATGATTCGTTGGCATGCTAAAAAGGGGGCATAAAGCAGTTTGCGAGCAAATTGTTGGATTATCACCTCGCAGTAGCGAACTCCAGTAGCAAGATCGAACGTCAACAAGATCAAAAGCTAGCAGCCGAGCCAAACCGGGGGTTTGTTAGCCGCATTAAGGCAGTCGAGAAGCAAACTGATAGCTAATTGAATTGGCACCCCACGCGCGGACGTTCGTTTTGCAGTGAAGTGCATTCCGTGGGTGCATTATCGGGCCTGACAGCACGAAAAAGAAACGAAGGTGTGCAAGTGCATCCGTTTTACCCGGTGCCAGAGAGCGAGCGAGCGAGTGTGTTCTCCAAAAAAAGCCGTCAAACACAAAACGGCAGATAGTGAAGTGTTAAAATTAACGCGCTGTTCTCTCGTACACCGTTCAATTAACAAACTGCATTTCGCCAATGTGTGTGTGTGTGTGTGTGCGTGTAAAAGTGTCCTGCATAACCTAGTGCTAGTGTGCCAAAGTATGGATTGGGCGAGCTCGAGTGAATTATGCAACTGTGCTAGAAATATACATATTGTGAGCAAATATTTCCACACAGCACTCGACACCGGTGCTCCGTTTTTCAATTAGCCACAATTAGTCGCCAGCGAAGAAGGCGAGACCCCCGGTGTTTCGAGCGTTATCGCTAAACGGTGAGCAAGCACTGGAAAGCACAAACGTCCCGTCAAGCCGCCGAAGAGAAACAGATACGCCATTTGATAGCGAAACTCGTACACACCAGCAAAATTGTGCACAATTATATATCCGTTTGCTGCGAGCATCTTCAACGTTTTTGAAGTGTTTGAAGTTGAGGAGGACAAGCAAAACAAGCTCTAGTTTGCTGTGCCGACACCGAACAGGTAAGCACGGACAACGACTTCGACGGAAATGCAATGAAAACATTCTCACCGAAACCGATTCCTGTGGCTGCGGTTAACCCTGTACGTTTCCCCGGATTCGGAACGAGTTAATCTGCCCCCGGGAGGAAATCCTTCCAATTACGCAATTTCCTTAATCACAAGTACGGGGGGAGATAGCTGGTCAGCCAACCGCAAACCAGTTAGAGTGGTTCGCAGAACATCCCTAAAGCGATGCTACTGGCGAGCGACTGTTAATGGTTCGAACTTTAAAAGCTACTTCTGGAAGGAAAAACTGCATGTTTTCGGGCATATGTTTTTTTCTTCCATTTCTCCCCGTTTATAGGGTGTGTTTGTGAGCTCGAACGTCTCGAAACACATCCAAAATGGCAATACAGCATGCGGATAATGCGGCAGACTATCGGCATTTGTTCTATATTTGATTAGGAAACTCATA
>KZ061809.1:45112-118856 GCA_002091835.1 Anopheles maculatus
CTGTACCTAACTTAATTACCTATCGCAACTACAAACTCGTGCTTCAACACACACACACACAAACAGAGCAAAATAATATTTTTTTTTCTTCTCGCCTGTTACCTTCCAATTGAATCCAATGTCTGTTTGTTGCTTGATTTCGATCGATGACTTTTCGATTGGAAATGCCAACATTTTCACTTGTTTATTTGTAGTCCACCAATGCAGGGTTGTCGATCGTACACCGAAAACGAACGAAAAAAAAAACATTGTGCCAGGAAATGTATGTGCACCAAACAATTAAACTAATTGTCAAACGTTTCCTGTAATTAACCAATGCATTGGTTGGAGGGGAAGGTTGAATTTTAGTTTGGTTCAAGTCACATCACAATCAACGTCGCGCTTGCATTTTGCACCAAGGCAAACGCATGCGACAAACCTCGTAACGAGCAGGTAATGAATTAATTTTGTTACCGTTTGTTTAATTGCTTTAAGGAAAATTAAGATATTTAATTTCACCTTTTTTTTGCATTTTTCTTGTTATTTTATGTAGAATTATTTTACTCTTGTGCACAGATATAAAGATGCTATAAAAATCTAGCACCACTGACAGCCTTGGACAAATTTACTTTAAAGTGCGTTTAGAGTACCAGATTGAATCCTCATAGTTGAATTTTGATGTGTTTTTGAAGCGCTAGAATCATTTTCAATAAATGTGGCGCTTGCAAGTCTTATCCTCTGCTTCAAATCGATTATATAGAAAGCAAACATTAACTATATTATCATGCGATATTTACTTACAATATCGAAAAACCAGAACGCAAACAGAGAACAATCGAAATAACCATAACCAAACACAAACATACATCAAGCAGTGGAAGGTAGCACAGAGCTCATATTCGCTCGATGATCGCTTATCGCACCCAAAGACGGGTTTTTCTATTATAATTGACATTATCTTCAATTAGTGCATCGCGATAACGCATCGCATCGGCAGAGAGTGCGCACCGCGTTCCTTCTGCGTTCGGTGGTGACGCTTGTCATCATCATCAGCACCGTGTGTCAACACAGACGGTGGTGATTGATACATTACTCGCGCTTGATCCGTAAGCGTCGATGATTAACCCCCATTAGCTTCAACCGGCTGTACAGCAAATCTTCGGGCGTCCGGTGTGCGTGTGTGTTTAGATTTGTTTATCAGTCAACCTCATCGTTTAGCTTAATCCATCATGCAAACGTATTGTAGCAACCTGTCTGGTCCGATGCCCTGCCCTTGTAATCGACAACTCCGCGCACACCAAAACTTCCATTGTCTCCCGCTTTTGATCGATGAGTCCTGCGCCTTTTCACGTGGTGTGACAATGCTGGCAAGCGAGGTGTTGGATTTTCGAGAGAATGAGGTTTAAAATCGCTCGATAATGTATCACCGCGTGGACTAAGGGTTTAATCACAAATCGGTGCTCCAGGCGCACTCGATTGGGCAACAATTGGGGACACATTGACGAAACAAAATCCCGGCCAGACCCTAGCAGTCAGTGCAGAAACCCGGGTGAAGTTAACGCATGGGTGCAACTATCGTTAGGCGTCTTCGTTAACGTGCCGGATAGAATATGGGGTGTTCTTTCTTATCTATAAATTGGGATTTAATCGATCTAAACAAAATATAATTAAGCTTCGTCACCACCACGCTACAAACGATGGGAATTTACAACGATTAGCAATCGAATGAACAAAATTGATGAACTGCTTTTGAGGTTGATTAAGCACAAATCAAACCCTTGGTTTCAGCTTATTGAATGCTGTTTTATTATGAGCTACAAACACACATAAGTAATTGAGGTGATTAGTGATTGAGCATCAGGGCAAATGCTATCAGCTTAAAGTTTAGTAATATTTTAGAGTACCTAGACAAAACTTTATAGTTTTATAAAATAAATTTGATCTGGTTGGTTGATTTGGGAAAGCAGCCGATGCCTAATTTTGCTCTAATTTTGTGCTATAAAAATATCGTTATTCTAAAGCCGGGGGTACACCAAGCGTAAACTGAAAAAGTTTACGCTTGATTTGGAGGGGAAGGTACAAAAATTACGTCAAAAAGTTTGTAGCTTCGAGAGCTACAAACTCGAAGCGTAAACTTTTGACGTATCAAATTTTCAGAAAAGGAAAACGAAATCGGTCTAAACATCAACGTTGGAGTTAGTTCTGTGCCTGTTTTATAATTTAAAGTATCAAATTTAAAATGGATGTCTATACTAATGAATTTGTTTGATTTTGATATTTTCGATTTACGCACCCCAGGTAAACGAAGCGTAAACTTTTTGACAGATTTTTCTGTCAAAATTTAGATTTACGCTAAAGTTTACGCTTGGTGTACCCCCGGCTTAAGAATTGAAAATGCATTTATTTGCTATAGTTGGTCACCACCAGAAACTATAAGTACTACAAGCTATATTTTAAGAGGATAAAAATTATGCTATAATAGATCAAAACTATATTTTATAGCATATTTAAATTTAATATTTTGGGTAGGAATTGTTGTCAAATTGACTGCTATAATGCTACACCTTTGCTTTGGTAAATCTGACACAATTCGTTATATCTTTGTTATTCATTGAGATCTATACAAACATTCCCAATCAAAAACTAATCAAATAAAAAACATCCATCCCGTATGATAAGGAGATAATAGTTCCCGCTTTCCTTGGGAAAATTTGTACCTTCGCTGTACCCAGTCGATATCAATGACCCGTCCACGTTTGTCTGGTCTGGTCACAAATCGTTTGTCCGGAACGCAGAAACAGAAAAGGGCTTTTAATTTAATTACAAATCGAACCTCGAAGACCGTCGCCCGAATTTCCCTTCAAGCGATGGCGGATGGCGTGCAAGATGCAGCACCATTACACCTGTGGGACCTGGACGGCAATCGATCCCGCGCGTTTTCGGTCGCCGATCGGGCTTGTTAACGGTTCAAATTAGGCCGTTGTTTCGATTGCGTGATAACCGCTTTCCGATGCGGGAAAAGCGCACACACACCCGCGGCGCCCGTTGTACACACCTCACCGCCCGTTGTCACCCTCCCACTGCAGCCCGTTGTCTTATCGCACAAAACGGACACTGTTGTAGCACCCGGGACCGATGCTCCCGAACGTTAACGTTAATTTGATTAAGCGATACCGCATGTTTTTGCGCCGGTACGAACGCTCCGGTATGTCCGGTGCGCTGACATGCAGACGGCAAAAACGTGCTCCCGTTTTTTGGGGGGAGCGAAAATCTCGATCGCCGATCTCGTGTAAGCTGTCAAAAACGATGCTCGTACAATACTTTCCACTTTTGCCGAACACATCGCCCAACACAACCCGAATTCGGCCGGTATCGGCAGCGGCAGCACAGGGCAGCCTGGGCTTCAATCAACCGGCACAACTACCTGCAAGATGCGCCCGCCTGTAAGCAATGGGAGCCACTTCCCATCGCTGAGTGGGTGTTGTAAATTAAGCAAACAAAGCAGCGATCTGCGATACTGGAATGGGTCGCTACTGCGCTGCCGTGCTTGAATGCGCCCTCCAGCACGGGTTTTGGTATGAATTTATTGCTAATTGAGTTAGGACTAGGCCGTTAGTAATGCGTTTTTACAGAGCTATAAAGAGTACACCGGTGATGCATATCGTACTTGAGAAAGATAGGGCGAAACATCAAACTGCAGCACAACTTCGAGTGATGTATTATCTCCTAGTCTCACCTCTCGGTACAGCTGATTTTAATTGCATTTGTTTCCGATTTATCGCCATTAGCTTCTGCACACAAACAGGAAACAAACAGAGTTGCTATAAAATTCCTTTGCATATTGATGCGGAACCTTACAAAGTTCTTCTTCGCAACTAAAGACGTTTATATCACAAAATCGAAAGCCCCAACCAAAGATCTAGTAACCAGAGTAAAGATTCAATTCTATCCTCCACACAAAACGCGCCTTATGCCAGCTTGACCCCGCTGCCCATGCTCTACCTTCTCACCGCTCTGCTGGCGGTAATTAATTAGTCGACCCCGTGTTTACAAGCTCATTAAGGGCAAAACTTTATGGCCCTTGCTGACGCGATGACTGTTGCGCTTCTGTCTTACGCCCCCGGAACCGGTTGCGCCCGCCGAAACTGCCGATAGCTCTAGCTCTTCTACACCACAAACAAAATGGCCTCCCCAATCAAACGGCATGCTCCGTGGAGTGGGAAATGCGAAGTCACAGTAGGCGAGTTGTCTGTGCTGTTTGGATCGAATACGGAGCAGCAAACTCCATAGCGAGAGAGAGACTATGGGCTGATAGTGTTGGTAAGCTACTTATATTCGTTTAAGCTTAATAAGGGTTTTATTATTCTGCCTAACTGTTTCAATGTGATTAATATAAGCAGAAGTAAAGCAAGTTTTTGGTGCCTTTTTAGGTTATATTTTCGTCACAATAATAAATTACTAGTGTTATAGTCACTGCTAGACATCTTCTCGCTCTGGAAGGCTCGCAGAAGCATTGGACTCTAGGGCTGGACTCCGTGACAAACCATTCAAATGTGTGTGTTTTTTCTAGCACAGACTTTGGACACGCAATAACAGCCCGAGTGATGGTGTAAAATCTTGCTTTTCACTTCAAAACGTAGCAAATTAAAAGCTGCTTACTAGAAAATGGAGCTTAAACACGAACGTTATCAAGCGCAAGTTGTGGTTCCTGTTCCTTCTCAGTTACAAATGGAACAGCTTTATTATGCAAGCAAAGCTCCTGTCTGAGGTATCACAATTCCATTAGCAAAATCCTTTTTAATGAGCGCGTCATTTTGCATACGAAATTCTTCCATCAACCTGTTAGCATCTTCTGTGATTCTTCTTCAATTTTTAACTCTATTTTCTTCATCTTATTGTTTGAAAGATTCATTAAAACTTTTGCGTTTTTCTTCATCACCTCGAAATATCTTTAATACTTTCATAAATATGTCTTCATTCCCAAACCCTCCGCTCTGGACGCTGATTGAGTGAGCGAGCTTTACATTGCACACAACACCGCAAACAAACAAGAAACAATTTACATGTTCCGCCCCGGCATGTACCGAACAAAGAAAAGCTTCTTCTAAAACCGAAAACGGTTCGTTGATTTTACGCTACACACAAGCTCCTAGCTGCCTGGCCAGCCCATCAATCAAACACCGCTACTGGCACACCGAGCACCCATTTTTATGATCGTCATTAGGCTAATTCCTTGTTTTTCCGGGCAAACAACGGCTAAATACACATCCTGCCCCGAAAGTCTCGCGTCGGAAAAGCTCGGCAGGGGTTCTCGGCGGACGGGTGAAACAATTGAAACGTTTGCCATCATTAATAAGCCTACTACTTGCCTACTGTGTGCGCGTAGAATTGTAGCCTTTGCTAGGATTTACGTGACGAGGTTTTTCATTTTTTACCGAGGAGCTTATTTATCTTAAATAAATATAAAAAATGCGCTTCAAAATTCCACCAAAATGGCGAACATAATTTGCAATTTAAATTCTACCGTTAAAAGAGAGTTAGTTAATGGATTTGTGATACTGCTAATGCGACTTAGTGCTGGTAGCATTAGGGCGTTATCCGCCTAATGTTGATTGAAAAAGCGTTTAAATAAATACGTTCTGCCTGCCTTAATACTCGTATCGAATATCCGTTTTAGCTGTAATTGATTTCAACTAAATATGTGTTACCGAAGAGAGCAAATAGTTGTGTAGTGTCTGCTACAATTTAATTTCGCAAACTTTGTGCTGCATCGCGTGCCTGCCAACCGGGTTGTCTTTCAAACGGCCCTTTTGCCTATTTGCAGGCGCAGCCGGTTATGAGTTTCCTAATCAAATATAGAACAAATGCCGATAGTCTGCCGCATTATCCGCATGCTGTATTGCCATTTTGGATGTGTTTCGAGACGTTCGAGCTCACAAACACACCCTATAAACGGGGAGAAATGGAAGAAAAAAACATATGCCCGAAAACATGCAGTTTTTCCTTCCAGAAGTAGCTTTTAAAGTTCGAACCATTAACAGTCGCTCGCCAGTAGCATCGCTTTAGGGATGTTCTGCGAACCACTCTAACTGGTTTGCGGTTGGCTGACCAGCTATCTCCCCCCGTACTTGTGATTAAGGAAATTGCGTAATTGGAAGGATTTCCTCCCGGGGGCAGATTAACTCGTTCCGAATCCGGGGAAACGTACAGGGTTAACCGCAGCCACAGGAATCGGTTTCGGTGAGAATGTTTTCATTGCATTTCCGTCGAAGTCGTTGTCCGTGCTTACCTGTTCGGTGTCGGCACAGCAAACTAGAGCTTGTTTTGCTTGTCCTCCTCAACTTCAAACACTTCAAAAACGTTGAAGATGCTCGCAGCAAACGGATATATAATTGTGCACAATTTTGCTGGTGTGTACGAGTTTCGCTATCAAATGGCGTATCTGTTTCTCTTCGGCGGCTTGACGGGACGTTTGTGCTTCCCAGTGCTTGCTCACCGTTTAGCGATAACGCTCGAAACACCGGGGGTCTCGCCTTCTTCGCTGGCGACTAATTGTGGCTAATTGAAAAACGGAGCACCGGTGTCGAGTGCTGTGTGGAAATATTTGCTCACAATATGTATATTTCTAGCACAGTTGCATAATTCACTCGAGCTCGCCCAATCCATACTTTGGCACACTAGCACTAGGTTATGCAGGACACTTTTACACGCACACACACACACACTAGCGAAATGCAGTTTGTTAATTGAACGGTGTACGAGAGAACAGCGCGTTAATTTTAACACTTCACTATCTGCCGTTTTGTGTTTGACGGCTTTTTTTGGAGAACACTCTCGCTCGCTCGCTCTCTGGCACCAGGTAAAGCGGATGCACTTGCACACCTTCGTTTCTTTTTCGTGCTTTCAGGCCCGATAATGCACCCGCGGAATGCACTTCACTGCAAAACGAACGTCCGCGCGTGGGGTGCCAATTCAATTAGCTATCAGTTTGCTTCTCGACTGCCTTAATGCGGCTAACAAACCCCCGGTTTGGCTCGGCTGCTAGCTTTTGATCTTGTTGACGTTCGATCTTGCTACTGGAGTTCGCTACTGCGAGGTGATAATCCAACAATTTGCTCGCAAACTGCTTTATGCCCCCTTTTTAGCATGCCAACGAATCATCTGCTTATCTGTAAACACCTTTTTTTAGCACTATTTGTATTAGAACTGATAAAATAAAATAGAAAACACACACGAGCACCACTTGAAACTGGCATTCGCGCGCCCTCAACGCCGACGGTCTTTGCTGTTGCGCGTACGGAAAGCGTCACGCCGCCCGTGTACGGGGAAACAAAACGCGCGAACGATCGATGCGAGCGTAAACAAACGAATGAGCACGCGAACGGCCGGACAAACTACGCAAAGCGAACGTGAAACTAGCACTGAACGCTTGCCGTGGATGGAGCTGGAAAACTGGTACCGTGAAACTGAAACCCGTGCGAAGTACATGGGGAACAAGATAAAGGAGAGACAAAAAAAAAGCTCGATGCAGGGTTTTTCTGGGAAGAGTTGGAGCGGGATGAGAGTTTTCATATTAATATTTTTTTTTTTAATTCAATAAAATTTTATACAAAAACTTCTACAAGACAAGTGCATAAGTTTCACAAAATTATAAAAAATACTTTTTATTACATTTAAATAAATAATAAAATATTACAACTCCTACCTGACGACCCCTGCAATCGACAAACTAAACGTCAAGCTCCGCCTTACTGCCACCATTGCATCGGTTCACACTGCCACAAAACGTACGCCATACTACACACACACACCACCAACCATCTAACCTTCTCTCGGGGGCGGAGTCGACCCTTATCCAATCACATCAGCTACCGGCTGTTTGGGTGGGGGAGGACCGAATATGCAAAAGTTTCCCCTACTTTCTAAAACCCCTGCACATTACAGCTTACCCTGTTTGCTCGGTAACAAACAATTAATTTTACTGACAGTGCACATTTGATCGATTGCGCCAGCTTTGTGACACAAAAGTTGGGTGGTTTTCTTTCCCCCAAAAAAAAAAAATGGCTTCCCGTGTCGCACAAATCATGCAGTTTCAATCGGGTCGGCTCGATCAGATTTTATAGGTTTTGCTTTTGGGTTTTTGTGAGTTGGTAGATTTACGTTGTTTACACATTAAGCTAGATTTAAAGCTTCCTTATGATGTGTTGCTTTAGTAAGGGAAACGAAGATTTTTGTTTTATGGAGTTTTACACAGCTATTTACTAAACACAATGGGACACTATGAGAGTATTTTGACAGTCATAAAAACAAAAGCTACAATTTAGAGTTAATATCTCATCGCTAAAATGCTAAAACAATCGTTAATGAGGTTTTGATTATTTTTCTCCCTAGTTTTTTGGGGGGATAATCCCACACAAACGCATTTCCTAAAATCTCGCTGTTAACTCACTCAACGCTATAATCGCAAAAGAGAGGTTTGCTATAACGCGCTTTTATTACCTCATGTCCGATTAATTACCCCCCTCATCTGGTTAATGTCAACTGTGCGAGTGTGCTTAGTTTGCGCCCGATTTTAATTACAACTATCCGTAAGGCTTGAATTTTATGACGATCGTAAAACGAAAACCCCCTCCGAACCTCCGATGTCAACCATAGCGATAAGAGATTTTGTAACAGCACAAAAACCAAAATTCATGAAATTCATTTCAACGAGATGATTAATAGTGTTGCTTGACTTTAATAAAGCAGAAGCGTTGATAGTTACCCACTTTACCCTCACATTTGTGGCACGCACAATGACCTTTTTTTTGTTTCGTCTTCGCTTCTAATCATGATCTCCTTTCCAAGATTCCAATCAATAGCCATAAACCGATTTCGCCGCTACCGGTACTGGAAAACCCTGCAACTGCTGTCCTGGGGTCATTGTTGGATGTCAAAGATATTAATGAGCAGATAATGAAATTTGTATTTTCAAGCATAGGAGCTTGATTGACCGTACGGTTGAGCCAGCGGTCAGCAGTTATCGGACGAAAGAATCTTAATATACTTTTAATTGAATGAGAACTAATAAGCAATCATTAGGCAGTGAAGAAACAGCTAAACACAACTACAGGTAAAGGTCACTGGAAATGCTCGAAAACAATTGAATTCATTTTCTCTTTATCAAGATGGCTTGTTTTTATACAACTTTAATCGCGAGAAATGAATATTTCATTGTGCTATAATATAACGAGCAAAGTAAAGCTTTTTATAGCTGTTTCTTGAAACGCGTGTCCTCCAAACTTTGCGTGGGTAATTTATTCGTGTGCAAGCGTTTTAATGTCAATCTCGGATCTCGGAAAATATGGTCCCCCCCACACGTGAAAGACAAACGACCACACAAACAGGCGATCGTAAAAATATTGAGGTGACATGTCGTAAACTGCGCGTCCAAACAATGTGTTTAATACGTTCAATGACCGTACGCTGTGATGCTTAATTATTCACAGGAATAAAATGGCTTCAAACATATATTAAATAAACAGTTTCATTTTTAACTTCTCAAAGCATGTAACACAGGCAGCACCAAAGTAAACAGCTTTTAAGCAAACTCACCGGCCAAACTGGCGCCGTCTTAACAGCGGGGATGCAACGCCGTACAAGCATCACCGTAAGCAGCCATGAACCGTATCGAATCGTTCGGCCGAAGCAAGCAACTACAAGAAGCGAGCCGGAATAGCTCTTCTTAATGTAATTTAGATTAAAATTCGATTCGCTTTCCTTGCGGCCGGAGCGAAACGTACGGTTCCAATCAAAACCATCGTTCTAAACATCGATACGTGTTTCTCACCGCTTATCGTGATCAGAACACGGCCATCCACGACCATCGGAAGCATCCCTGCTTAGCAATCATTAGCGCAATGACGCAGCGTCTGCCAGATTTTCGGGAGCTCTGTCAGCGTTTATACCTTACGCGATCGTGGTAAGCGAAATTCGGGAATGCTTCAGCGCGTACGGGTAGAAAATTAAACTTTAGCTACCCAGGAAGGCAGGGAACGCTTTTGGCCCGAGCCAAAACGCTTCTAATAATCCAATAAATTAACGATCAATCTGCGCAAAGTCATGCGTACAATGGAGTTCAGTTCGCCTTCGAGAGCTCTTTTGTGGCTTAAAAATGGTTCAAGATAAGCTGTTGTTTGGGAGAGAATTATAAAAGCTCCCAGTTTAACGCTTCTACAGCTAGTCTACTAAGAGTTTATAGCAATTTTATAGCAAGCTGCAATTAAATACTCAAATAAAACCAACAATTTAATGCTCGTTACGAACAAACCAAACACGCAGCCTCTCCCCAACTCGGTCCACCAATCCATCTCGGTTCTTGTTTCGATTACTGACTGACAATGCAACGTTTCGGACATTCAAATTTTCTCTTTTAATTACCCTCAAATACTGCTCCGGAATCGATTATGTATTTTGAGAGACCCTATCGCCCGTTCCCCCTGAAACATTCCTTCCCGTAAGCGCAATCTAATTCCCCAACATGAGATGCAAAAAATCTCGTTCGATCCGGTCCAACGTTTTGTTTGCTTTTCAACGAAACGTGATCTGTTCGGTTGCGTTCAGTGGACGACTTCCCCCGGCCTGGCTCAGCCGTGGTGGGGAAGTAAATCCAATTAACATTATCTTATAATCTAATCAAAACAATGCCCGATGCTTTAAGGTAAATAAAAAAAAGCTCCTCTAATCGACAAGTCATCGGCAGAGAGTCAAACAGTGGCCCGAAACTGAAGAAACCCCCCGTCGAACGTACCGAAACCGCACTAACTCCTCCCAATTGTTGGCCGCCGATTTGGGGAATGGCGAGCGCTGGCAACACTGGTTTGCCAGTTTGCCGAATTGATTAACTCCCGGACCGGGCCGGGAGTCATTTTCGACCCCGTTTTTGGGGCCAGCGATCGGAAAGGCGGAATACAATCTCCGAAACGATTAAGCGTAGGAAAAATCTAATAAAACCGAAATCTAATGTCTGTCAAATCGCTTTAATGGTTGGTTTCGCTTTTTTGTTCCCCTCGCCAGCACAAAGGACTGTGGACGGTGCCGGGTGGACGATCGATCGGGGTCGATCGAAACGATCGATGGCTACTGTTTTTGGCGTTCGGTTCGAAGCTCGCGCCGCTGACCGACACAAAAGCTTTTCCAATTCTGACATCCCGAATCCGGCAAGACGCGGGAACGTTCCGGTGGATTAGACGGCTAAAGGGCAGCCCTGGAGGACAGTGGTGTACGGTGTACGTGCGTGAATAAATAATAGAGCGGATTGATAAATTAAAAAATTCCACCGCCAAATTAATTGCCTGCTGAAGTTGCAGGCCACTGTGGCCCCCGATGAACTGTTCGGCCCCGGTTTTGTTTAGGGCAAAACATTGGTCAAGCGTAGCATGGTAGCCCATTTACTATCATTTGTCATTTTGCTGTCTGTTGCTACACTACTTCTGCCGCTGGTTGCTGATTTGAGCCGCACTCAGGACAGATCTTTCCATTGATTAGCTTGTAATTTTATTCGGCTTAATTTAATGCACATTGCTTTAATCGGCTACTGAATGTAGAAATTGGGAAACGTCACTTCCAAAAGAAGTTAAAGTATGTATGTTACTGTTAGTTCTGAAGTTCATTCTTTAATGACAGATGGTAGTTCATTTTAAAAGTTCATTATATTGTAGAGTGTTCTTTATCCTTTTTTATTATTGTTTTAGTTTAATCGTTTTGGATATAATTATAAAAAATTGCATTAAATTTAACCGAGAGTTCATTCTTCTTCTTTCTTGGCCTAACGACCTCTTAAGGTCATGCCTGCCATTTCTGGCTTACTAGACTAATTGATACCGTATAGTTGGTTAGTCAATCCTCACTATGGGGGAACGGCCCAGATGAGACTTGAACCCCGGTCCTGCCGTGTGAAGACCGGCGCCGCTGTCGCATCACCACCGGGCCGCCCAACCGAGAGTTCATTACAAAGTATATTTTATAGTAGATATGCCATAATTCATTATGGTATATTGGATTCCATCTGTCATGTTTAGCATGCTATAAAGAATGTAATGTTGTATATTTAAGGAAAATTATAAATTTAAACAAATTTTATGGAAATTATTTTATTTTTATTAGATATTTTTTCTACTATAAAAACACGCAATGTTTATTCTCGATTTAATCTCCCATTTTTAAACAGAGTCAAATTTAAATGGCCTTTATCCGATCCCTCTTTCCCAAAAGCCTTTAACACAATCCTGTTAATAAAACACATTATTTTGAGCGATTCATTGTCAGCCATAAAATGCACTCGGCACTCAACGTTTGGGCAGTCTGCAGTCTCATCACAACGCCGTGAGCTGCTTCGCGTGGGCAGCGTGTACGATTAAAAACGATTAAACTGTCATTAAATATTTACACCATCGCCCGCCAACAAATGTCATCGTTCTGGACAGGGCCCCCGTTGGTGTGAATATTCAGTTTAAGTTTATTCGTTTCGCTTGGGTTTTTTGGTCGTACAGAACTGTCCCAAAAACCGAAGCACATCACTAACCAGCCAACAGGGTTATAAATTTAATCAATTCGTCACCGGCCGTTCAAGATTTGGTGTCCGCATTATGTATGTGTACCGGATGTACGCTCATCGCCAACCCACCAACGATGCCACCAGGACAGTTAACTAGCTCACAGCATCCAGCGCTTGCTGCGAGAAGACCTTCACTGCATTCGCGCAATTACTCCGAACAATGGATATAACCATATCCTTTCACGATCGCCTAAACCTCCATTATCATTTAACCGGTTCAATCGCTTCCCGTTCGCTTAAATGGTTTCCTTTTGTTCCGCGGCAAGCACACCCCCCTGGACCCGGCGTTCAGCCTCGGCAGGGGGTTTTCAATTAGTTTTGCTCCAACAAATCTCAATCCCAAGCCCCCGCCCAATCGGTTCGCTCTTCCCATTACCTGGTCCCCGCATGCATGCATTTTACCACGTGCATAATTTCGCGTTGTTCGCGAAAGGGTTTCTCCGTAACTAGGAGGCAGACTTGCTGGTAAGATAAACGGTTGGCAAGCTTTTATGTAAAAGTGCTTCACGGTTCAAAGACTGTTGGCAAAGCGATTGAATCCTGATGTGAGATTCGCTTCTGTAGGCCAAACGATCCATCACCATCTGTTTTAGCAATTTGCATGTGGCTCACCAAGCAAACCCAAAACTCGCACACTAATTTAGGAGACTCCAATCACTGCTGCTGCTGCTGTTTGGGTTGCGAGTAACGTACCACAAACAATTGATCACTCCAACAGCTGTCCGTAAGCCATAAGTGAATTAGCAAAACAAACAGTGCGGTTGCTAAAGACATATTTTGGATTGGGAGGTTGCATTGTTGGCTGTTGGTAAATTGTATCAATTAGGATAATTTGTGCCAGATTGTGATGCTCTTGTCCAGGGAAGTTCTTGGAAGTAAGGAAACACTGGAAATGAATGTCATAAACATGAGCAAAGGACAACAAGAACTGAGGAGGATAATTTGGTTTGTGGTTTTAAACATCCCGGTTTGAGTATAGTCTTTTACGAGTAGCGTAACATCAACGTCAACGATCTGACTTTCAAGTTACTGGAGAACCAGGAATCATATTCTCAGGATGCTGCTCAAAACGAAGATATGAGGACTGTATGATCATCTCAAACGAAATAGTGATCCAATAGATGAAAGAACAGAGAAAACCACAATCACAAAAGTTTTTTGGAGGACTTTTCAACACCATCCAGTTCCGAGCTATTGACAATACCAGTGCAAGACTATGTAGAAGAAGCTTTGCCTATCTCTAGAGGTCTTCGTCGTCGTCGTTCGTCGACCAAGAGACTTCGTCGTCAAGAGACTTCGTCGTTTCAGGGATCACATCGGGTTGGGGTCCTCATTTTCCGCAAGTCCTGAAATTTTCTTAAACCTGTGCCAAATTTTCATCACCAGAAACCGGAAGACTTCTAGTGCTATAACCTGGTAAAAAACGGAGCTTCGAAGATTTCACAATCTTGCTAAATTTTAGAGCGAGATAATATATCATGGCATGCTTTGCAAGATTGTGTGGGGAATGGCAGGAAAAACAGATACTTCGATTGAGCGCTTCTAGATCTTAATCTAGCAGCACATGACTGTACAAACGCTGCCATAAAAGGTGTCAACGATCTTGCATCCGTAGTACAGATAACGTTCAAACTGACTGTTCACTGCTAAGACTCAGTGTTTTCTTAGTTTGTGGCAATTGTCCTCAGCTTTCACTCATCCAAGAGAGCATGATCATGCACAAAAGGTTCTAATTCGACCTGGAACTAGTCTCAAAATATCGTCAATTGTCTCTATGGCTATGGTAGAAACCGTGGATGGTTGTTGATTAGAATGTCTGTCAAAAAAACCCATAAAAACAATAGTACAAGCGATTGGGAGCAGACCAAGATCAGCTACACACATCAGATCCGAATATACCCATGTCCTACAGCTGGTATTACGATCCAAGGTGCATACAGCATAATCTGTAAATCAGCATCTAACCAACTAAACCAACACATAACCACCCTAAATCGAATAACACCTTCAACCCAACTCCAGAAACAATGTCTGGTTCCTGCTACAGCTGCGAAGGTTAAATTATGGTACAATAATTTATGAATTTACCTTTCCACCTCAACTGTTCCCTCACCTACCCCAACTCGATTAACGATGACAGATGAATGTGGTCGAGTCTCCGAAACCGAAAACCACGCACTCACCAACCACTTAACCCATTTGAGGTCGATCAGCGTACAGAAAACGAGATCATTACGAAACAAATACGAAGTACAGCCGACTCGGCCGTCCCATTCTACTGGGCGCTACCTTTCCAAACATTCCCAAGCAGTATCACGTCCCTGCCGCAAACAAGATGAAAATCACTTATCGATCTTTTATTGGCGTGCAGCATTCCCGGTCTCGGGGCAGGAAAATTTGATTATTTATCAAAACAAATGACGAAATTATCGCTTATTACACGGGCTCGCCCGTCCCGCTGATTGACCACGTTCGCGGACGATCAGTGTACGCGGATCTCGTTTTGGCAAATCGATTGCGGCGGGTTCAGGTGAGAAAACTGGGAAAACATGCAACATCGCATGCAAAGGGGATCAGGTATAGCCAAACCAGAAAAAAAATCCCTCAACAAGATCTCTTATTGATTCCAGTGACGCCTGAGGTGTACGTTGATGGTATATAGATCGGGAGAAGAATCGTCCGCATACCCACGAACATCCGTTTGCTGCGAAAAAAAAAAAAGCACGATCGATCGATCGATTCCACCATCTTGCCGAGATTTAGCACGCAGAGAAAAGCGAACGACACGGATCGCGACTAAAGAAAAATCAATTACGTGAGTTATGACAAGCGCACGATCCCTCGAGTGTAGGGATGGCAGGGGACTTCCATCCACAGACCGCGGGATCTCTACCTATGAATCACCAGATCTGGATGGCGCTGGACGACGACCGCTGCACGACGACCCAAATGCAAATATGAAAATATTGTGATCAGCTTCATCAGCTCCAGAATCCCATTAAGCGGCGGCCACCAACACCACCACCACCACCGACTCGAATGCGGGCGCCCCCTACGGTGTGAAAGTATAATCGATTTTTCGGTGTTTGGACGATTTCATGTTCTCGTTCGGGTCCCGGAGGTACGTTGAAGACTTCGCCGGGTCGTGCATGATAAATGATGAATGCGCCCCATTAGGATTAATAAATGTCAAACTCTCCTTCCGAGCGAGCGGGTGGATCATGTCTCCCCACACACACACACGCGCGCGTTGGAGACACCTCCTGTCAGTGTAGCCTCCAACCTCCGCCGGATGATCCTCCGCCAAGTAATTTATCGGTTTCGGGTCGCAAACCGATCGTCGGGTGGAGATAATTTCCATATCGCTTACAAGACTCTTTTGCCTCGCTGGACTGCCGAGATCTGGACCCAGGAACCCGGACAGCTCGTTAACAGACGGTGAATTCCTAATCAAACACGTGTTAACGGACGGAATGGGGCATGTGGCCAGTGCGCCGAGTCGAATCTGGCGCGCGCGCTGTCGGTGATGATGGCTGCCGTTGTTAAAGAGCATCACGTCATGCTGACGAGATAAAGCCTTTTTCCAAACCCCAGGTAACTAGAGGTGGTGGTCAAACACTGGGGCGGAATGAATGTTTTCTTTAAATTCGAAAGTCATGCTCGCAACTCTCTCTCTCGCCCGCTGTATTTGCTTTAATGGGACGTGCTTGTTGGGGCATTTAGGGCTTTCTTTCTCCAGGACAATCGATACGCTTTTCCTCTTCCTTGCTGAAGTCGCTGCTAAGGAATGTGTGAAATTCAGCCCCATAAACTAGATATTGTTTGTTTAACAGTGAGAAAAGCGGTACGACAGTCAGCTCGATCGAGTCCATCGAGGCCACCCGGTGAAAACCAGTAAACAGCATACACATATTAATTCTACCGTTTTTTGGTGGAGATTGAGCAATTGACTGTTTATAATTACTGGCCGCAGCTACTTCACCTTCGTCTAATCAACTGCCAACCGTTGCCTACCCGTTGTGGTGTGCGCCGGCTTTGATCTCGAGGCTTATGATCTGGAGCTTAAACACACACGCTACGGTGGCCACTTTTGTTTAATCCATACCGCGCAATCGCCGAGACTCACCGCGATATCATTTCCAACGACCACCGGGCATTACTCATTTCCGTAATGATTTAATTTGGCCAACCGGAATCGTTGCGTGGACCCTGGAAACTGGAAGAACAGCAGCTTTTGGTGACCATATTTCCCGAAAAATCAAACGAAAAGTCGGCGTCGGCCGGTTGGGCTCTGTTCGCCTGTGCGCCGAAAACCGAGAGGAAGTGCACTATAATTGCTGAGCTGCCGCAATCGCGAAGGAAAGCGCTACGTTTCACTTGTGTGGACGAGAGACATGGAGTCCTCTGGCAGGGTGGAGTGTGTCTTTCTTCCGAAAAGCCGGTCTCAAACATACGCTGTTCCTTTTGATCTTGCGTTCGGTCGGCGCTTCCGGTAAGGGTTCCAATTATTAGTGTGTGACGGGTGTGGCTCGGCCCGAACTGTTCTGTGGTTCTGCTGGTGCAGCATCTGGGGGTTTTGTTGTTTGTTGTTTGCTTGGGACCTTAGGGAAAGTTTATTGACTTCGGCAAGGACTTTCGACAGATGGTGCCGGATAGCTAGAGTCAAATGCTCGAATTTGAACCTTATGTGTGGCAGTGTGGGAGAATGCGAATGATAAGCGGAAGGATCTTTAATAATAACGGGATTGGGATCGGTTTTTTGGCAAGGTCACTCAACTTATGCAACCGTGCAGTGTCAGATGTTTTAGTTTTCTCTCTGTTGGCTTCTGTATTGCTTACTTTTCGGGAGTTTATAGCGTTCTTAGTCACTTTCTGCAAGTTAAAATTAGGAGAGATGTCTTCGCAGGATGGGTTATTCAACTACGAGTATATTAAGTTTAAAAAGCCCGTAAATAGCAGGACACAGCCAAGAACTACTAAAAATTGCAGGGCCAAGAAGTAGTGAAAGAAGGACAAGATCATGTAGATACTGTGGCAGTACATTTTTGACATTCAGGACATCAGGACAAGATCATGTAAGTACTGTGACAGCACATCTGTGAGACATTCCTCAGCGCTCACGTTGGAACTCAATCTTGTTCTGTATTTGAGATATTGCTGCTATTCTTGAAGATGATTGTTTCTATATTGAAATACAAAAGGGAAAATTGAAGAACATTTCTAATATAACAGATGAAGGAATGGAAGAAAACTAACGAAGAAAAATAGAGTCTTAAGGACCTCAGGACTCTATTGATCAATGTATCTAGTATCAGAATACCTGGTTGTCTAGCGCTCATCCTAGGACGACTTGACGATACAATCATGTCCTTCAATTCCTCGCAGGATCAAAGAAGTTTATCCATTGGGTTAAGATCTCAAGGACTCTAGATAGAGCAGATAGAGTTAGAAGTTATTATTCTTCCGGTCATCTGCATACTCATTATGGAGTCATCTGATACCCAAAAGTCTACCTCTTTAAGCTATCGTCTGTATCGTCTCTTATTCACCTATTTATTTTGATTTGTTTAACATCAACACTTCAACCCCATCCATATCCATCATTTCATCAACAAACAATAGGAAAACACAGAAACATAGACAGCTTCAATCTTACACGGACATCATCGAACAGCTCTCATCAAACTCTCATCAATTACGTTATGAAAAGCAGTAAGTAGATCAGGAATGTCCGAAATCAATCGACCCGCAGCCGGCTTCCAAGACAAACAACCGTGAAATAATAACGCTCAACCACAAATCCACACCTATTTAAGGGCAGCTCATTTTTCGATTCGCATCGGGCCGCTTTTCTGCACGATCGCCTTATCTAGCCGGATCTTGCATTCCCCGCCGAATCGAAGCAATGAATTTCACGAGTCAAACTGTTTTGAATGCATGCATACATTATTCGTTTACTGCACAAAGCTACTACCTTCGCCCATTTAACGCTTCTCAAACGGGCGGTGTTGGAATGTGAATTTCGTTTGTTCACAATTATCACACGCTTTTGGTAGCACATAAAAGGAGCTGTACGGCATTGACGGGGAACGTGATGTAAAGATCTGTATCGGATCGGTGTTGGCGTTAAATTTGTGCGTCTTTTTTGTTGGGGAAGGCGTGATACCATCATAACAATCATCGTGTACATACGTTCAGCCTTCAAAACTATTTCGTTTTGGTGGATTTTGATTGGAAAAAATAGAATCAATTATGGGCGAAATGATAAAGCGTTTGTTTGGTGGTGGTGGTGTTGTAGGTAAACACTGTTCGATCAAGTTTGTTTGGATCGTATTAGTAAAATAAAAATATTACGTACGCAGCCTAATTGTCAGTGGTTACGATCGTTTTGACAGCGCTTGTCGATAATCATTTGGATCACTAACGTGAGTTGATAATGTTTATCCAAAATTCACTATACTTCAAGTAGAAAGTGAGCCATAATGAACGTAAATGAACACCGCGAACGCTTTTCTGAGTAATTTGGTGCTGAGTAATGACAATCGGAAACAGTTTTCATTTAAATCAAATTGGTAAATGAACCACTGTTCGCCAATGCACAATAATTTGTTTCATGTTTCATTTACCATTTTAATTTTGTATCTGTTTTTGCTAATCTTCAGAAAGGACACAAAAAACAGCTTCTCTTAAATTGTTCTTATCTCACTACAAATTGGCCCTAAAGCCGATCGTCCTCTTCTAGGGTAACGTTTAAATTGCTGCAAAACAAAAACCGCTTTCCCAACTAACGAACTCCATTTTCCAGCATCAGTACCAGCGCCAACTAATCCACCACGAATCCTGCCACGGTGACTTTTTTGCTCTTACCCTCAGCAAACGATCGAGTCTCTCATGAATGTGTAAGAAAAAAAAAAACCGCACCCCATCGTAACACGCTGTTAACACGCTCGTAACCAGTTCATTTACTTCCGAAATCCCTGGAAACGATCAACCCGAAGGCACCTCACAGCAAACTGCACACTTGCATCCGTTCCCTACCGACACAAAGGAACGGCTTAATTTAAACACAAAAGTCCAATTGTGGTCCAATATTTATTAGGCCGCCAGCGGACAGCCTAACCGATGGCCCGAACCCTAATAATCATCATAATCAAGTGCATTAAACTCATTAGCGGAACGTGATTTTGTTGTTTTTCTTCGGGTTTTCCATTTTTCGCGTGAGGATCTAATTTGTTGATTGACACACGAACACGCCGAGAGTACCGTACATGGATTGCGCGTTTTACGATGTCGTGCAGTGTACGGGGGAGGTTTTTCGTGTTTTTTTTTTGCGATGGAATATGTTTTTTTTTTTAATGATTGATTGTATCAGTTGAGCAGGACATGGAAACCTTTCATGTATGAATCATAACACGGTATGGGCAATATTATACAAGCAACACAGCAAATGGAGTGCTTTGCTTCGTAAGCTTTAGCGTAGGCAAATGAACTGAGTGAGTTCATCTGGTTAGGAAGTCATTTTGCAATATTTTGGATGGTTATATATTGGATAGTTATAATTATGGTAAACTAGTAGACCCGAAACATTTAATAATAAAATGTGGAGTTCAAAGCGAGGGTCTGTATCATGATAGGACACCACATCTCAACTTTGTTTCAGAGTGTCAGTACGTGTGTATTGTGCTTTCCAGGTCTTCCAAGTCCACGCCGTTTGTCCGAGTCTTTCTAATCACTCTTGTCTTGTCTGGATTCATTTTGTTGGACTATTAGTTACCTGGAGCACATTCTTATTACGATATGTAGTGTTTCTCAGCCAACATCAACCAGAATATAAAAGTTCCTGGAGTATAAATAAGTTCGTGCGGTTCCGACACCTGAAGTTTATGGTAACCATGCTCTGGATGAATGAACATATCAGTTTGTATCGGTGGGCCATAAAAGTTTGAAGATACAGAACTGGAAACAACTTTTAATCTAGAAGATCTATCACAAACCCAAATCGAAACAGCAAAGACACTTGAAGCTAATCAGGCAGCCATTTGTGATCGTTTAATAGCAATTGGAATGATTCGGAAGTTGTGAAATTGGTTGCCGTATCTGAAGCCTGAATCCAAAAGACATTGAACATCGTTAATTCACTTGTGCTCAATTGCTCCGACGGCCTAAACGGAAAGGATTTTAGCATCGAATGGTTACTGGGAATGAAAAGTTGGTCTATTATTATCATTGAAAGAAAAATGACCTCAATATACCTCTAGACACTAAAAACCATTGTTTGAAGGATTGTTTGCAAGGATTTTAAACCATGTTTATCGGCCAGAATATTGCCACTAATTGCAAAAGATATGGACACTTGCATTAGTAGATTCGCTGACTATTTTCTCTTTAAGGCGTGTATCAATGCTTTCCCATAATTTGCTATAAATTCACTAGTACACATATTTTATGCCATAAACTCATACTAAATAAACCTGAAATGAAAGAAGTGGTCTCTAGTCTTCTAGAGACTCTTCTAGAGGTCTAATTTCTTCTAGTACGGTCTTCTAGAGGTGGAAATTCTATTATGCATACATCTTGATACACATTTTGCATTGCGCGTTATAAGTTATGATGAACTTTTAGGGCTTTCTAAAAAAAGATTTATTTTTATTCATCTTCATTCGATTCTTTTGATATTGTAGTTACAAACAGTCAATCAAACAAACAAACAGACATCTTTAGAAAAAGTCCAATTGATCCTCTAAATAAATCTTATGTGGTTCTTATCATTGCTATAAATCTGTTAGTAACCAATATCTCGCCATAAACATGAGGTACATTCAATTTGAAATCATTCATTCATTTTTCCTCAGCTTCCACAGTGATTGTTCCCATAATTATGGTACATCAAGTGAAAAATATTGAAGTATTGGCTTGAATAACTACATATTATCTACATATTATCTTAACAGGCATATCTTTTTGATTCCTTATACCTGTCGTGGTCATGATTCCTCTCCTTCTACACAAATTCTTGTTTCGTTCTAAACAACCAGGTGTTTCCACTTATTCTTCTACTCACTTCCCTATAATCCGATTTCCTTACATTGTTTACTTGACATTATAGACTAGTGATTGCATAAAACCCCCTAACAGAAGACGTCAAATACACTTAAACTTCATGCCCGCCTATCTCAGCAAAAAGGTTTTCCTGTCCCATTTGCCCCCAGAAGACACACACACACACAGCTTCACTCGCACTCTATCGTCACGATCGCCTAACCACGGGGCAATCATTAATCTTTCCAACACCTTGACAGCAAAACTTTCGAAACAATGTTGACGAAAGGAGGATGGTAGGAGAAGCAGCCGGAGGTGGAAGAGGAGAACACGCCATTCGCGAACCTTGCAACCGACTTTTCCGATCGTTAATTCAACCCGACGATACAACGCGATCAATTTTCTAATTAAACCAGCTTCTGTTCAACCGAAAGCCCGCCGATAGCGTTCGCTAACGATGGCGAGTGAGCGCTACAGGAACGAGATTAGACGGGTCGAGCGTGGCCGGTGCAGGTCGATCCACCAGCGTTGACCAGTGCTGCCAGCGGAGCACTTTCCTAATTCATCTTTTAATTAGATCCATCCAGGTCTCCTCTTTGCTTGATCTCATTAACTTCGGACTGCCTGGCAGAAAGACCGGCAGCTCCTTCTTTGTGTCCGTGTGTTTGTGTACGTGTAATCCAAAGGCCAAATATTTAAATTAGAAAAACATCTACTCCTCGCAGGCCGAATTGAGATGAAATACCACTTTTTAATTGCTTTAATGATCGTTCGATTCGATTGATCTGGCGTTACGAATCGAATCGGACCAAATATGACGGTGAGCGAACGAAGGGACGCGAAACGGGGCGAGATTTGCTTTACCATTCTTCACGGTGCTTTGGAGCATGATTTTCTGTTTTACATTGCTCGCTTTCTTCTGTCGCTCTACCTTTTGTGGCTTGTGTTTTTCTTCCTCTTACGCTCTCTCTCTCTCTCTCTCCCTTTATCGGTGTGTGTTTTGCTTGTACATTTTGCACGTTTAGCGAACGGTTTTGTTGCATGAGCCGGCTTTATCACGATGGCGTGGATTGAATCAAGAATATGATTAACGAATAGCTAATTATTGAACAAATACCTAACAGGAGTTTTCTGATTATGAGGCCCGTTTGCGTGCGTGTAGTTGCCCGGTTTTGGGTAGAGCGTTACAAATGAGTTACAGCAAGGATGGAAATAGAAAATTACACGAAACTTTGCCAACAAACGACGGGTGATGTACAGTTTCGTACCTATGATGGGCAGCATAGATAAACATAATTTATTTAAGACACAAATATTGAGGAAAGAGAAGAGAAGTAGTAATATTATTTACGAAAAGAAGAAAGATTATTTACGAAAAAAAATATAAAATGTAAATAGAACTAAAGGAAGATGATTGACACGATAGCAAATGAAAGAAGATTAGGTAATAAATTAGAAAAAAAAATAAATAAGTAGAAAATGCAAAACTGATAAAAAAAACTAAAAAATATATTTAAAAAACAAACAAAAGTAAACAAATCGTTAGAAAAATCAAGATTTTAAATAATTGTGTCAAAGTATCAAACTAACAAACAAATAAACGATAAATTATATAAAAAATAATGAACAAATGAGATTTTAAATACACAGTAACAACAGAAAATTAAGAAATAGTAATTTACAAAATATTTATCGAAATAAAACAACAACAAATTACTAAATAAATAAAATAGCATATAGAAAATACATTATTTTTACGTGAAATAGTGTGTGAAAAAAGTGAAATACATGAAAAAAGCAAAGAAATAATGTCAGCTCAACATAATAAAGTATCTAGATATGAAAACACAAACTTTGAGGTAGACATTTTAATCTTGTAGACATTTAACGTTTAAAATACAAAAGAATGTGTAAAAGAATCGATGAAACGATAAGAATATAAAAGTATAAGAGTACCAATAATGAAAATCTTTGAAACATAATTAGGAGAGCAAGATTCAACAAAAAAAACAGAAACTATTGAATAGAGAAAACCAAGACGAAAATGTCTACAAAGCGCTAGATTTTCTCAACACGCTACAGCTAATTATGTTTGTGGTGCTTTTCTTATCTTCTCTACAACTCCTGCTCGTACTATTCTTACACACATTTTCTCATAATTAAAAAGACATTCCCTGACTGTAGACGCCGTACCATTCATCAATCCAAAACAACCAAAAATAATATAAAACGCTCAATGTAAATGAGTTTTACCCACCCCCCCAAACCAAACGCACACGACCGAACGGATCAGTTAGCAAAACCCCAAAAATAGACCCCCAAAAAGTGATTATTTTGAAATTAACCTACGCGTTTTATTTTGCATGCTTCGAAATTAAGTCACCCCACCGAGCACAAAATCACATCAAGTGCCGGGGGCTAGGATTTGACACCCGGTGCGGCTGGGTTATTGGGTTAGAAAAGGTGCCATTTGTCAACTTATCAGTGATCAGAAAGCGACCGAAAGCTCACCGAAACCATCATGAGCCGTGGTAACACACGTTCGTAGACAAAGAAAAAGCCCTTCGGTTCATTGTTTTGTTACCACCGGGTTCGGCTACATGCGCCCTGTCTAATTATATTACAAACGAAACGATTAAATAATAATTTGTTTCCTGTTGACATTTCGGTCGCCGAGTTTTCCATCAAAACCGTGCCGCTGTTTCAGTGCGTTCGGTTTGGAGCACCACGATGAACGCAATTAGGCGACCTCATTATTTCGATGGCCCGGGATCAATTTCGACTGTAACCATGGCTAATGACTTTTGATTACGATACACTCCCCAGCTCGACTAGGCAGAATGCACACACACCAAACGTCTCTTCTAAGTTCGGTTTTCCATGGTTCCTTTGTGTGCCTTATACAAATAAACCGAATACCGGGAGGCCGCATAATTAATGGGAGCTCCACGCTCGTGGCCAACGCCGAAAAGGCATTCCGCTAGATGAGACATTTGACGCCACGCTACACCACGCCGGGGAGCTTAATTACAACGCTCCAGATTGGTTTTTTTTCGCTTTGTTTGCAGGCGTCCCCGTACTGGGAATCCGCGTACCGTACCGGCTACTTCGAAACCGGCAAGAGATATTGGAAAGATATGGACAAAGTTCCATCAGCTAGTGCCCGGATGGACATATGATTAAAATATCAATTTCCGATATTAGAACACACACAGGGCAGCGTGGGGCGCACACACCGGGCTACTCGATGCCGCCTTCAAACGCTCCGTACCCAGCAATTACATGCTTCCACCTCATTTAATAGAAGCAATTACTGGCCAGGGCTCACGGTGGGCCGCTCTCCTTCGGTGCCGATCGGAACGAAAAACTTGGGAAAAACTATTACGAACCTAGCGCTTCGCAACAAACGCTCGTAGTATGTGTGTGTGTGGGTTCAGCTCGGGTGGGAAAACTGTGCCGGTTCTCACATTCTACTTTGTCAAATCTCATTCAACGTTGGTGGGAGGCGAGCCGGGACCGAGACTGTCTTCTTGTGATTGGTCACTTTCTAATGAGAAGCAACTGGCTAGTTATAGGCGCAAGAGCCTCTCAGAATGGCTTCAATTTCCTTGCTTTTGTATTACCATTACACTTAATTTATTTTGCAGCATTAATACAGAGCTGGTGAGCGGATTCTTCACAATAACTCATCTCGATATCCTGACAATCAATGGTTTGGTGGTATTTCGTCAAACGTTTTCTAGTCTGATGTCATGGGATTTCTGCTTTTGATGTCCTTGGAACTCTTGAAGGCTAGACGACATCTTCCCAAAATACTTTGCTATCTTATGGATATCCCATGGCTCAGTCAGTAACTGTATAAAGCTCCTTGATCATCAAGACATACCTATCAAGCATCTCCAAATGCACAATGTCCTACTTGTACCCAAAAACGAAACTTAAGCTCTTGCCGTTGACTAATCTCCTAAGCCTAAACTGCAGGATGGTTTTAGCAAATTATGAGCACAAGGTATAACGATGATGAAATTGAGTTACAAGCTTCTTCTTCTTCTTCTTCTTTCGTGGCCTGCTCCTAGGGAGCACGTCTAATAGACATGGCCTGGTGTTCAATTCGTTTCCGTTTAACATTTATTTATTCCCAAATCTTTTGAGTTCATTCGACAACAAGGTCCTGATGGGCGGAAAGACCATTTTGTCGAAGTCCTTGGAAGTTCTCTTTGTAGAAAAGTCTTTTTGACTACATACTAGCCTGTTTAGACAAAGAAGGATACGTGCTTCAGCAAATCGTTCTGCACGAGGCAAAAATAAGCGAATTGAGCACGTTGATTGGTTCAAGTGACACTAGATACCTATGAGAAATCGTTATCGGAGCCTTGAATGAAGGAATGCTGCCTTAGAACAAATATCTTGGAGACGTCCTGATGATTTGGTTGTAATGGCATCAAGAACAAGAATTTAAAATACTTCTTTTTAACTCCCATATTTTTAAAATGTTGGTACTGACTGTCAAACTCAAAAGATCTTCTAAGAAATAGAATAGAGTTTTGTAGCAGAATGATCATCGTCAAGTTCAAAAAGTCACTAAAGGCCAACTATCAAACAGAAACGAATGAAACAACAAATAACCTCCGAGAATCTCTATATTTGGACATCAAAGTCATATTTGATTACGGGTGACATCGCACATTGCTCTGTTACGTGAAGTAGAACAAACGTTTGAAGAGACCTTCATTCTTCGCTACGCATCTTGCCCACCACTCGACTGGGTGTGTTTCGCTTCAGCAAAACGACGATTCCCATTGCCGGAAGCGCACAGTCAAGATGAGCTGTGCACGATAAAGCACCGCTCTTATTGACATTTAACAAATTGGGATAGGTGCGCTAATGCCCACCCCTATTTTCCAGCCGTCTACTATGTGTTTATTGTGTGCGGAAGCGTCTTCATTAGGTTTAGGACTGGAGTAGCTTTATGACTGTTTGTGACCAGCTATCTCTGGGTAATGATGAAATAGATACTTCAGAAATCGAGCTTAATTGCTTATGTGACACACTCTGCTGATTAAATTAAAGGCCTCGATCAAATCCAACTCCGATCGCAACAATGTACAATAACGATCGCTTTTCTTCGCCATCTCTTTTCCCATTTCCTTCGCTAATCAAGCCCAAAAACCTGCTGCTGCCGAGTGAGTGAGTGAATGCTGCAATTTGTAGCTGTACTCGGCTCGCACCGTCTGATCTTGCCGGCTAGCGGCTAGCAGAGCCAGATAAACTTCGGTAACAAATTGATTTAGGTGTCGATTCAATTTAACAGCGCTGCCCCAGACGAATTAATCTGCTGTTTAACACTTTAGACACCCGAAAATACCCATCGGTAATGAGAGTTTTTCTTCCGAGCGAAGACTCTCCTCTCGAGAGCTCCAAAATTCGATCACCGGTTAGAATCGTTTCCGCTGTGCAGCGATCCGATGCGAGCGTTACAGTAAGTAACGATCGTCAATTATGGTAAATACTTGTGCCGACTGATCGATCGATCGCTTCCACACATTGCCATATACTGTTCAAGAGTTAGCACGTGTGTGTGTGTGTTTTTGAGAGAGCTTTGTGAATGAAAAACGCTCAACCAAACACCTCCGATTCTTGAAGGAAAGTTAATTTTCTCGACAGTCTCTCTGTACCCGAGCAAACGGAAATTGACTTATCTTTGCTCAATTTGGTGGTTAAATCGTAAACGGTAGTACAGCTCACCAGACAAAGCTGGAAAGGTGCGAGGCTCGTAATCAAACAGTGTATTATAGGGAAGACAAAAAAAGCAGCATGTTCTGGCTTCTGCCACGCCACGGTCGGATGCGTTTCATCGGCAGTACGGCCATCCAAATTGAAGCGTTTATTTTATGACCTCTAAGTGCAACGGGCGTGCACCATTCAATCGGATGCACTCCGAAAGGTGCTGCCGGGTTGTGGTTAAAGCGTTCGTCACCATGCGCACTGTGGACGACACTCTCGGTACACGATCCACAGCGGACCACAGCCTTTGTCTAATTGGCTAACGAAATTGAATTCAATTTTCAGCAAGTGCACCGGATGCACTTCCATTCACACCGGTTGTTTGTCCCTCCATCCATGTTTGTAGCGTCGTTTGCCATGATGAGATGGATTGCAAGGTTCTGCCCATCTCGACCGACAAAAAAAAACCCCCCCTCACAACCGGAACAGCCAGACGCACCGGTAGAAGGTACCGGTTAATGAAAATGGATCACCAGCACCACGGATGCAGCGCTTCTTCTGTGACAGGAAAAATAAAAACTCACACACTCTCTTCCTAGCTGCCCAACCATGCTTAGCTGAGAGTTAATTGAAAAGTGAACGGTGTCCCGGGAGCGATTCGATCGTCATCTTCTGCACCAGGGCACCGGAATGGTTTCGCATTCGGATAAAATTATTATTAGCGATAATAAACCGCTTCCACTCGGCAGTCGGCAATCGACGGCGTGCCTCACTACGCGCACGAACCGTGTGACCGCATCTGTCGAAACCTGTAGATAACCTGCCGCACTGTTCGTAATCGTTCGGAAACATAATTGATAATAAACGCTTATACCCCCGATACCTTGATATACACGGCTCGGGTTTTGATCATCGCACCACCGTTGCCGGAACTATAATTTTCAGCAATTTAAATAATTCTAAATAATATAATTTTAAGCGCCGGCCCGTGATAAAGCTAATGGTAATGAAGATCGTCTTTTTTTTTTGTTGTTGTTGTGGTTCTTCATTGACGGTTGGAAAAGCGAGGAATACACTCTTTTTTATGAACGCTGGGAATGGGGATTTGTGATTTTATTTTGAAATTAAAACCACAAGTAATTAAAAGTAGGAAAGTTTACATAGAATAGCTACTGCTTGTTCTACTATATAGTGGATTTCAAGTCATGCATACTGAATCCAGACATAAGGAGGCCTCCTAGCGGGAATAATTGTGTACATGACTCTTGGAGCTTGATACGACCAGCAAGAAAACTTCTTACAAGAGACTCTCAGAAGGAGCAGATCTCTTTGATTACGAGTTCTCTTATGGGATGAGGCTCTTAGCAACGACGAGACTCTATACTCAATGAAGTCTCTTGATGAATAAGGTCTATTGGACGACCAAGTCTTCTCCTTGGATTATTTTACCATTTGTAGTTTTAGAAAGGATATTCCGCACTGCAATTTCCGAGAAGAACTTAGAAAGATAAGGCGCCTTGGATGATAAAACACCTTGGATGGCAAGTCCCCCTGAACAACTCCACCCTTACTTAAATCTGCCACTGTCACTTACTCATTTGACAGCTTAAAAGACAGCTGCCTGATTACTAAATTTTAAAATGACAGTTGACATGCTATATATTGTTTGCACCGCATACAGCTTCTCCTTAAATGTTTGCCTTCTGTTCTTTAAAAATGCTAAGTTATTCTTGTACTGCTACTTAATCTTCCCCATTGTTTACATAAACCGCCCCTCACACCACATGTATCCCTCTACCGGAAAAGTTCATCAAAAATTACAATTACTTTTCTGCCGCTACGCTTCCAACAGGCTCACTGGGTACGCACTGTAAACACAATGGGAGTAAAATTTCTTCGAACTCGTAAAAAACACGTCTTGCACTTGGCTTTGGCTGACGTACCAGCGGAACCTAATCAGACAACCTACCCCCTCAACCACTAAAACCCGGCCAGCCACGCACCCATTCTAGATATGACTTTACGATCCTCGACAGCCGCTGTCGAGTTAAGCCGCCGTCGGTTTGGTTTTAATTCGCACCCCGATACCGGCAAGACACTTTCTGACGCCATTTTATTCGCACTCTCGCCACCAGGGTTTCCGCCGGTCCGCCGTTGCCGAACCGCGGAGAGAAGCAAACGATAAGCATTAATTTAATTTTTCCATACTTTAAAACGGCATAAAGATAAACAATGCTATTACGCGTTTTGGTTTTCGCTTTTGCTCTCGCTCTCTTCTGCTGCCCGCTGTTCGCTGTTCGCTGTGGTGCACTATTTCTTTAATTTCTTCTTGGAATTACATACAAAAATACGCACCGACGCAACCCTTCCCTGTGTACCAGCGAGAAGAAATCAGCTTCGGAGCGCAAGCACTCGCACTCCGTTCGAAGGAAATGTCGGCGTAATTACGTTAATGGTCAAGCGAAGCCCTTCATAACAACGCCATTTGCATCAAAAAACCGCCCCGTTGGATGTGAAGAAGGGTTTAGACAACGGAGTAGGGTGAAGGGACTAAATTGAATCCGTCCCGGCCCTGCTTGGGAACCTGCCGGGCGTCTTGAGTGCCTGTGTTTTGCGTAGGACCGCACCGCGCCACGTCCAGGTGACATTTATCGTTCAACTGTATCTACAAGGCTAAGTCAATTACTCCTACCAAAGCTTAGTAAACACGGCTACACGTGAGATGAAGCAAAAGTACACACACAAAAAAACGGTCCGAACGATTTGTCACGGAGAAAAAGGTTGGATTCGAGAAAATTTAATAACGTAGCGCAATTTCCATTACATACCAACCACTAATGAATGATAAATTTAAATTAATTACTTCCAATCTCGACCATCAGCACCAGGCGTGTCATTGCGATTCCTCCACTCCCGGCTCTTTGCCGTTCCGTTGTTCGGTGTCCTTTAGAGACGGCTGCTTTTTCTTCTGCTTTTCTGCTTTTTGCTTCCATCGTACAGGCAAAAAAACAGCTCTCCTGATTAACCGGTTCCGGAACGATTTAACTTGCGATGTATTTGCCATTATTATAAACCTTGTTTTGCCACTTCTCTTTACTTCTCGGGGCTCAGGTCTCCGGCCGATCGGGTTATTTATGCATTTAATGTTTTATATGAACTCCTTCTCCTACTGTGTACGCATCATAAGCGCATTGCACTAACACTGCTGTACCTATGCTTCTTGCTATACGAAGAAAAAGTGGGCGGAGCTTGTTGACTTTTCTGGTGGGGAGAAACAAGCTGTCAGTTCAGACGGATTTTTCTTCCCCTTTTACTGCACACCTTGATACATTTTCGTTTTTATTTCTTATTTGTTAAGTGATTATTTTAATACTTATATTACTTATATTTAAGTTTCTTAAAAGTTTCCTTTGAACCAACAATCAAACAGACACCTTCCGCTTTGTTTGTCTGACATAAATGATTTTATTAGCCATTTCTTGGGCCTTTTCCACCCCCGCGGATCGGTTCACACTAGTAAAATATACCCTTTTTGCAAAATAAAACAATAGCAAAACATAAGCCCTCTTGGAGGATAAAGACACGATAAAACAAAACTGAATGAGAAAAGAAACACATTTAACGAACACAATTGAAGCGCCTTTTTCGCTGCCGCGAGATGCGCTCCAACGACGGTGAATAGGATCGGTTATGGCGCTCGAACCCCACTAACCCTCACAAGAACACGATTCGAAGACAGGAGTTTTCGCACGGTCCTAAAACAGCGTGGACAGCTGGTGTCATGAAACGCTATCCTTGTCCCGTGGAAACTGTGGCATTGGCAGATCTTTGGCAAAGCATTTGCAGTTGCACGACGTTACCGGACACTCGGTGTTCTGGTTGAACCACTCCGTCAGATGTTCGGTGTGTCCTCCATGGCGGCACGTTTGACACCAGCTGAACCATTTCGAAAATGGTTTCGATTGCCACCCGATCTGACCGTGAATGGCTTGGCTCTGCGATATGGCACCCATCGTTGTGCCCATGTGCAGTAAGCACAGGGCACAGCGAGGCAACGGTTTACGGCAATGCGGACAGGAGGACAGTTTGTGCATTGTGGTAGCGTTTCCTCGCAATCGAGCGTCCTCCTGCAGTGCCATCGATACATTCTTGCCACAGAAGTTGCAGAGAAGAAACACCGACCTGGAGCTACGTGGAGGTGATCGAATGCTGCCGAGCGTAATGTCTAGCTGGGATCGTTGTTCCCACAAACCCCACACATCCAACATATCCCGGTACGTGGCAATCCAGTACTGAACACGGTAATTTGCCAACAGTTCCGAGGTAAGAAACCTTGCCGCAATCAAAGCAACTGTTTGCACATCTTCCGTCCGATCTAAATGACTTTGCAGCAAACTAATGCCATCGTTCGTTGCTCCGGTCAGCAGCAATCCGTTCAAATCCCCAGTTTCTATACAATTCGCCACCATACCCTTCGTGTACTCGGCAAGCTTTACATCGGACAGAAAATTACAGGCAAACGCCATACGATCGCTAAGTGAAATTTGTGTTTCATTCGTTACCGTTTCGAAGCCATCCTTTTCGTACGCCAGAAACGAAAACATACACCGCAGATACGGATCGTCAATCTGGGTACGAGCCGCACCGCATTGTTTCCGCCACAGCTCGGAACGTTCGGCAGAAAAGCCTGACAGTGCGATCGCGGCCACACGCAACAGCGAGCTGGGATCGGACGCTTGATCAGCTCCACGGCCCAAAATATCGATCGCTAAGCGTACACGGAAGTGAAAGCATGCCAACAGGGCAGCCCGCGTGTATTCCCGCTTCGCGCACAGCTCGTCCAGAAAGGCAGTGAACGAAGCTTCTTTTTCACGCTCAAACGTCCAACCACACAGCAGCTGAGCGATGTCACGCTGTTCGCTGCGATACACGACCAACCCGCTGCACATACTAAAATCGACCCATTTCGTGTTGACTGGCTCGGATTGTGACATTGGTGGGCCTTCCAGCGCGTTGTTCACACCCAAAATCTCCTTCAGTCCCTGCTTGTTGTCTTCCTTTACCATGTGGCCTAGCATTCGCCAAACGGATTGCAGTCCATCGTTCTTTTCCACCAGATCACCGTTCCTCTGCAGATCCGCCATTAGTCCATAGTTCTTCAGCGCTCTGTGCTGCATCGTTTCAGCAATATCTTCCTCGCTGCTATCGATGTTCCATTGGTTCAGCGAATCGGTTGGCGTAGAGGAGCGAGTTGGCGTAGCAAACTGTCGCAGATCGTTACCATTGTTACCGAACAGATTGTTGTTGTTATCCCACGAAACGGCCACACGCTGGGGAATGCGATAGTCGCATATGCTCCCTACACTCGACAGCGCCAACATACGCTCCAGATCGTACGGATGCCACGAAAGATATGCCATCGATGGTACTCGGCTCGTCATCAGCATGCTAGCTGTGGTTTGAAACGGAGAAACAAACCTTTTTACCGAATGTGGTTCACCGCCGTCCATCTCCGATCCGGGCCAATGCAAATCGATTAAATTTATCAACGGTGAATCACGCTGTAGCGTCGACAGTACGGACGAACGGGTCGGGCACCAGGACAGTTGACTTATGCTCTTTTGCATCTGTATTTGGCTGATCGGCTTTTCCAACGAGCGAAGATCCCACAGGTTGATGATGTTCTCGACGTAACTTGCCAAATAGCGACCGTTTGGTGCAACACAGACACCATTTACTGTGCGTGTGTTCGCGACCGTTGTAATAACTGGATTCTCTGTAAAAAATAATGGAAGATTAATAGAAAACAAATCTTTATACGAATTGCTAAATAATAATACTTACGCCTCAAGTCCATCATCTTGATATACTTGTGACTCATCCCCGCTATCAGCACCTGTGGAAACGTTTTATCCCAACACACAGAATGAGCTGTTTCTGACAATCCAATCATATTTACGATGGCTGTTGAGAAAAGAATACTACATTTATGCCCTGTTCACATCCAAACGAATCCTCTCCCTTACATGATTGGTTTGGAACGCCGCGTTCCGTGTCCCAGATTGTGATGCAATTATCCGACCTATTGCGATCGTGTCCCATCGCTAGGAAATTGGGTTCCAACTCACTCCAAGCGATACACGTACAAGCTCGTGATATTCTCGGTGCTGTAAATATTACATGTGTGCGTTAGAAAGGAATTCCGCTTCCGGATACTAAGGTACCTACTGAATTCGACATTGTTTTCGGTGACAAAGTTACATAATGCGACCTTCCCGTTCGGCAGTCCGGCAGCGAAATTGATCTCCCCGCCACCATGGTACGATGGTGCGACAGTACGCACAAACTGATAACGCGTCTCGAATGCAATCAGTGTGGCAGTGGTCGATTTAGAGATGTCCAAATTTATGTCTGGAATGGAAAATGCCCATTAGGGATTTGTGTGCATTGTACTATTCCCCCCGGACAGATCAAACTTACTCGATTTTTCACCATGATCTATGATGTCGTTTTTCACCTGATACAAATTGATTTCGGAACTGGCTGCGGTCAAAAATCGATCCGAATACTTCGGGAACCAGTGCAACTCCACAACCGTTTGGGACATTTTGCGCACTTGTTTCTCTAACACATTTACGACGGAATTCAAGTAGAAAATCGGACAGCGAATGTTTTAAGGATTACTTTTGCGAATTTATTACACTTTCTTTTACAAGAGCTCACAAAGTTTTAGCTTATTTGTTATCAGTTGAGTGTTGTTTTGGTTGTGTTTGTTTATGTTGCCCGTTTCGGACATAGCCCGCAATATTTTTGACAGTTCGACAGTGGGCTTCCACATGGTCGCGTAATTTGACAGCAATGATATTTGAAAAAATAATTTCCAAGGAAATTTATTTCAACCAGTTTCAATAGAAGAAAAGCAAAATATTCAACAAAATCTCTTTATATAGCTTCAAATAGCTTTAATTTAACTGCTGTCTGATTTATTATTCAATTCATTTCATACGCGTCCAACGAAACGATGTGATATTATCTTGAAAATAAAACCTGACCACAAACTTGCTTGCTCCTAACTGACTTTGCGTCTTCTTGAAAAAAATCAAAACATCTACGAGAGGAGCGAAAATAGTTCGAGCCACGTTAAAACGCGTAAACTACACTGTTGAGCAGGTAATGTACTCCACGTTAACACACTGCTTCTATCTTCTCAAAGGAGTCATTGTAACAGGTTAGTGAATTGAGATGCATTCAAGAAAGGTGCGAGAACGAGCGCGTCATTCCCTTGCCAATCGGATTGCCATTGACGAAAGAAAGTTCAGTGACGCCTAGCGGTGATGAAGGACTTTTAATTGAGATCATTTGCTTACCAACCGACCCGACCGGACTCGAGCACCGGCCGTGTTTTCTGTGTTTGCATCCACATCCTATCTGGCGCCTATCTGTTGCACAAAGAATCGAAGAAGTTCAAGCGTTGGTTGTGTCGTACAAGTGGTGAACCTTTTTAATCTATTTTTGGCTGAGTGTTCAATAGCTTGGTAGAAACAGAGCAACAACAGCAAGAAAAAAACATCGGCCAAACGGCTTACTGAACATTTCATGGATTTTAAATTTAGCATTAACGTTGCGCTTGAAGGCCCTTTTGCGCGTCGAGAAGATTTATATGAATGCTGTCCTTGTAAACTTTATCTAACATTTTTTGCGGTTTTGGAATCTTTCCATCGTTACAGAGCGTAAACGGAAACACGGAGCACATTCGCATAAGTAGTGCTGTGAAGCCAACTCGTCCGTCATACCGGTCCCACTTTCCCTAGCAATTGCACGATGGGGGTCATTATATCCAGATTTCGGGTAGGTATTTCTTTCACGTTTAATAACCTTTGTGCAAGAGAAAACTGCAAATGCATCGCTGCGGCTTACCGGGAAAGCGATGACGCACGCGGCGCGGCGGTATCATAGCCAAAGGTTTCGCGATAAGGCACGACCGACAACATGCTGTAGTTAATCCGATTTAGTGATTACAATCCCTACGATAGACGGAATTGATAATCGGAAACGAAAGATTCATCGTTGCCGGTAGTGTTTTTGTTTATTGCCACTCGGAATTACTCGCAGGTTTCACTTTGATACGCTACTATTAGTTTACAACGACCTAAAGGTATGGTGAAGACTATGTTCCGGAACGTAATTTCAATTTACCTATCGGGGTGTACAAAAGAAAACCGCGTTACGTAAAATTAATGGCAAAGGTCACACGCCGCTACTTAGCTAATCAAATGCCGATGATAAAGGCGCGCGGACCATTGCACAACGAGAAAAGGGCATCGGACTGCTTGTGTTAATTAATTTGCGACATATACCAGGTCGAAAACAAAAAGCAAAAGTGTACAGAAAATGAAATAATTGAACATTTTGGAGAACGCAAACCACGCCTGATGCAGGTTCAAAAGTGCTTTCAGCGTTTACAGACTCGTCATAAATATTCAATGCGTCCGCCTAACGGCCTAAGACGTTCACGCGATAGCAACCAACCGGTTCCCAAAGTGGTGCAAACAAAGCACGAAAAATAGGAAGCAAAACACGGCTAGGATTGGAGCTGCAGTATTTTACACCAGGTTCCCCGATTGTGGTGCACTAATGATTTGTCCAGTAGCGCCCCATACCTTCTCGTGCTCATCGAAGCATGTGCAGCTTTTAAAACGCCATCCAACTTTTTTCCAATCTTTTTGTTTATCTTTGTTTCGGCTTTGCGGTGTAGAAAGAGAAAAGCACTTTCCAGAAATTGGAAGAACTGGAGGAAAAAATCAAAAGTCTCGAAGCCTACACAATCAGCACCCAGGAGCGGCGGAAACGGTTTGTTGGCCGGTTTCTCGTTACCTCGATCGTGCTGTACATAGTGGGATCGTTGATCTTTTACTTTATCTTCTTCCCGCCAACGTGGAACGAACGGATCGTCTACTCCGTTCCACTTCTCATCTGTCCTATACTGTAAGTGGGAAGTCCAAGTCAAACATCCCTTTTTACCTAAAATTCTAACGCAAATTCTTTTCCCTTTGTAGCATTTTCGTTCTAAAACGGGTACTAGCATGGCATTACGAACGAAAGCTACGGTTAAACGCGAACAAACTGAAGGACCTTCGCACCGACAAGAAAAAGATCCTAGAAAACGTGATGGAGAAGGAAACGTACAAGGTGGCGGTAGAAATTTTAGACAAATTCGGTGACAAATCGCACCGAATTCAAACGCAAGCGTTTAACGCCTCACTAACACCGCTGCGTGCCCCCAAACCGATGCCCGTCGGTCAACCGGCTCCGCGTATGCCGACACCAAGCATGCCCCAGCGGCAGATGTCGCCTCCCTCGCTGGCAGTACGTCCAGCAACACCGATGACACCCCAAATGCGACCAACCGGTCCCATCCACACGCCACAAACGGCTCCGGGGTTGATGATACGACCACCGCCACAATATCGGCAACAAAGCTTAATGTACGGTGCGCGTGTCAATAATGCGGCCTACAGAAGAACTCCGTTCCCGATCATCAACCAAAGCGAGAAAGGCGTGCTGGAGAAGATGGTCGACTATTTGGTGGGCGATGGACCGACGAACCGGTTTGCGATGATTTGTGCCGAATGTTGCATGCACAACGGTATGGTTGGGGTTTTTACCTCCTGACCTGCGCCAAAGAACATTAATAAGTTTTATTTTCTATTCTGCAGGAATGGTTCTAAAGGAAGAATACGAATACACTGCTTTCCGGTGTGCGTTTTGTAATGCATTGAATCCGGCGAAAAAACAGCGTCCCGTTGCACCACTGCTCCCTTACGAACAGAACCAGCTTGACAGGCTTTCGCAAAAGCCTGACACAAGCTCCGAATCGGAAGGGGAAGACAATGGGGAGGAAGAACGCTCCTCGGCCGGGTCGTCCCAATCGGGCGAACCACGAAGCCCGGGCGTTGGAGAGGAAGAACCATGTGAGTAGAGTGTGATGAACGACATTGTAATGCTCAGACAGAAACAGTTCATAAAATGTTCATGACGAAAACCACAAACTGGCGTTCCTTTCTAATGATGTTCAAATAATTCACTTTTCTCAACTAACCCATGACTCCTTCACCTACAGTTGAACCAGAGCAGGAAGTGAAGGAAGAAGAACTGCAGCGCAATATCGCAAACAGTGAGGCGGATAAATCGACCGACGACAACACCACCGTCAGCGGTGCTGATGCAGCGGAAGAAACGACACCAACCGAAGGCGCCACAGGGATGACAGCGGTCAGCAACCCCGACAGTACCGAAGTGCCAAGTAGACCGGAAACCGTGGGGTCGAAAAAAGTGGACTGAACCTATTTTTATTACTCTCTCAGATCAAATTGTTATTTTGTTTCCTTTCTTTTTCTATACAAATTGATCTAAATGTTTCAACCTCTTTAAAAATTTTATCAAACATCATCCTTCAATGCTGACAATGATTGCTCGCTGCAGTCGGCGAACGCGCGGATTAGATTTCACAATAAACTAGCTTCTCCATTACACACACACAAGAAAACACGACACGGTTGACTGTGGTCGTGTAAAAATCTTGCATTTAGTAAAACACCACTGCACCGCACCACCCAAGCAATCACCCGAGGGAAAGGTAGTTTCACTAGTCAAAAACAACAAAACATAAAAACTTATCTTTTGAGCATAAAAACGCAACCGATCGGTGATCATTTATGAGTGAAAGTAGTATATTCGGTAACGATTGTATGTGAAACTCTTTGCCAACGCTATAGAACGTGCCTAACCTAGTGGAAGTGTGGTAGTGATGTGAATTTGAATCAATATTTACAGCATTTTCTTTGTGTTCCTTTTTCTTTTTCATAGGTTTCACTTTGATACGCTACTATTAGTTTACAACGACCTAAAGGTATGGTGAAGACTATGTTCCGGAACGTAATTTCAATTTACCTATCGGGGTGTACAAAAGAAAACCGCGTTACGTAAAATTAATGGCAAAGGTCACACGCCGCTACTTAGCTAATCAAATGCCGATGATAAAGGCGCGCGGACCATTGCACAACGAGAAAAGGGCATCGGACTGCTTGTGTTAATTAATTTGCGACATATACCAGGTCGAAAACAAAAAGCAAAAGTGTACAGAAAATGAAATAATTGAACATTTTGGAGAACGCAAACCACGCCTGATGCAGGTTCCAAAGTGCTTTCAGCGTTTAGAGACTCGTCATAAATATTCAATGCGTCCGCCTAACGGCCTAAGACGTTCACGCGATAGCAACCAACCGGTGCCCAAAGTGGTGCAAACAAAGCACGAAAAATAGGAAGCTAAACACGGCTAGGATTTGAGCTGCAATATTTTACACCAGGTTCCCCTGATTGAGGTGCACTAATGATTTGTCCAGCAGCGCCCCATACCTTCTCGTGCTCATCGAAGCATGTGCAGCTTTTAAAACGCCATCCAACTTTTTTCCAATCTTTTTGTTTATCTTTGTTTCGGCTTTGCGGTGTAGAAAGAGAAAAGCACTTTCCAGAAATTGGAAGAACTGGAGGAAAAAATCAAAAGTCTCGAAGCCTACACAATCAGCACCCAGGAGCGGCGGAAACGGTTTGTTGGCCGGTTTCTCGTTACCTCGATCGTGCTGTACATAGTGGGATCGTTGATCTTTTACTTTATCTTCTTCCCGCCAACGTGGAACGAACGGATCGTCTACTCCGTTCCACTTCTCATCTGTCCTATACTGTAAGTGGGAAGTCCAAGTCAAACATCGCTTTTTACTGAAAATTCTAACGCAAATTCTCTTCCCTTTGTAGCATTTTCGTTCTAAAACGGGTACTAGCATGGCATTACGAACGAAAGCTACGGTTAAACGCGAACAAACTGAAGGACCTTCGCACCGACAAGAAAAAGATCCTAGAAAACGTGATGGAGAAGGAAACGTACAAGGTGGCGGTAGAAATTTTAGACAAATTCGGTGACAAATCGCACCGAATTCAAACGCAAGCGTTTAACGCATCCCTAACACCGCTGCGTGCCCCCAAACCGATGCCCGTCGGTCAACCGGCTCCGCGTATGCCGACACCAAACATGCGGCAGATGTCGCCTCCCTCGCTGGCGGTACGTCCAGCGACACCGATGACACCCCAAATGCGACCAACCGGTCCCATCCACACGCCACAAACGGCTCCGGGGTTGATGATACGACCACCGCCACAATATCGGCAACAAAGCTTAATGTACGGTGCGCGTGTCAATAATGCGGCCTACAGAAGAACGCCGTTCCCGATCATCAACCAAAGCGAGAAGGGCGTGCTGGAGAAGATGGTCGACTATTTGGTGGGCGATGGACCGACGAACCGGTTTGCGATGATTTGTGCCGAATGTTGCATGCACAACGGTATGATTGGGGTTTTTACCTCCTGACCTGCGCCAAAGAACATTAATAAGTTTTATTTTCTATTCTGCAGGAATGGTTCTAAAGGAAGAATACGAATACACTGCTTTCCGGTGTGCGTTTTGTAATGCATTGAATCCGGCGAAAAAACAGCGTCCCGTTGCACCACTGCTCCCTTACGAACAGAACCAGCTTGACAGGCTTTCGCAAAAGCCTGACACAAGCTCCGAATCGGAAGGGGAAGACAATGGGGAGGAAGAACGCTCCTCGGCCGGGTCGTCCCAATCGGGCGAACCACGAAGCCCGGGCGTTGGAGAGGAAGAACCATGTGAGTAGAGTGTGATGAACGGCATTGTAATGCTCAGCCAGAAACAGTTCATACAATGTTCATGACGAAAACCCCAAACTGGCGTTCCTTTCTAATGATATTCAAAAAATTCACTTTTCTTAACTAACTCATGACTCCTTCACCTACAGTTGAACCAGAGCAGGAAGTGAAGGAAGAAGAACTGCAGCGCAACATCGCAAACAGTGAGGCGGATAAATCGACCGACGACAACACCACCGTCAGCGGCGGTGCTGATGCAGCGGAAGAATCGACACCAACCGACGGCGCCACAGGGATGACAGCGACCAGCAACCCCGACAGTACCGAAGTGCCAAGTAGACCGGAAACCGTGGGGTCGAAAAAAGTGGACTGAACCTATTTTTATTACTCTCTCAGATCAAATTGTTATTTTGTTTCCTTTCTTTTTCTATACAAATTGATCTAAATGTTTCAACCTCTTTAAAAATTTTATCAAACATCATCCTTCAATGCTGACAATGATTGCTCGCTGCAGTCGGCGAACGCGCGGATTAGATTTCACAATAAACTAGCTTCTCCATTACACACACACAAGAAAACACGACACGGTTGACTGTGGTCGTGTAAAAATCTTGCATTTAGTAAAACACCACTGCACCGCACCACCCAAGCAATCACCCGAGGGAAAGGTAGTTTCACTAGTCAAAAACAACAAAACATAAAAACTTATCTTTTGAGCATAAAAACGCAACCGATCGGTGATCATTTATGAGTGAAAGTAGTATATTCGGTAACGATTGTATGTGAAACTCTTTGCCAACGCTATAGAACGTGCCTAACCTAGTGGAAGTGTGGTAGTGATGTGAATTTGAATCAATATTTACAGCATTTTCTTTGTGTTCCTTTTTCTTTTTCATAAAGCGTACAATATGGCCAGTCAATGCACGAATGTGAGCGAATGTGTGTGATGTGCGTGAGCTGTAGATGAAGTTGCTAGTTAAATTAATAGGAAAAACGGAAAAGGAAGGACTCGTTTGTTGATCTTTGTACGCTCTTGTTGTAATTATAGTACTTAGCGTAAGGCCTTGCAATAAAAAAAAAAGAATTAACAAGAGTTTTGTGTTAAAGCTTCCTTGGAGTTGTCTGCAATGGCGTAAAGAGAAAAGTGGAACTCTTCCTGTTGAATATTATTTACAATTTATTCTACAAACAATCACAACATAGCATTAGTGACACTTTATGTTATCGTACTAGTACGTAAAACCACTCCCCAAACCGTAAATCCTACTAGCAGGATCAGTAATGCGAGATTTGACGTTTTTACGACCTGTCCATTCCGTCCCAGCAAGGGTTGAAACAGCGCGACATCTTCCATCGTTGAGCTCCAGCCGATAATCTGCGGAATAGGAAGCTCTCTTAGTAGTACTGAGCTAGAATAATCTATCAGTCTTTCTAGAGTCCCACCTGTTCTTCGCGATTTTGCGCCTCAAGCCATGCTTCGAGCGGCCGGAAAAACTCCAACAGTGGATCCACGGACAGACGAGATGTTTTGCCGCGCGTTAGCAGCTTGATCAACTGTGCCGAAGATAAGGATGCTCCTTGCTGCATGACGTCACTGTTCGAAACGTATATTAAAGACAGTGAAAGAAGAGATTCACAATAATCTCCGGACCTCAGAATTACCTTAAAATTCGTCCAGCTTCACGCGATCGATAGATATCACACGTATGAAGCGGACCGTAATGTTGTGCCGCTTGACACAGCTCGGAGTAAATCTGAAACTGGAGCACCGTAGCCACGAAGTATTTGATGTAATCCTGGTCCGATATGACGTGATACTTGGCACCGGCATCAAAATGTTCGAAGCCACGACCGGTTGGTGGTATGACTCCTTGGTAGCGAAGCCTTAACTCCCACCAGCGTGCATTCATCCCTACTGGGCCTTTCTCAAAAACGTACCAACGCCACTGCAACGAAAAAGAAGCCCAATTTTAGGGAGGAATTGTACAGTCCAATCAAATTCCTTTGGGCTATCATGCAGACCTTTTCCAGTGCCAAACTGAACGCCATGAACGGTAGCTTGTCCAACGCCAAGTTTAGCAGATATTCGATGTTGACCATAGAGTTTCCGTTTGACACCGTTACCGGACTATTCAGCAACCCTATCTTCTGTAGATGAGCCGGACCACCAACACTCAACGCAATAGCGTTAGCCAGAGCTTCATGAAACGCCGGATTGGGACCTTCCCGGTACAAGAACGGTTGGCTCGCGTACTGCATAGATGAGCCGGACCACCAACACTCAACGCAATAGCGTTAGCCAGAGCTTCATGAAACGCCGGATTGGGACCTTCCCGGTACAAGAACGGTTGGCTCGCGTACTGCATGTAGTACTGAATGTGAGTCATCTCGTGATGAGCCCCTACAAAGTCATCCAACGTCACCTGCGTACACTGTTTAATACGAAAGTCCACCTTATTGCAAAAATCCCATGCAGACGCACTGCACTGCTGGCCGTCGGGAGTCTTCTGAAGTACGGAGTTGCGCCAAAATTCCGGTGCCATCGGTGCCAGCCCGATGGAGGTGAAGAATTCTTCCGCCGTTTGAAATATCTTCGTCGGTGTGTAACCTTGCCGAACCATCTCACCGGACACGTCCGGTGTTTCTGAAGGACCCGGCTTAATGATGTCGATTATATGGCGCCAATTTTGTGCCCACATATTACCGAGAAGATGGGCCGGTAGTGGACCATCTCGCCGAACCACGTGCTCACCATAGTGACGAATCAACCCCTTCCGTACGAACGTAAACAACTGCTTATACAGCGGTTGCAACTGACCCCAGAGATCATTCACGGTGAAGAAAAAGTCACCATCCTCATACACCGAACGCATCTGTTCTACGCTCTTGTTGTAATTATAGTACTTAGCGTAAGGCCTTGCAATAAAAAAAAAAGAATTAACAAGAGTTTTGTGTTAAAGCTTCCTTGGAGTTGTCTGCAATGGCGTAAAGAGAAAAGTGGAACTCTTCCTGTTGAATATTATTTACAATTTATTCTACAAACAATCACAACATAGCATTAGTGACACTTTATGTTATCGTACTAGTACGTAAAACCACTCCCCAAACCGTAAATCCTACTAGCAGGATCAGTAATGCGAGATTTGACGTTTTTACGACCTGTCCATTCCGTCCCAGCAAGGGTTGAAACAGCGCGACATCTTCCATCGTTGAGCTCCAGCCGATAATCTGCGGAATAGGAAGCTCTCTTAGTAGTACTGAGCTAGAATAATCTATCAGTCTTTCTAGAGTCCCACCTGTTCTTCGCGATTTTGCGCCTCAAGCCATGCTTCGAGCGGCCGGAAAAACTCCAACAGTGGATCCACGGACAGACGAGATGTTTTGCCGCGCGTTAGCAGCTTGATCAACTGTGCCGAAGATAAGGATGCTCCTTGCTGCATGACGTCACTGTTCGAGACGTATATTAAAGACATTTAAAGTTGAGATTCACAATAATCTCCGGACCTCAGAATTACCTTAAAATTCGTCCAGCTTCACGCGATCGATAGATATCACACGTATGAAGCGGACCGTAATGTTGTGCCGCTTGACACAGCTCGGAGTAAATCTGAAACTGGAGCACCGTAGCCACGAAGTATTTGATGTAATCCTGGTCCGATATGACGTGATACTTGGCACCGGCATCAAAATGTTCGAAGCCACGACCGGTTGGTGGTATGACTCCTTGGTAGCGAAGCCTTAACTCCCACCAGCGTGCATTCATCCCTACTGGGCCTTTCTCAAAAACGTACCAACGCCACTGCAACGAAAAAGAAGCCCAATTTTAGGGAGGAATTGTACAGTCCAATCAAATTCCTTTGGGCTATCATGCAGACCTTTTCCAGTGCCAAACTGAACGCCATGAACGGTAGCTTGTCCAACGCCAAGTTTAGCAGATATTCGATGTTGACCATAGAGTTTCCGTTTGACACCGTTACCGGACTATTCAGCAACCCTATCTTCTGTAGATGAGCCGGACCACCAACACTCAACGCAATAGCGTTAGCCAGAGCTTCATGAAACGCCGGATTGGGACCTTCCCGGTACAAGAACGGTTGGCTCGCGTACTGCATGTAGTACTGAATGTGAGTCATCTCGTGATGAGCCCCTACAAAGTCATCCAACGTCACCTGCGTACACTGTTTAATACGAAAGTCCACCTTATTGCAAAAATCCCATGCAGACGCACTGCACTGCTGGCCGTCGGGAGTCTTCTGAAGTACGGAGTTGCGCCAAAATTCCGGTGCCATCGGTGCCAGCCCGATGGAGGTGAAGAATTCTTCCGCCGTTTGAAATATCTTCGTCGGTGTGTAACCTTGCCGAACCATCTCACCGGACACGTCCGGTGTTTCTGAAGGACCCGGCTTAATGATGTCGATTATATGGCGCCAATTTTGTGCCCACATATTACCGAGAAGATGGGCCGGTAGTGGACCATCTCGCCGAACCACGTGCTCACCATAGTGACGAATCAACCCCTTCCGTACGAACGTAAACAACTGCTTATACAGCGGTTGCAACTGACCCCAGAGATCATTCACGGTGAAGAAAAAGTCACCATCCTCATACACCGAACGCATCTGTTCGCCTGCATCGTGAAACCCGTGCTGTTCCGCAGCCTGATTCGCTAGGTTCAGGTAGCGCATGAAGGTATTTTTCACCGGAGGACCTGTCTTTTCACGCCACGCTACCCAATAGTACCGAAGCTCCGGTTCCGATCGACTCGTCTCCATGATGCGCGTCAAATCGGGGCTTATCTTCAGATCACAGTACCCCGTGAAGGCTGTCACGTAGTTCGAGCTCGGGTATCCACCAGCCGCAGACGAGAACGTCCCCAAATCGGTAGCCTCCGTTCCAACGCGTCGAAAAGGACACACTTTGGCGCCGTTGTAGTTGTCTTTGAGCAGCATCAGCACATGCTGCAATTCCGCATATTTGCCATCACCTAGCCCACATCTGCCCTGCTGCACAATCCGGCCCAGCTGACGCCGTATGCTGGTGTCGGCGATGCGTGACGAATCGAACGACACTGCCCTGCGCCAACTGATACATTCCAGCTTCGAGGCTAGGTTTTGCTGTTCGCGCATACGACGCTTGTTAAATTCGGTCCCGTTGGTTGAGAAGCGCCATTCCGCATTTGCTACACGGTTACACATTTCAGCTGCTTCACGATCAAATTCACGCAAAAACTGGATCGCCTCCGATAGGTTATCATTGCTCGTCTGCAAATGTGAGAAGATGGGAATTCTTTGAAAATTTATCCTAACTGAGATCTTAACTTTGATTCACCGCCTATACCTCCGTATATCGAAGATCACTGATCTGACCACTCACAAGCACCCCAAGCAACGTCCAACAGAACAAAACACGCACCATGATTCTTACGGCGATCTTACAGCACGAGCACGCATCACTGGCTAACAACACCCTACGAAGTATCAATCCACACCCAAACTAATGCGCTCCAAATATTCTCTCTTTCTATATTTCACTAGAATGCACCACAATTCTGAAGATGTGTGATCCGATCCACCTAAAGCTAAACCTCCTCCAGAGCGAGCTGTGCACTACCACGATCGCCCAAATCCATCACAATACTGGTGGCCACAGAATCACGTCGTCAAGCGGCAAGTCGTAAGCTTTACAACTAGTAGAAGTGATTCTCTCGTGATTACCCCCGCAACAACCCTTGACTGGAGACCACTTCCTGGATAGTTCGCAGGGCGCAGTCAAGGGGAGACGGCAACGGATAGAAACTTCTTACGATGGGGCACATTTGATTACAACGTAGATGATTGTTTCGGTAGTTACACACCGTGACGGTACCGTACGGGCGAAAGAAAGATAGATCCCCGTGTGCTGGCACACACAGAGAGAAAAGCCAGCTGATGCGTACGATCTTTCCTACGGCAATCCCGGTTGCTGTTTGGAACCGTTTTTTTTTCCTGCTTCCCCAAAAAAACTGTCTTTCTATGTCAGCAGCCGATTAGTCATTTGCTTTCGAGAGTTCCGCGTACGTGTTGCCGTCAAAGTGTTGTCTCAATATTTAGTTGTCTAAAGCAGTTCTTGCAAGAATAGAATTTTTTTTGGGCGGTATTTGAGTTGTACTTTCTGAACTGAACTATCCCAATAACTGTGTCGCTCCACACAAAGTACAGTCTTCGTACAGTTCGAACAGAGCTTTTCGCGTGGTTCCACACCAGAAAACGCAATTCTATCTTTACCAAACGGTAACAACAGTTGGAACAGTGTTGGAAGGTAGTTAGAATTAGCCCACAAAAGACAACGGAGATTGTTTAGTAAAATTAACATACGGCTGCTTCAAGAAATCATTCCGAAGTAAAAGTGTTTGACTAAAGTCCTCGGCCCGGTACACAATATTCTCATTATTCTTTTCGTCAACACATTAGGCAAGAACAATAAATTTGGCGTTGAGCTTTGATTTGAAATCCGCAAAAACTGTGGCATTGTAGCGCGATATGACATTAGCCACATAAAGGGCCAGCGTCGTCAGACGAGAGGAGCACTAATCGAGCTTCCTCCTCCATAGATCCGCCATTTATCCACGTACCGCGTCCCGATAATCTCCTTCGCGAACAATGGATCAATTAGAGGTCGGCTTGCGCTTGTAGTGCCTTACCCCATCTATCTGGTTGGTGACATCTTACGCTATTGACCTCATAAGTTATCATTTTTGTGTCATTCGGAACGCTTCACCGCGTTTGTCGCGATGCTTCTCTAAGGGTGGTGTATTTATTTCGCTTTCCGGTGTTGTGATCTAAAGGTAACGTCGTGTTTAAGGCAAGCCGCCTTAAAGGGAAACCATGTCAGCAGATGGGAATTAACACTCTTGCTCTTGGGTGCTCAGTAGTAGTAGCAGTAGTAGTAGTAGAACGATAATGAGTTAGTCGCTCATAGTCGGTGAGGGATAGCCCAGCGGAATGGTTCTATCACGATTGGTACTTGTTGCGAACTTCACAACTTGTTTTTATTTTATCAATTCATCTTGAACCTCTTTCTTTATCCATGTTTTCCTTTTGCCACTGTTCCAGATTTCTATATTTATATGCGTCTTGTGCAGACAGTAAAATAGAACTGATAATAAATCGAAGAAAAGTGCAGTCTTTTTTCGCTCCTCTTTCATGGCTAATCTGCAGTTCGAAATCGTTTCCAAAAACAAGATTGCACTGTATACTTAATTACATTTTGTGCAATCTTTCGCTTGCAGTAAACTTTCACAAATGGCACAATTTTATAGCACCACAATCCGATCACTACTGTTACGATGGGTTACGACCCTCCCTAACGGGAAAGCTTGTGGTAATAGTTCATCACCGCTTGTGTTTACAGCAGAGCAACAAAGCCGACTATTACACATCCCCACAGCACCGTAAATATTTGGCCAATTACATCTATTTAATCATGACGCCAAATAATAATGCGTTGTCTCGGTAAACAAGCAACAGATCATATTTGTGGAAATCATGCTCAGACATCGAGGGACAAATACCACCAACAAAAAGTCAAACCGCGTCAACCAACAAACATAGCGACCGCACTGCAAAAAGGCGTGATGCTAATTATTTTAGGTTGATGATCGTACGAGATGATTGACGAGAGAATCCCCCGGCATCGTGTTGTCCATGACTGTGAACTTCAGCCCGCTTGAGGACACCGTCGTTGGACGAAGGAGAAGAGAAAATGACTGATCCAAACCAACAAACAGTGGCACAGCCCACTTGCCTAAATCTGTAACGGATGTGACCAGGGTGGGAGAAGATCGGGCGGCGTGTGGGTTCCGCATGTACGTCACAGACAATGTTTGAATGGTTTGAAGTGGATGTTGGCCCACAATACTGACCCAAACGCCTAGTTAAACGATGTCTGTGTCTCGCGGTCGCGATTATGTCAATATTGATTATTGAGCTTAAAAATTGGAGGACGTCTTTTGAAACGTGGGGAATATGTTGGATGGCTTTTCTTAGTTTCACTTGTGACGTTTTCGAGTGCTACTAGAGCTGAATACTTGTTTAAGATTGGCGCACTTTACACTGAATTTCTAATGGAAGAATCTTTATGCAAATATCAATCGACGAAAGGAATAATTTGCTCCAGATGACATCCAAACATCCAAAGGTTTCATCGAAATATCAAAGTAACATCAAGTCCTATTGAGATAGAAGCTTTTTATAGCTCAGCGAGCTACAAGCGATAGAGGCTATTGAACTGAAAAGATTGTCTTTTCAAGGTCAATACTGCTTCGCGACAAGCCTTTAAACTTGCGCTCCAAAAACACGATTCGGGATGCTTGTCCAGCATCTCCTCCAGAACGAGCGTACCTGGAGATTGCCGATAGCCGATCAGTGGGCAGAACCTGGAGTAGAGAAAAACTGGATTGACAACTTTTTCGAACGATTTTTGGCGATATGGCATTACAGCAAGACAGCTAAACCTAAGACAGCTTAGGTAATGAAACACGCTGGCGAATGCATAATCTATTAATGTATGCAAATGATCATCGAAACACGTGGAATAAATCACAGCGCTGGTCGGTGTGGCTAAAAGAGAATTTCGCTTTCTTTTAGTACCAGCACACAGGCAAAGCGTTCAAGTTGGTTCATTTTTGTTTACCGAATATCCTACTCCCCAAGCGATTAGCTTTTAAACATAGTAAATAAAACAAAAACTGCATCGAAATACGCTACGTTCGGTGTGCGGTAGTGATGTGCGTGACCGTGCCCCGTACACACGATGCATGTAAGCGTTAGCTCATTATCAAAGGCAATGATTGGTGCTAATTTCATGCCGCCAAATGTTCTTCCACTACCCAACGACCTACCCTTCTTAGACGAACCTCGCCCCTGCGGTGAGGGGGATGTCAACAAGACGCGTCGAGTCACCTGCTCGACAAGAACCGTAACCAATAATTCAAGATACTCATTGTACAGCAACAAAAAAAAACACGGCCGAGAGAAGAAAACAAAACAAAACCGGCTACGCTGCTGTTGTTTGCACATTTGCTGATGATTGTGTCCGTACGTCATCAGCCCACCTGGCAGAGGTAACTCAAAAATTGTGGTACTTTGCGCTTTACTTTCATCGTACTTGGCGAAGGAGGGGGAAAATCACTCAAATTAGAACGAGAGGAAGCGATGAAAAAGCGAGAGATCATAGAAAAACTTCGGTTTTTGCCAACAGGGAGCACAGATCACTTGTGCATAGGCTGTGACTTCGTAAGCCACAACCGCGGGCGCGCAAAAAAAAAGCACAAAAAATGGGAAAAAAGACGTTACGGTGGAAAGCATGGTGTGGTCACACAAACGGAAGCGATTTTGGAGATGAGATTGCCTTCAACGCACTATGGGACGATGATGCGTTGTGCTGTGTATGTGTAAGTTAGTAGCTAAGAACTATCAGAATTATAGCAAGATATTTGAACACGCTTTATTTTATATCACAATTCTCTCTTTTTTATTAGTATTACATTAGACAAACAAAATGAGCAAATGTATTCACAGTTCCAAAAAAACTAATAACCTTCAAAATTAAATATAGTTTCTTAAAAATATTAACACTCATCACCCAATTCAGCCTCACCATGTGTCTCATAGTGCCCTCTCTCGATCGACGGCGGCGCGATCCTCCCCTCTGCGTCGATCGGACAGCCTCTTGATTGAATCTCAGTCAGGTTGAACTGTCCGCTAGCGGGCTACGTCAGGCAGTCAGTCTTTCCCTGGAACCCGTGGCTATCGCGTCGCGCACCATGAGCTCGGCAACCGTCAGCGATCAAAGTGATCCTTCCACCTGCGTTGATGCTAACCGGCTCCAGGAAGGCACCGGTCAGCCAACGTCACCATCGCACGTCCGGTTTGTGATAGCTCTGGAACCACTGCTCACAGTGCTCTCGATTGTGATCGATCTAGTGAAAGTGATACTGCTCGGTGTACCGCTACTGTTCCGCGAAATCTACTCCATGTTTGTGCCCCGACCCCAGAAAGATGTCCGGGGACAGGTGGTGCTCGTAACGGGCGGTGGTAATGGGTTGGGACGTGCGATGGCACAGTTGTTGGCCGCCCGTGGCTGTCATCTGGTGCTGGTGGACATTGATCTAGCGGCAGCCGAACGCACTGCCGAAGAGATTAAGCAACAGTACGGTGTGTCAACCCGGGCGTACCGGGTGGATGTGTCCCAGTACGAGCAGTGCCGTCAGCTGGCCGACAGTATAGAACGGGACGGAGCTGGTCCGGTGGATATTCTGATCAACAACGCGGGGCTGATCATGTTTGCCTTCATCAACGATTCGGACGTGGAGCGCGCGAACAGCGTGATGGACGTCAACATGAAGTCGCACATCTGGGTAAGCCTTAATATACGCCACCAGCGTGCTCCAAGGCCAAGGGTGCTTCCATTCATGAAGCATCCTAGCGTCTTCGCTACCGGTTGAATGCAACCGGTACTCGTCCGATCGCTTCATCTTCGTCACGTTAAGAGGAAGCGGTGGAGATCTGTGGCGTTACCCGTGACCGTTAGAGGTGTGTCGTGTGTTCACGCTGTGTGTATGTGTGTGTACGTGTGAAGAGTGTTGAAAAATTAAATGACCCCATACTTAACATAATGGAAATGTTTGTGTTGAGGTGAGCTACAAGTCTCGAGAAGGCGGAACTGCATCACTTAATCACTTCGATCAGCTGTGCGAAGGAATCGAACTTGATTAGAGACGATCAACCCTTTTAAAAAACGTTGGTGAATCGTAAGAGAAGTTAACCAATTTATATTACACCGCTGGCTCGATCGTTGATAGCAGAAGAACAAGTATTTTCGCCCTCAAAAAAGATCTTCCAAAAACTCATTTATGTTGGATCAACGGGCATCACTTCATCCAGCAACACGTTTGCTGGATTGCGTAAATAAAACGTGCGCTTTTCGTTTAAAATATCGTTATCTAGGCGATCAACAACAAAATGTTTGTGAAGCATAACTTGTTTGAGGGTAAAAGTTAAACCCGGTTCGATTATGTCTGTGGTTTTGCACGGTTGTGCAATCTTCCGCCACGAAATAGTAGCAAAAGTAGCTTTTTGCGTGTCGGTGATTTCGTCTATTTCTGCCCATTCATGTTGCTGATTGAAACAGCGTCCCCGGTTTGTATTTCGGCCACTGAAATTAGCCAACAGCGCATTCGAGCGATCGAGCTTTTGCCGCCGTCTCATGCCGTCTAATCATGCGCGTTCGCGAACGAATCCCTATCAAGGTTGAGGCTGAGAAATTCTCCGAAACCACGCCATGGTAACCTTCATGCCTGCAGAAGGCTGCAAAGAATAGCCGAATAAAGATAGACGAAGCATATGTAAACGAATTGGGGGGACGTTCAAGCTTGACGTTATGCTCTCGGGAGTTATGTTGATGGAAGAAGGAAGTATGCACTTAAGTTGAACGTCGAACAACACTCACGGCCGTTACAGATATGCGGCCAGCCCGCTTTTGAAGATGCAACAGCTTAAAATAACTTTAACGATCTTCTCACTCGACTCATGACTCTTGAAAAAGTGATACAAAAAAACGCATCACCAATAATTCCAAAGGTAAACAAGACTAATTTTGCGGAATCTTTTTTTTTTTCGTCCAATAACACGTATTCGTTCGCGACGCTATGTAATGTTGCTGTTTTGTGTTTATCATTATTGTTAATAAGTGTTTTTCCCCCGGAGCGGATGAGTTGAAAATCCGTCAATCAAGAATGAAGTGCGTTCTATTGTTTGAGGCTTTTTTGAAGGTGGTGTGTTGATCGATATCACTTTCGATAAGTGATTGTCATGAAACAATCTAAAGGCCGGTAGGTTTTGCTTCGACAAAGTGATCGATATGAGGATTTGTTATCTTTTTTGAGGAAAAACAAGGACGCTGTATACCCTGCATCTTAACCTCAGACATTCTCTAGTGATGTGATGTGCACCTATGCCCATGAGAAATTGAAGTTTTTAAAATATGTGTTGAAGCGAATTATATAGAGGAATGCATCCTGGTAGAGATCATTAGGCCAAAGTCTTGTTGGTAGCATCTGACGCATACATTTAAATGTGCATTCAAAAATAACAGACTTGCTGTTGCGTAAACGAATAATGTGAATATGTCCGCCATTTCAAGGCCGTTGCCTTGTGCAAAAATTTCAGCTTTTTTGCCTTCAAAGATCACGATACAATATAAGATCATTAATCATATTGTGCGGTGGTATCCATATTCTCCCAATTTCGTTAGACCCCAAACCGGAGAGTCTACGTGACTTGCTGCGAAAGGTTTAATGTGGAAACCTCGTATAACAAAACGATAAACCGTCGTGCATTAAAATATTGCTTGCAAAGTTTGATAAATTTGCGAAATTTCCCGAGTCGATGATCACCAACTTTTGGTTTTGTTTCTCCCTTGACCACAGATGACGAAAGTGTTTTTGGACGGGATGATCAAACGCAAGCGTGGCCATATCGTCGGTATATCCTCGATGTCCGGCATGTACGCCTTTCCGTGGGGCGTTGTGTACTCGGCAACGAAATTTGCCGTGTCCGGTTTTATGGCCTCCCTGACGGAGCAGCTGCGCATCCAGGGAATTTCGAAGAGCGTACGAACTACCTGCGTCAATCCGTACTACGTGACGACACGCAAGGATGTGGTTGAGTTCCTGCAGAAACCACGGTACGACAGTATACCGCACGAAGCGCAAAGCGACCGTTCAATACAATTGCGATTTGATCTTCTGTCCACACTAGGTTTGCACCCCTGACGGTAGATCAGGCGGCACGAGACATCGTGAAAGGAATCTTGAGGGAAGACATTGTGGTGACGGTACCGAGACTGTTTGGTGTATTTACTCGGTTCATGCTGTAAGTACGGCGAAGCACGTCGATGACGAAGTTCCATAGCAGAGTGTAATTGACCATCTGTTCTTCTCGTTGTAGATTCTTCCCAGTGCCAGTGCAGCAGCTCGTTCGGAATATGTCCGCCATTTCAAGGCCGTTGCCTTGTGCAAAAATTTCAGCTTTTTTGCCTTCAAAGATCACGATACAATATAAGATCATTAATCATATTGTGCGGTGGTATCCATATTCTCCCAATTTCGTTAGACCCCAAACCGGAGAGTCTACGTGACTTGCTGCGAAAGGTTTAATGTGGAAACCTCGTATAACAAAACGATAAACCGTCGTGCATTAAAATATTGCTTGCAAAGTTTGATAAATTTGCGAAATTTCCCGAGTCGATGATCACCAACTTTTGGTTTTGTTTCTCCCTTGACCACAGATGACGAAAGTGTTTTTGGACGGGATGATCAAACGCAAGCGTGGCCATATCGTCGGTATATCCTCGATGTCCGGCATGTACGCCTTTCCGTGGGGCGTTGTGTACTCGGCAACGAAATTTGCCGTGTCCGGTTTTATGGCCTCCCTGACGGAGCAGCTGCGCATCCAGGGAATTTCGAAGAGCGTACGAACTACCTGCGTCAATCCGTACTACGTGACGACACGCAAGGATGTGGTTGAGTTCCTGCAGAAACCACGGTACGACAGTACACCGCAAGAAGCGCAAAGCGACCGTTCAATACAATTGCGATTTGATCTTCTGTCCACACTAGGTTTGCACCCCTGACGGTAGATCAGGCGGCACGAGACATCGTGAAAGGAATCTTGAGGGAAGACATTGTGGTGACGGTACCGAGACTGTTTGGTGTATTTACTCGGTTCATGCTGTAAGTACGGCGAAGCACGTCGATGACGAAGTTCCATAGCAGAGTGTAATTGACCATCTGTTCTTCTCGTTGTAGATTCTTCCCAGTGCCAGTGCAGCAGCTCGTTCGAGATTATTTAATCCGCGAATATGAGCTAAACAATAATTTACACACGTAGATCACCATGGAGAAACATGACAAGATGGAGCTTAATATTAGTACCCGTAGTACATCGATACTCACTGAGAAGAATGGCGCGGGGTTTCATGCCTGACTAGTATTTGAAATACAATAATAACTGCATCTTTATAAGATAAGAGTTAGACAATAAAATCAGCAACGGGGGATGTGTCAAACAAATGTCGCTCTTGTAATGTTCTTAAATAATGATGTCGAAAAATCTCCTGAATTGTACTCGTAAATTATTCTAGTTTGACGCCACAGAACAGAGGTGTACAACCCGCAGAAGGTTGCGATCGTTAAAGAGAGGTGTGTAAAAATGAAACCGATTTTTGCCATAACTATGCTTCTGGTGATTAATGATGGGACACCATCGAAGCAAATGAAGTGATCAATCTGCACATTTGTTTGCTTTTACTGCCAACCACTTGACAGCTTTTTAAACTATCTTAATAATTCTTGCAAAGTAAATCGTTATAAAAATGTTATCTCGAAATTCAAGTTGAAGCGTTTCGTATGGAAAATTAAATGAAAATTTATGTAATTTATGTACTGAGGAATATTTTGCAATAAGTAAGGAACAGTTGCTACATTTCAAAATAGGTCATCAAATCCTCGATGGTCCCTAAAGTTGTAAAGTGAGATTGTTCGTTCAAGACTTACTCGTTTTTTCCTCTTCATGAACCTGCTTTAACTTATTAATAGTAAAGCAAAACTTATACCTTATTATACAACGATAGAAATCAGCACCATAAACTCATATCAAATGCAGACATACGCCGAGAGAAAGTATGCATGATGGACTGGACTGGACGGTTTGATAATTTCAACAACATCTCTTTGGCTGATGTGATGTTAATGTATTCCTTGCCGTCTATCAACTGGCAATTACGGCATCATAATATAGGCAACAAAGCACCATCAAATAGCCGACTTTTGCACAAACACACAAATGATTATCAACTCTTGTCTTAAGGCTTTAAACCAGGTGTTAACCCATAAATTTCGGATGAAGCTACAAAAAAAAAACGACACGAAGCGCAACGGGTTTGATTCTTAAATCAATTGCATTTCAAATTTCACTTGCGAATGTGTGCGATCGCACGCTGAGATAACATAGTCGAGGAGATGTTGTATTGTTGTAAGATTTTTTTTCCGCTTTTTTACATGGCTTTTTTCCTATAGAAACAAAAAAAGTTCTCCAATGTTTGGAACTGCTGCGCTCTTATCGTTCTTGCTGTTAACCAATCACGCTAAGGGAACACAATATAACATCTTTACATGAGGTTGCTGGGCAGTAGTTGCTGCACAACGCACTAACAAGAAAAAAAACAAACCAATGCTGGTCTTTCAGGACACCAACCCTGGCAGAATGTGAGGGCGTTGGATGAAGAAACTGTGGAGCTGAGTATGAGAAGGAATGCGGAGGGAGAGGTTCTTTTTCGCTTTTTTATAGGACGGTGAAGATCAGTGAAGTAAGAGAAGTGGGAAGAAGTGGTAGGAGACGAGTATCTTAGCAGTATGGGAAGTTCGGGCAGGTGTGTGGGGACACTCCGGCCGGGTACTGGCGAGCGGTGAAGCCTGGCAGAGGAGCGGCCTGGTGAACTCCAGCCTGGACGGTGTTATCACAGTACGGATAGTTCGGGCACGACTGCGGGTTGACTCCGGCAGGGTAACTGTGGAGAAGCAATAGCCAGACATTAGCGACCTTCAAGTCCTGGGAATTCTACAAGAGACTCGGATAAACCTACCGGTCTCCTCCGGCGGTTGGGGCCGGGGCTCCGAGGTAGTTGTGGCTAGGTCCGGTCAGAGCCTGGTACGAGTGAGGAGCACCGTGATAGTACGGGGCCGGGGCCGGAGCAGGGACTGGGGCTGGGTTCCAGCTTGGCTGAGCGTTCCAGTTCGGGTTCCAGTGGTTGGCAGCATGGTTGTTGTAGGGGTTGGGGCTGTGCAGGGCCGCGTTGTCGCAGTTGGGATACGACGGGCAGCGGGACGGATCGACTCCGGCCGGATACTGGGCGGCTTGCTGATGTTGGGGCTTAGCGGCTACCACGGCGGCAAAGGCCAAAACAGCGATCTACAAAGCAATCACAACAGCACAGGAAGAACAACATTAGCTACACTCACTCACTGGACAACACTCTGGGACACTGTCGATCATTCTGTCGATTCCCCGTCAGGATCATTGCATCACTGATTGCACTTCAACTTCCGGACTTCAAAATCCGGACACCGCAGCAACACATCACCGTCAGCATCCCGGTCACTTACCACTTTGGAGAACATTTTTGAGCGGCTGACGTTGTTTCTCTAGCGTTCAATCTTCTGATGCACACAGCAACGTTGTTGGACTTTTATGTTACCGAAACACGGACAGTTGTTCGCTTAACACAAAACTTCCAAACCGAGTACCGAATACTGATGTCCGACATTGTGGTGACGGTACCGAGAGACAATACCGGTCTTTTATAGTAAAAACACCACACCCAACCAGCCCGGTTCGGGTCGCCGTCGATCCTCGGCCGAACCCCGTGTTCTAGCTATCCCCTCCGCTTCTCCGCAAAAAAAACCCGACACTCTCCATCTGCGCACGGGACCGAACCGTGCAATTAGAAGAGAAGGGTGCCCACACGAGCGCCACCGGATTTCTTTCTCTACCCGAAAAAACCGATCACAAACGCACGAACGAACGAACGAACGCCGTGGTTTCTCTCCCCCGCCGAACGAACAGCACGTTTAGTTGAGCGAGCATACTTAGAGTTACGGTTAGTACCCAGCGCCGTAAGTACCCCTTCTTACGCGAGCCACACGGAGCCACCGGAGCTCAGTAAACAGCTCACCAGTGTGTTTGTAGACGTCAGTCGGTTCGTGGTCGGTACAATTAACGCGAGGTCCCAGGTTTCTATTAGCCAGCACGGAAAATGGGTGTATATGTGCACCCACTCCCCACCACCCTCCCACGCACCATGCGCACCGCAACCTCTGACCCTGCCCGAAGGCTTGTAACGACGCGCCAAATGTGACACCAGCGCCAGTTTGCCTACAAAAGCATTTCGCCGCAATCGATCGAAGTTGCGTTCGTTGCGTGCTGGGAAAGGAAGCGGAACCGAATGCCGAAACGAAGCAGAACAACAACAAACAAAAAAAAAACAAAGCACGATTGACGATTGGTTGAAAAAAACGGTTTAAACGCCGATATAATTTAAAAAACATTCCTAAAGACAAGACAATACAGCAGTACAGTGCGTTACACGCCATCCACACACATCGGCAAACCGAGCCGTACCGCACCTGTTTGTTTTGATTTTGTATGAAAATTTGACAGCCCTTCATCCCATGCAAGCTCGATCTGTGTGGAGGCCTATCGTCCCGTGTTGCTTTTGTAGTTTGTTGTTTGTTGTCTTGCTCTTGCACAACAGCACGTCATTATGGCTGTTTCATACAGGTAGTTCTCACTATACGCTTTCAAGCGTACGATTTCACGAATTTAGAATATCTTGTGACATGTTAATTTTGAGTAAATATGAGGTTTTTTATATGAGAATGCGAGGAATAATTAATATTAAAATTTTTAGTCCGTAAGAAACGATAAAAATATGTTTTTGTTTCGCGTAATGCAAATCTGCGAATATTGAACAACGCCTGCAATACGCGATGTTCATTGCATTAATATTTGTTCTGAGGTTGCTTCGATTTGCATTTGGTGGTACGGCTCGAAAGGACGATAGGGCTTCCCAGCTGGATGGAAAGCTCGACGCGGTGCGGTACGGTTCGGTTTGCCGATGTGTGTAGAGAGCGTGTTACAGTGCAAAGCGCGACGGATTGGATTGTTTTTTTTTATGAAGATACTTAAAAATACTTCTTATTAAAAGTCATGCTATAATTTTGAACATGTTTTTAGACGATTATTTAAAGCTTAAATTAAAAGAAATAACTAGCAAAATATTTTAAATTTCCGAATACAAATAAGAGTTACACTCTGAAGGCAAGCCGAGACACTGCTCTGATGTCTGTGAGCACGAAGAACAACAGTGTGACTTATTTGTACTTGAGGAAATAGCGGTCGTTGTACCTCACAAAATTCTTACGAGTTAGTTAAAAATTACTTCAATTCAATTTGGTTTTTACTGCTTTTCTGTGTTCGATATATTTCTTCTTCTCTGGCACTACAACCTCTGTAGGTCTTGGCCTGCTAGCAATTGCTAGCTCTCTGTGACTTAGCTATACCCGTAGCTGGATAGTCAGTTCTGCGTACGTGGAAGCGATGCACCGCGATTCGAACCCCGGTCCTGCCGTGTGAAAACCAGCGCCGCTAGCGGAAACACCATCGAGCCTCCCCAGATATAATTAAATAAATGATAAAAAAAAACCAATAAATGGTCCAAAAATTTAAAAAACTTCTTAAAAATATATTAAAAAATCGATAAATACTTTTTAAAACGTATCGATCAATAACAAATAATAAAATTTGCCTTAAACACAAGTAGTTAAAAGACAACTCAGCGAAAAGAAGAAAGCATATAGATACATATAACTACATAAATTAAAAAGCAAGGGAAAAAAATATCAAAAATGCAATTGTCGCATGCCATACATTTTATTCTTTCTCCGAAACTCACGTTATTTTTATTGAAAATTATTTTTTGTAATATCTTATTCGTGCATCATATTTTATTGAAAGGTCAGTTAGTTATTAAAAAATTAAAATTAATGTTTCTTGATCAATTGATTTACAGCTGTCTCTTCTATCGTGCCATGCACTGTAGCTGTAGCTCCCCCTAGAGGCACTTTACACCTTCTACTATTGTAGTACCGGTCCACCACACCGCGACCGTGTAAAATAACAACAAGTTGCCCTTGATTGCTGGTCCGGAAAAGTATGATTCTGCGTGTCCACCTATACCACCCACCCTCACCACCTGGTGCCCTACCATCACCCTGCCAGTAGTGACTAAAGTTTTCTTTATAATATTTTCAGCCTCAGTCTTTCTGTGTCGCGGTTCCATCCGAGTCGCACCCGCTTCGCGCCACGGTCCAGTTCGCCTTCGCGACAGCGAAAGTGAGCGCCACCGACAACGGAAGGGAAAGGCAGTGCTGGAGCGGGCCAAAGCAAAGGCCTGCGATCGATCGATCGTTTGCCCCGATGCAAACCAGATCTCTTGCACATTGGCGCTTGGGGGGTTTTGCTGTGTCGCTTTTGTTGCGGCGAACCTATTTGCGTGAACGCGCAAACCCGTACACACTTCTATTGCAGACGGCGAAGAGAATGGATGCAGACTGGATGTTCTGCGGTCCCGTCGGCGTAGCAATACGGTAGGCAGGGTAGGCCCACATTCTTTCCCACGGGCGTCATTTCCTAGCGGTGGAAAATGGTCCACCGGGTACGATCGCGTGCCGCAAAAAGAAAAACGAATCGACGTACATTGACATCAGACGATCGTTAAAAGGTAAAGCACACACTCGCAAGCTAATGATGAGCGCCAAACCAACACCCACAGCTAATCACTTTACGCCACTAATTAGCGGACGAGCCTGAAGGGATGCAATGAAAGCTGCTTCGGTGCGAAATCAATCGCATGTGGTGGAGTGAGCTCACTCGTGTTTGTGCGGTTTTCCCTTTTAGGTGTTTTTATTTGTTTTCGGCTTATGGCACTGAAATTTTTACTGCCCCCAAACACGCGCCACGTTGGAACGAAAGTTCCATTCACAAACGGTTCCAATTTCCTGCAGACTGCTGAGTTTGATGAAGTTGTAGATTGATGTCGGGGTGATCTTATCGTGACAAATAAAAATGTTTGTTCGCTGCCAAAATTGCTACCAAAAACAGTGACAAAATAACTAATGAACACTCTACTACTCGCACCTAATCAAGTGTTTTTTTATTGATTAAATCACACAACACAGTCCAAAATTAAAACAGACTTTGCCAAGCGAACGCCGGAAGAGCCGGCAAGAAAAAACAGAAACATTTATTTGAAAGGATTTCAACGCCCTCTAAGCAACGAAACCCATCCGCTGGCACTAACAACCATGAATAAATTATGCGTGGCGCACCTCTTTACGCGGGGTTCGAACCATTCAATAGAATTGATCGTACTTCCTGCCAAATCTGCGCAGCTCGAACGAATGTGAACATTCCTGAGCGTGAACGCGCGATATGTCCCTGAACTTCGTGCCAGTTACGCCCAGCAGAGAAACGAAATAAGGGTGACGATTCTGTCGATCGGTACCTTCCTGCTTTCGATTCGTCCTATTCTGCAGTACGCAAACACCTACCAGAGTGCCCACCTTAGAGTGCTCTGCTTCCGTACTCGGTACGCGGTATTTGTGACGGGGTCAGCAAGATCTGCGCCTACTGATAAACGCCTGGCCTGCTCGGGACCTTGGAAATGTTGCAGCTGAGGTGAGAGCTAGGTCCGCTTAAGAGAGCTGGTTGGCTGCATTATTGAAGTGACAATCCTTGTTACGTCAAACCCGGGTCGGGATCGGTCCGATGCAGCCGAAGAAGGAAGCCGGTCGGATCGGACACGGCAGATTACAAAGTGTACACTTAGTAGCGGCCGTGTCGATCCGCTAATGTGTGACTTGCAGTTCACTGTCGACTGTACTAAGCGGAGCTCAGTTTTGGAGGTCAGAGTGCTATAAAAAAGCCTACCGTGGACAAAGAAGTGCGGATGATTGTGCTTTCGTTTCTTTCGAGAGTCTTGAGAGGTTTCAGTCATAGTCAGTGCGTGATTAGGCTCGGAGCTACCGGAATTCTTTGGAACCCACTGCCCAAAAAAGAGTTCAGTGAGCTTCGGGAGCGATCTGTGCACGCGCAAACATTAGGCGAAAGATCAATCGATCGACCAGGAAACTCCCATAAGCTCGGCAGCTCGCAAGAATGTGAAGCAATTTCCCGCAAGTGCAGTGCCCGCAATGGCGTGGACGTTTTTGCACCAGCGTTTGCTGTGGTTTCTTCGCTCGTTGCGCCATCGGTTCGTTACAGGTGCCTTACTGCCCTTACTTAGCCGATCGTTCCACACCGATAGGGACGTAACTGTTTCGCCGTGCTTCGTTCTGAGAGCGGTTGGAACAGTGTTGGGAGAGAGAGAGAGAAAAAAAGGGAACGTATTAATGTGACCTTCCAGTGACCTGCTGCCGGTAATAATGGGCTGCTGGATCGAACGGTTAAGAACAGGCCGTGTGGGCAAACAATACTGATGCAACAGGGTCCAAGAGAATCAGAGTTCCTTTTCCTCCTTATAAGTAGTTTAGCTTTCGCATATCTCGTAATTTGGAGACTGAACTCCAATACTCGGTCCCAACGCATTCCAAGGTTCGGCTATACTTTGACGAAACTCCAAATATTGGAACGCCTCGTCGCCATTCAACTATAACGAGAAAGCCTCAAGCATTCCGACTGAAATTAATTAATTTTGATCTTCATCTCTGTTTTACGCTGGAAATTGGTAAACCATCAAGGTGAAAAATACCAAAGAAAATGCGATAATTAGCTAATTTGATGTTGGTATGTGACGTATTTGGATGTAAATTTGTAACTAAGCGTACAATTTGCCGCAAGCGCCCTAGACACTCGACGCCACGCGAATATTACCGCTGGATACAATAATCACGCAAAATTTAGAATAGAACGTTACCGATATCCGTTACATTAGCCGCACACCTATTAATAATCATTACCGTCGGGGGAGGGATGACGATAAACATGGCGTGGATTGTTGTTAAACACTATTGCGAATAGAGAACCACCCCCGGTGGGTTAATGCTTCAATCGTGAGCAACAATAATCGTTCAATGATATTTCCTTTCCCCAGGTGTCACACAGTACCGGGGCCCACGCCGCCACGCCACGTAATAACTTCATCGACCACTCACTTTCGTTCATCCGTCGCATCGAGGCGCTCGTTCGCAGGAATGTGATGTGTTTGCATGCCTACACACTGTGTAGCCGCCCCAGATGTCTTGTGCTCAGCTGATGCCGGATACCGGGCGGCTATTACCTCACCGCAAAACTTGCTTCCTTAAGGACTCAAACAACTCCACGCAAACCTGACAGGCACTTGAGGCGCCCTCCCGGAATCCTTCCCGCTTATGGCCAGCCAGCTGGTGTGAAGTCGAAAACCGAAAGTAAGCCACGGCCAACGGAACTTCCCGGAGGGACCATCGGTGGGACGGACCTCACACAAAGTCAATCCCAGGCCCCCGGTTTAGCCCTCACAGTCAGCAAAATTACTGCAATTGTCTTTGACGCGAATGAATTCGATCGATGATTGATCGCGCCCAGAACACTGGTGCTGGCCCTCAGCGGGCTCTGGGCTCGGGGGGGTGGTTTGCAGCGTTGGGCGATCGTGAAACAAATTTTACAAATTGAATTCCAAACTGATCGGCGGGGCTCGTGCTTTATGGTGGACGTGTTTCGTTAAATGATTGCTAGCATGTGCCGTTTGGTGGTGCTGGGCAGTTCTTGGGAAGCGAATGAGCTGCCGGACAAGTTGCTCGCCTTCGGCTATGCTGTGGTCGAAAGGTGTGTAAATAAATTGCGCGTAGTATAGTTCTGGCGAGCCGTGTCTTGTGCAAAGTTCTTCCTGGATTGAGACGTATTAGATCATTTCATTCGGAATTCCTGAATTAGAACTACAATTGGGCCTTCAATACAACGCAAAATATATTGTTGTTTATCTTAGGTTCCTGAAAGAGTCCTGAGAGCTTTATTTTCCCCTCAACGCCATCGCTAGATATTGCAAATTAACTTAACAGAGAACGCAAAGTCTATGCCCTCACCGATATCATTGCACAGTAGTACCGTAATTACCACTTCATTTTAATTCTATCTCCCCTTCGGACAGATGTCAAAAATGCGGAAATGTACACCTGCAAGCCTGCCGGCATCAGCATACATTGAAATTGTCTCGATTCTAGTGTCAAACAAACAAAAACAGCTGCATTCGAACTCTCCCACCGTGTTGACGATTCAATCGTTTCTGACACTGCAGATCCGTTTGATCTCGGCATCCCTGCCAACCGTGGCTCCATTTTTCCCTCAGACAATCTCCTCCGACAATCTACGATTCCAGATGTAATGGAAAGCCAAATAAAAAACACACGCTCGGAATATATAATGAATATGAGCGCACAGGCGCCGTTCGCATTTAATTTACATCGAATGCGAATCAACTTATGCACGGATGGCGGCCAACGACACCACCTGCCAGCGGAGATGTCGATCGTCCAGCTCAACGGCCGCCTCCAATGACACGCAGCACTGCATCCCGGAGATAGATCAGATTCGTCGCCTGTACGCAACAGTCATAAGCGAGTGGTTCGATGACTTTGTTCAGGAGCGCTTTGCTGTGTCTCGTGGCGGGTAGCAGGTAGAGTATGGTGATGATGATCGCACCGGCCAGAATGAGTTTGTTGGATTTGAAGCGTCGAAAGCATTCCTTGTCCTTAATTGATGTCTTTAAACTATGTTGGGAAAAAATTGGTGTGTTAATCGTATCTAAAAATCTGACTTCAATTAAATCATCCTGTACCTGTCATAGATGTGAACTCGCTCGGCGATAACCAAACGTAACAGCCTTATTCCAATGCTCCCAATAGTCTCCTTATTAGCAAGGTTCAATGGCAGAAGATACTCCTTCGAAAATCGATCAAATGCTCCTAGCAAAAGCGACGATCGAAGCTGGAAATGAATTCCGAAATAGACTTCCACAGCTCAAAATTCATTTCTCCCATCAATACATACCTCACAGTCCAATATCTTAATCACCTCAAACTCTACTGCCAAAATGTTAGAGCTAGAGTCACTGACTTTGGCCGCTCGTTTAAGCCCCACCAGATCCAACTTCATTCCTACGTTTATGTACTTGGCTACGATGTCCACCACGGCCACCACGTACATTGGGAGTTGTCGCAGAAAGGTACACTTGTGGCGTTCCAACGAATCCAGCACCATCGCAGGAGACTTCGTCCAACTCTGGAAGGCACGCACCAGCAGTAACTCCAGCGTGTCGATTGTAGTAAACTCCATCGCCGGTGAAAGCTTAAACTGTCTCGCGAGATGAAACACCAACTCGACCAGGGGCTTCATTATGGCATCGGTTTCATATTCGTGTGATGCCCACAGTAGCGCATCCTGGTGATAGATGCTTTTCCAGTCCGATTGAAATCCAGACTCGTTGCTTAAGTTCAGCACGTTGTTGTCCATACTGTGAAAAGCTGTAACAAAACCCGTAAATAGCATTGGAACATATCTTGTGTACGTTTATCTTCCCCGAGCCCGAACAATAGAACTTAGGACAATCATTTGCTCCGGTTAATGACCCAACTACAATCGAAATAGCTTTGTGACATTTTAATTATTTCTGCCAATTGGTTCAACCACAATTTATTCGCCCTATTCTTTATCAGATCGGGCACGGTTCGGGTTGAGCTTTATTTATATTTCTGTGACATTTAGCTTGTGCTGGTCTCGGCGTGGTCGCAACCCCAGACAGACACCGGACACCCCCGCAGCGTGGAGTGAGATATTGCTTGGTGGAGATATAAGCCGTTCCCTGCGTCATACACTTGGTGCATACTCCAGCTCTTACGTCACTAGTCAGGCGAATGGGACGAGTGTAACGGACGGGGAGGGGAGTACATCATATCCTGATGCAGAAATCATGTTGCGCTGCGGCTCTATGATGCAATGATAAATGATTTCTAATTGTGCTATGGTCGGCCGGTAGAACCAGCAGGAGTACCGTTGAAGGCGATGCTTTCTGCTCGCCCTGAAGCAAGTTTAATGGAACTGTTAATGGATAACGATTATTGTCACCTTTAAGCATGCACCGGGTCGGGGCGAAATTTATGTGATCAGGTCCATTGTGCAGAATCAAGATCGTAAAGATGACAGAATTGAAACCAATTATCCTTAGACATCTAACTCCAGTTGCTCAACATCTACGGGATGGATTAAAGCAAAAGTTGAAACAAAATTCCTTCTTGTTGAGATCATCTAGACGAGCTTTACAACACTTTCGTCTAATCGGGGTTCAAATCTGATACCGATACACCAGCATTCCATAGCAGAGGCTCATGTGTCCAACCTCTCCCAATTCTACAATTTACAGTTATCGTTCTCGACTCTGACGCCATCTTACAATATTCCACCAGCAGTAGTAGCAGCAACAGCAGCACTAGAGCTACGCAACGAAACTAAGGCTCCACTTACGCTCAAATATCAATTAGGCTTTCACATTATACAACTACTAATATGATAATGCACGGCAGCCAGGCAGGATTTGCATACCGTGGCACATTAAATCACGCCGGGCCCTAAGCCCGTTCTGTAATACCTCACCGTCTTATAGAAGGAGGAGAGTTAGGGTAAAAAAAAGCGCCGTTATTATTGGTACAATTTAAACGAAGGCGCTACTGAGCCACCCGACGCACCTCCATTATCCCTTTCTCCCCGTCTCTCTCTCTCGCTCTATCTCCTGTCCCTTAGCACCAAATCGCACGACTGCGGACGTGTGCCCATTCTCAGGTTGCAACGGATTTGAATTGGATCTCTCAACGGTTCACAGGTTGTGAACAGACGCCCGCGCGCCCCCCCCTTACATCCAGTCCAGGCAAGGAATCATAAATATTTACCGGCCGATTAGCGCAATCATTCATGCCCGCTAAAATATTTCACCTCCGTTAAGTGACATAATGAGCGTTATAAATAAGTTGTTTGGGGAAACGTTGTGGTCGAACTTCTCGGGCAAAAATGCAGGTGCAAACATAACAGAAAAAAAAAACGCATGGTGGGCACGGTGTTTTAGTGTGCGCCTGCGGAACCGAACCTTACTAATTTGTTGAAATGGCACAAACAGAAAAGAATTAGTACCGTATCTTACCTGTTCTCGTGTGGTGTGTGTTGTCGTTCCAAGCGTGAAATTGAATAAAGAACTCGGATCTCGGACCTATGCCAACGGTCGTCCTGTACACTATCGCTCCTCACATACCAGACCAGTATTGTTCAAGCCTGCGTCAGCTGACACACGGTTGTCAGATTGCGTTTCAGAATATCGAAGCCTACTGTGGGGAGTGTAATCGCACGACACGATCGCACAATCGATCTCCTCTGGTGTCGACAAGTGTTTGTGTGCGTGTGTGTGGGCATCTGTGTGAGCGATTAGGTGTGGGAATGGCACTATCAGATAATTCGCCTATTTGATCTAACACTACTGTATCGGTGGATTGCAGATTGAGTTGACAACTTTGACTAATTTCAATAAGCAGCATATTAGACCAGATTTTAGAGTTCACAATGTGGTAAGAATTCTTTATTTGTGAATGCTTTCAGCCAAATCAATGTCTCCAAAAGCTCCAGCAACACCGATTTCGATTCCGCAATTCCGAACGAGGTGACATACGAGCAGTTTTATTGCGCCACCATAAACAGGCCCGTCAGATAATGCGATGGCGGTATCTATAATTGAGATATAAAACTATATAACTATTGGATAAGTGAGTCCGCTACTGGAAACCGATCGAGATAATCCTCACGCCGTTTGTGTGCACGAGAGTTGCCCAATGCCAATATCCGATTGGACCAAGGGGAACGCTCGGCTGAAGAGGAAAAAAAATGGCAACTACTTCACTGAGAACTCTTGTTCTCGAGCGCTGGTTGAAAGGTAAAGTAGACTGTACTGATTAGATTTATCGTCTTAACCATATAATTAACCGTACGTACGGTACTCACACACTTTCATTAGAAACCTCCGCTTGCAGTGCCGGCTGACCTCAGCAAAATGCGCCTGTTTGCGCTGTTGCCGGCATTTATGGCTTTCTTCCGAGTTCCTGATGGCCTCGCCCTGCCTCGTACGAGAGCGCTAGGGTGAAAATGTAAATTAATTAAAAATCGTCACAGGCCCGTCAGATAATGCGGTATGGCGGTATCTATAATTGAGATATAAAACTATATAACTACTGGATAAGTGAGTCCGCTACTGGAAACCGATCAAGATAATCCTCACGCCGTTTGTGTGCACGAGAGTTGCCCAATGCCAATATCCGTTTGGACCAAGGGGAACGCTCGGCTGAAGAGGAAAAAAAATGGCAACTACTTCACTGAGAACTCTTGTTCTCGAGCGCTGGTTGAAAGGTAAAGTAGACTGTACTGATTAGATTTATCGTCTTAACCATATAATTAACCGTACGTACGGTACTCACACACTTTCATTAGAAACCTCCGCTTGCAGTGCCGGCTGACCTCAGCAAAATGCGCCTGTTTGCGCTGTTGCCGGCATTTATGGCTTTCTTCCGAGTTCCTGATGGCCTCGCCCTGCCTCGTACGAGAGCGCTAGGGTGAAAATGTAAATTAATTAAAAATCGTCACACTCGAACCTTTCCGCCCACACTGTGCGGTGTTACTTTCAACCTAGTTTTTCTTCCTTCATCTCGTTTGGATTCTTTGTTTTACGAGGTACAGCAAAAAAAAAGGAGTCCGAGTACGTCACGATATGCATCGAAACAGGGGAAAGACATTGGCATTGATTTTATTTATGGCTGCCCGGCTAACCATCAGCAAGCGGTCAGTGCATTGCAGGTCCGGTCCTCAGTTAGCTCACGAACGCTTAGTCGGACAAGCGTCCACCGTGGACCGGTTCTTGAGGCATGTGCCCAACGATCGCCTATACCGAACCGAGTCGAACGGCGCAAATCTGGTTTTGCACGGTGTCGCCGGGGGAGATTCGTTGCTACCATTGAACCTATAGGTAGCATAACTGTCGGAAGTGGCCGATACTCCACACCACCATGGCACCGAAACGCCAGATGGTAGCACCTGATCAGGCCAATGGACGAAACGAACGGACGGGCGTGTAATACATAATTTCATAAAAAGGGGCCACACGATCCTACGCTATATGAAGCAAGTTGTCATGTTCTGGTACGGAGGCGATCTATTCTAACAGCACGCCTCGCGAATGAGGTAACACGGCAGGAATATGGGTACACCTTACGCTAGGCAAAAGATAAACGAAAAGTTGGATCCTAAGCCCGCAAGATGAAAGGGAACGCTAGGGACAACTTTTGGCACGGCTGGAACTTGTTGCAATCATGTCATGTTCAAGGTTTCCGTGCGTGTATCGGTGCACACATAATACCGAAGCAGAGCGGAGCGTACGAGAGCACAACGCGGAAGTTGGATTTCTTGAAACGAATTGAACTATCACTGAAAGGTAAGATCGTTTCAGTGGTTTTTGTTGCTTTTCGGCTTTGTCATGTTTTCGGTTTCACCTTTCAGATAATCTTTCCATTATTTTTTTTTCCTCAGAACATGGCGTCCCGGTCGCAAATTAAATATGACCGTAGTACAATGAGTCTCTGGTATTTGTGATAATGTTTTGGGGTGAATAAAACATACAAACAACTTTAACAAGCAATTACTTGAATAGTTTTATGGAAAATGCCATTGGCAAACAGTGTTCTAATGCATCTTTAGAGATTACAGAGTATAGTTAAAGAACGCGTTCAGCAGTCATTGTATGGCGCGTGAGAGTTTGTGCGAGGCATTTGGTAGAATTATTAGTTGTTTTGCTGTTTTGTGCGTGCCTGTTTCCTAGCCATGCTTTAGTCCCCTCTATTCGATATGTGATGAACGAAAACCTAACCCTGGTACAGCACTGTAGTAAAGCGACTTGTTTGGTTGCTATTGAGCGTTACAGGCGATCAATTAATTTAATTTTCGTTTTGTTGGTGCTGCTCGCTTAGTTAGATTTAGACTTCTCTAGTCCCGCTAAAGCAGGTACCCAGCGCAGATAGGCATACGTGAATAGGAAGTATAGTAGGAAGCTGTATAAAAAGTACACAACCACACCATAGTTTCGTGGCGTGTAGTCCAGCGCGATCCACTCGAACGCCATCATTGCCGCAACCATTGGAACGCTCAGCTTCTTGTTCAGTGGCTTAGCTCTGGAAAGGATAATATAGGGTGCGGGTAGAACTATTTGTAAAGACAAATGTAACATTTGATCTTGATTAAAGCTTACTTTTGAATAGGTCCAACTATGGCCAATGCCATTAGGGATCCCGTAAGGCGGATAGCGCTAAACACTAGTGTGGTTGTTGGCTTCAGGTAGAATGGATCTTCACACCATTTAAAGGCCTGTTTTTGAGTAGAGCACAAGCATCAGAATAGATTATTAATGCGCAACTAAAGTAAATATTAAGATACTGACCATTTTTACTGCCCACTGTGGATCGATGCCGAGCAACTTCTGGATCCAGTACAGCGCCAGCATTACCACGCATATGAGCACGACGAATGCAACTCTCCGCATGCCCGATTGCTTCGCTATGTACTTTTCCAGACGATGCGAGAGACACACTTTGCTCATCACGATTCCAAGCAGAATTCCGAAAATGCACTGATGCAAAAAGTGACACCCGAAATACATCCGCGAGATCGATATGAAGAACAGTGTGCTGTAGTACCTTCAGGTAGAATGGATCTTCACACCATTTAAAGGCCTGTTTTTGAGTAGAGCACAAGCATCAGAATAGATTATTAATGCGCAACTAAAGTAAATATTAAGATACTGACCATTTTTACTGCCCACTGTGGATCGATGCCGAGCAACTTCTGGATCCAGTACAGCGCCAGCATTACCACGCATATGAGCACGACGAATGCAACTCTCCGCATGCCCGATTGCTTCGCTATGTACTTTTCCAGACGATGCGAGAGACACACTTTGCTCATCACGATTCCAAGCAGAATTCCGAAAATGCACTGATGCAAAAAGTGACACCCGAAATACATCCGCGAGATCGATATGAAGAACAGTGTGCTGTAGTACACGGTGCGCAGCGTTACTCTTGCGGTCCTTCCATATTTCCTGCAGGGAAGGTACCTCGAAGTGTTATTGCTTACCAAACGTTAAAGACAGTACCCTTACCCTAAGTATTCCTCTAGCACCGAGAATATCACAAACAGATAGGTCGTGGAGGTCATCAGATGACCGGACGGATTACCCGGGCTTGGCTCACAGGTTAGCTCATTTTGATAAATTTTTGGACGGTTCAGTGAGGAGAACTCTTTCGTTTCGTTCAACCACCAGAATGGGCGATCCTCGGCGAGTATCCTGTAAGCAAACCAATTTGATCAACACCATCCCACATTCGAAAGTCTCGTGAGGCTAGCCCTAGGATTCTCACCACTTGACGATTGTGTTGGCATACTCCGTCAGTAACACACTGAGCAACAATTTAGAGTACAATGTCGTACTGAGACCGGCTACGACCGGTATGACTGTAAGAAACAGCACCTTCGGATCGAACGCCTTCGTAACGGCTGCCAAAAAATCTTCGTACTGCGAAAAGCTTCACAAAGCAAACCAAATCCAAATGTTTAGTACCGGCTTCCGGCGAATGGTCGACAATTAGCGATTCTTACTTACACATCCTGGACGTAAATGATTTGAAAAATTTCTTGCTTCAACAAATAACCGTACAGTTTCATAACTAGCACTGACGCGCCGTGGCTAATGCTGACTAGTGTTAATGTTTTATTGAAACCATTAACAAGCAGCGAACTTCGGGATGGGCAACTTTGGTTGGAGAAAGGTTGATTTTTGGAGCAATGTGCAGGAACATTAAAACGAAAATGGTGAGGTTTTCCTATCTAGATACCTAGGAAACGGAAAACAATCCCTACAATGAGGGGTGGGAGGAAAGTGTGCTATTACCGGAAGACAACAGCGTACAGAAATTGCGTCAGGTGCAATTGGCAAGGATCCACGCAAATTGGGGGCCTGTTTTTGACGTAGAAAAATCTATAACCGCTGCCATGCGCACTTGCTACGCGAAGTGTTTCAAAACATATGCGCGTTTTTCTTTCGTGTAAATAATGTAAACATGAAGCTGTGGTCGAATAACGACAGCCAAGTGCCGCGGTTTGGCGTAGTGCAGAATGGAAGTTTTGTTGAATTTTGTGTGTTTAGAAGCATATGTTTAGATTACGGATATTTGTTAAAATATTATGCTTTGTTGTAAAAGTATCTTTTTGTCTTCGGTTTTCTCAAAATTGAAATAATTATGAAAAACGTCCAACAAGAATTCGATTTCGAAAGTCGACCATCAATGACAGTTTGAACATCGCTCAACTGTCAAACCGGAATGTCGATGTAAATGTCAGCTTGGCAAGAAAAAAAGCAAAGTATCGGTTTGGCTTGGAAAACAATCACAGTACGCGCTGGAAAAAGATATCGTACGACGGTGTTTAGTAACATTTGTGAACAAAAATCGTAGGCATTTCAATCTGCTTTTCTTTTAAATCTGGTCTGGTACTAACGGCTAGAAAGCAAAGGGTGCAGGTGTCTGCCAAAAAGCAGCATGGATACAGATTCTGGCGCAGTTATTTCCCTCGAATCGGACGAGGAGATGGATACTGTTGCAGCACCGGAAGCACCGACTACTGCTGTAACCGGAGAAGAGCCTGCAGCACAGGAAGGTAAACGATTCTTTACAAACTATTCTACCTTTCTCACTGCATACCAAGTGCTATCAAAACATTTCAGTACCGAACAACGTGGAGACTGATGCTACTCCCTCAAAAAGTCCTGACAACGCAAAGAACGATACGGACGATAAGGATTCCGATGTCATATTGGTAGATGACGAAGAGAAGGGAACTACTGAAAGTTGTAAGCGTAAATCTCCCGAAAACTTGTTGCCAGCTACAGAACCGGCGGTGGAGATGAATGTTTCAGAGCCACAAACAGCACCGAACGCAAATGAGGATGTCGAAATGATGGAAATCGCGAAAGAAGACGACGAAAAAGGTAGCAGGAAAGCGATGCTTACTGATATTGTATCCAGTTTCTAAAATGTTACCCTTTCTAGTTCCAGACTGTCGTCCTCAAACGGTTGACGAACAACAACAAAAACCAGAGGAAATGGAAGAGGCACAGCCAGCAGCTGCTTTCGAGCCAGACAAACAAGAATCTGCTGAGATCGAAGCAGCTGTACAATCCATCCAAGAAACGAAGGAACCGGTTTTGCCACACGGAAACGAACCCGAGGAGAAGCTGCCAGACACCAAACAACGTGTGCAGAAGTGTGGCAATCCTGGATGCGGTAAAACTGGGCTGGAATTAATCGAAGCTCCTGTATTTGCCCAAAGTCTGTACGGCATGCCGCCAAACAAACGGGCACAATCAATATGTTCCGATTGTTTCCAATATTCTGTTCAGCACTACGAGGTAGAGCAAGCAGCGAGCGTGTCACGCAATGGTTTTTGGGAAGGAGCTATTCAAATAATTCCTTTTTTCAGTCCCTGTGCACATCGCTGGTAAGCGAAGAATCTCTGTATGTGCGTGAAATGCCGCAAGAGAAATCGGATGAGATACATACGGTGCTGGATAGCAGTGACGAGGAGTCCGATGAACCAAATGAAGCTGAATCGAAAGGTAAAGGGACGGTATAAAAAAAAACCTCACATTTCACTCACACAAAAGCGCTTTTTTTTTTTTGCTTCAGATCTCGAAGCAGTTCTTCCGCAATATGCAATCTCGCTGGTGGACAAGAATCTGAACGAAGTAATAGATGCACTGTGGAAAGAGTATGGTGAAAAGCATATAACGCTGTTCCAGACGGATATGGTTCGCGAAATAGAGCGCAATGAAGGTAGCGGTAGTTTTCGTACTGCGTTAAAGACACGTTTAATAATTGTTACCTTTTTGGCTTGACTAATCTTCACAGCGGCATCGGAACGCATCGACACGCGGCTCAAAGCGTTGAAGGCAACGCTGCACGGTATACACGAAAATATTTACAGCGTCCGGACGACCAAGATCGATACGCCGGAGCTGATCATCGAGGACACCGCGATGAGCGAGCACAACGCTTTCGAACGTATACTGAGAATGCTGAACCGTAACGAAACGCTTGTCCGCTATCCGATTAAGATGAACGAAACGTACTACGGCGTACAGTCAACCATATTGGGCAGCTGGGTAAAGTGTAAGGTGACAGAGATCTCGGAAAATCAGGTGGTACGTACCCGTAGAACGCATGGTAAACAGAAGCACCTAAAGTGGAAGGTTTTCTGATCGATTTTCCCTTTTGTGTGTTTGTTTTGTTTGCAGTACACGGTGCGTTTCCTCGCAGGCCATAAAAGGCAGACCGTTCTCATGGGGAAACATCTCGCCTACACGTGGATTCCGCAGGTGAAGCTAAAGCTCGGTACTCGTGTCATTGCGAAAGTAAGTTCGTCCACCGGCGATGCATCCAGTCGAGCGTTTTACGCCGGCACCGTGCTGGAATCGATCAGCACCTACAACCGGTTCCGATACCTGATCATATTCGACTCGGGCCACACACTGTACGCACCGCTGACGGAGGTGCGGGTCGTGTGCGAAGAGTCCAAACACGTGTGGGACGATGTACACCCGCACTCGAAGGAATTCATCCGCAACTATCTGCAAACGTGCGGTTCAATGCGACAGATGGTGCAAGCACAGCGTGGCCAACGGATGATGGTGGAAATTAATGAAAAATGGTACCAGGGCAAAGTGCTGGAAACGGACAGCAGTCTGTTCAAGCTGTACTTTCAGGTGCTGGACCGTTACGAATGGATTTACCGTGGTTCGAAACGGCTTGCACCGTTGTATTCCCGCGGGACGCAAAACAACAAATTTTCCAAGTTCCAGCGCCGAAATGAACCTTCCATCGAGTACATTACGATCGAGGATGATGAGGATGCGAATGCGCCGGTTCAG